>JALDQB020000079.1:72500-210377 GCA_024416835.2 Perccottus glenii
TATCATGCACACCACTTATTTTCCAATTTTCTCTTTTTTTGAAATTTATATAAATTTTTTATGTACAAAATCAAGGATTTTTTTCAATAGCTTTCAGGTCATGTGACCTAGTCACTTCAATCCACCTTATATTCATAGTACTATCCTAGTGGTACCATGCACACCACTTTTTTCCAATTTTCTTTTTTGAATTTGATATGAATTTTTTATGTACAAAATCAAGGAGTTTTTTCAATAGCTTTCAGGTCATGTGACCTAGTTTCTTCAATCCACTTTAAATTCATAGTACTAGCCTAGTAGTACAATGCACACCACTTTTTTCCAATTTTATCTTTTTTTGAATTTTATATGAATTTTTTATGTACAAAATCAAGGATTTTCTTCAATAGCTTTCAGGTCATGTGACCTAGTCACTTCAATCCACCTTATATTCATAGTACTATTCTATTAGTACCATGCACACCACTTTTTTTCCAATTTTATCTTTTTTTGAATTTTATATGAATTTTTTATAAACAAAATCAAGGATTTTTTTCAATAGCTTTCAGGTCATGTGACCTAGTCACTTCAATCCACCTTATATTCATAGTACTACTCTATTACTACCATGCACACCACTTTTTTCCAATTTTCTCATTTTTTGAATTTTTATATGAATTTTTTATGTACAAAATCAAGGATTTTCTTCAATAGCTTTCAGGTCATGTGACCTAGTTTCTTCAATCCACTTCAAATTCATAGTACTAGCCTAGTAGTACAATGTACACCACTTATTTTCCAATTTTATCTTTTTTTGAATTTTATATGAATTTCTTATGTACAAAATCAAGGATTTTCTTCAATAGCTTTCAGGTTATGTGACCTAGTCACTTCAATCCACTTCATATTCATAGTACTAGCCTAGTGGTACCATGCACACCACTTTTTTCCCCATTTTTCTCTTTTTCTGAATTTAATATGAATTTCTTTATGTAACAATTATGGATTTTTTTCAATAGCTTTCAGGTCATGTGACCTAGTCACTTCAATCCAATTCATATTCATAGTACTACTCTATTACTACCATGCACACCACTTTCTTTTCCAATTTTCTCTTTTTTTGAATTTTATATGAATTTTTTATGTACAAAATCAAGGATTTTTTTCAATAGCTTTCAGGTCATGTGACCTAGTTTCTTCAATCCACTTTAAATTCATAGTATTAGCCTAGTAGTACAATGCACACCATTTTTTCCAATTTTATCTTTTTTTTAATTATATATGAATTTTTTATGTAAAAAATAAAGGATTTTCTTCAATAGCTTTCAGGTCATGTGACCTAGTCACTTCAATCCACCTTATATTCATAGTACTAGCCTAGTGGTACCATGCACACCACTTTTTTTTCCATTTTTCTCTTTTTTTGAATTTTATATGAATTTCTTTATGTAACAATTATGGATTTTTTTCAATAGCTTTCAGGTCATGTGACCTAGTCACTTCAATCATATTCATATTCATAGTACTAGCCTAGTGGTACCATGCACACCACTTTTTTTTCCATTTTTCTCTTTTTTTTGAATTTTATATGAATTTTTTATGTACAAAATCAAGGATTTCTTTCAATAGCTTTCAGGTCATGTGACCTAGTTTCTTCAATCCACTGCAAATTCATAGTACTAGCCTAGTAGTACAATGCACACCACTTTTTTCCAATTTTATATTTTTTGAATTTTATATGATTTTTTATGTACAAAATCAAGGATTTTTTCAATAGCTTTCAGGTCATGTGACCTAGTTTCTTCAATCCACTTCATATTCATAGTACTATCCTAGTGGTACCATGCACACCACTTTTTTCCAATTTTCTCTTTTTCTGAAATTTATATAAATTTTTTATGTACAAAATCAATGATTTTTTTCAATAGCTTTCAGGTCATGTGACCTAGTCACTTCAATCCACCTTATATTCATAGTACTATCCTAGTGGTACCATGCACACCACTTTTTCCAATTTTCTTTTTTTTGAATTTTATATGAATTTTTATGTACAAAATTAAGGATTTTTTTCAATAGCTTTCAGGTCATGTGACCTAGTTTCTTCAATCCACTTTAAATTAATAGTACTAGCCTAGTAGTACAATGCACACCACTTTTTTCCAATTTTATCTTTTTTTGAATTTTATATGAATTTTTTATGTACAAAATCAAGGATTTTCTTCAATAGCTTTCAGGTCATGTGACCTAGTCACTTCAATCCACCTTATATTCATAGTACTATTCTATTAGTACCATGCACACCACTTTTTTTTCCAATTTTATCTTTTTTATAATTTTATATGAATCTTTTATAAACAAAATCAAGGATTTTTTTCAATAGCTTTCAGGTCATGTGACCTAGTCACTTCAATCCACCTTATATTAATAGTACTACTCTATTACTACCATGCACACCACTTTTTCCAATTTTCTCATTTTTGAATTTTATATGAATTTTTATGTACAAAATCAAGGATTTTCTTCAATAGCTTTCAGGTCATGTGACCTAGTCACTACAATCCACCTTATATTCATAGTACTATCCTGTTAGTACCATGCACACCACTTTTTTTCCAATTTTCTCTTTTTTATAATTGTATATGAATTTTTTATGTACAAAATCAAGGATTTTTTTCAATAGCTTTCAGGTCATGTGACCTAGTCACTTCAATCCACTTCATATTCATAGTACTAGCCTAGTGGTACCATGCACACCACTTTTTTTCCAATTTTATATTTTTTTGAAATTTATATGATTTTTTTTATGTACAAAATCAAGGATTTTTTTCAATAGCTTTCAGGTCATGTGACTGTAACGAACAGACAGTTCGTTACAGAAACTTTTTATAGCACACAGCACTTTAAACAAACGCCAAGTTGCACATAAATAAGGACATTGCACACGATTGGTTTAAGAAATAATTTATTGATTGTTTTATAGTTTCACCTGTGGACCTGCGCTTTGGAGGATGGCTGCCAGTCTGGAGAGAACAAACAATTAGATCAAAATGTGCAATAGATGTGTATAATTGTGTGGTTGGGGAGAAGTGTTGGGGTGGAGTGTGTTTTAAAAGTTGTTTGGTGTTGTGCATTGGTTTTACTCACCGCTCTGTTCCTTGTGTCCAGGTGTCTGGCCAAAAGAGTCCCCGGGGGAACAGCCAACATTAAAAAGGTTCCGGGCCAGACCAAGGCAGGGGAATGGAGAGGGGAGAAGTGAAACAGTGGTTTATGGTTTATAGGTTTTAAAGAAGTATAGGTGTTTGGTTTTAGAGTGTTATAAGAATTTTATTCTTATAATTGTGTATATTGTTTATAGTTAGTTGGTGCTCATAGTTCTCTACAGGTCATGTCAAATCATGTTATGTCCTCCATGTTATTCCAAGCATGGTGTAGACATAACTAAAGACATGGCTTGCCGGAGGACTTCTGCACCTGGAGCCTGGAGCCTGGAGCTGGGGCCTTGTGGGGAGTGTGTATGCAAGATACGCCTCCCACTGACAGCCCCCACTGAGTGATATAAAATGTAATGTTTTGCTTACCTCTGTAAGCAAAACGCACTATGTACCTTTGATATATCTGTGTACTTTGCTTCTCCTTGCAAGGAATAAAACCTGGCCTTTCGCTTTTTATAATATAATCTGTCTCCGTGTCTCTCTGGATAATATAAGGATATAGAATTCTTTTGGACATATAGAATTCTTATAACATAGAGTTCGTGAATCGTTTTGGGTTGTAAATATGGTTTATGGTTCGGTTTATTTGTTTGGAGGACATTAACATGGTTTAGGCCAAGCTTGTTTATGTTAATGTATGTACCTGTGGGGTTGGGTTGGGTCTACCAGTTAGTTGGGAACATATTTAAGGCGCCTCAAATTATCATTAGAGGGAGACGGCTGGAGAGGACTGAGCTCCTACTTCCTCCACTGCACTTTTGTACAATGCACCTAGTACTTGGAAATATTTATTGAAAAAGAAAGAAAATAAAAGAAAAACAGTGGTCTATGCCAACTCCGTGCTTCCAGTGTCTCATTGCTCGTAGTATCTTACGGACCTCCAGCCGCTGATGAGGCCCCGGCTAACATTTGGTGCCAGAAGTGCTGCCACGCCACAGTGAGTACACGAGAAACATGATGACCAGGACAGGAAGGAAGTCACCTGATGAACCAGATGATGGAGTGGCGTCGACTGACCACCAGGGGGCCAAGGCAAGTGATGGGCCAAGAGATAAAGTGGAGGAACTGGCAGGCTGGGTGAAGTCACTTATTGAGACCCAGGCCACTAGAGACAAAAAATTGGAGAAAGACCGGTCTCTACAGGAGCAGCGCTGGAAATCCATGCAGCAGCAATTCCAGCACATCCAGCAGCAGGTAATGACTATACAGTCCGAGCAACAAGAACAAAGACCAGTACAACAACCAGGTGACAATGATGGCGACGGGGAGGAATCTGAAGAGACGGGCCCAGTCCACAGATACAGGCCGCAGAGGGAACCCAAGCTTCTTCCATTAGCCTCTGACGATGACATAGAACACTTCCTGACTACCTTTGAGAGAATGGCTCAAGTCTGTCGGTGGCCATATGAGGAATGGGCAGTCCGCTTAGTACCGCTGCTGACCGGAAAAGCACGCAGTGCGTTTGTGTTGATGGATATCAGAGATTCAGAAGACTTTGAGAAGGTGAAGGAAGCCATCTTAGCCAAATATGAAATAACGGCTGAAACTTACCGCCGCCGCTTCAGGGCCCTCAGAATTGAGCCGGACGAGACACCGCTGGGAACTCTATGTTCGCCTTTAAAGACTTGTTTGTACGGTGGGTGAAGCCTGACAAATCTACGGTAGAAGACATCTGTGAGAAACTCATCTTGGAGCAGTTTCTCGAATGGTCAGCCCGGAACTGGAGGTCTGGATCAAGGAGCATGACGCCACCACAGCAGAGGATGCAGCCCGCCTGGCGGAGGTCTTTACATCAGCGAAGGGGACCAGAGCCTCCAGCTTCAACCAGGAACCTCGCTACACTCAGACGAGTAAGTCTTTTGGGGCTGAACAAGGTTATGGTCCTAGCCAGACTAGGGTGAACAGCAGTAGACCAGCGACAGTCCACCATTCACGCCCAGCTAAAAGACCCTCCTCTAGACCACAAATGCAAGATGTGAGATGCTATAACTGTAACAATTTGGGTCATACACAGCATTTTTGTCCAGCATTAAAATCAAAACACTCGTTACTGTGTTCAGTGCCTAGGCCGATGTCAGGACAGACTGTGGCGAGAAGAGGACTCATAACACCAGTGCTAGTGAATGGTCAAGCGGAGGCATTGTTGGACTCTGGTTGCTTTCAGTCTGTAGTGCAATCCAGTTTGGTTCCAAAAGAGAGGTGGTCTAGTGACAAAACACCATTAAAATGCATACATGGGGATGAACATACTTATCCAACAGCTGAAGTATACTTGACAGTGGGAGGTCAGACGCATTTGTTGACCATGGCGGTAGCTGAAAACTTACGATGGCAGTCATTCTGGGGAATGATGTGCCTACTCTCTGGATTTGATAGCACAGACAGAGAGGAAGGTAACAGAAGAACAAGGAGCGGACTGTCTCGTGGAACCTGGAAAGGCGTCAGATGAACTTATTAAACCGTGTAATGTCCTAACTAGAGCCCAAAGGGCGAGGGGCATGTTGGAGGAGCTGCCGTTCTGTGATGAGGAGTGGGAAGTTCGGCCAGTAAGGAATAAAAAGCCAAAAGCCCAGAGAAGGAGGGAGAAATTTGCAGGCTCTCAGAAAGGGGAAGAAGAGCTACCAAAACCCCTCAGTCCAGTGGAGTTTGACATTCCCCCAGACATAGGAGCGTTACAAAAAGAAGACCCCACCTTAAAGCCTTGGTTTGAGAAGGTGACGGCGCAGGAGGGGGTTAAAACTGGGAAGGTCAGCTATCTGGAGGAAGCCAGGTATGTAGTGAGAAATGGCATTTTGTATCAGGTAAAAGACAAAATGGAGGCGTTAGCCCTACCACAACAGTTTAGAAACAAAGTTATGGAGCTGGGTCACTCCATTCCGTGGGCAGGGCACATGGCCTTTCAGAAAACACTTAGAAGAATTGGCAGTCGGTTTGTGTGGCCAGGCATATATGTGCAAGTCTCAAAATTTTGTAGTTCCTGTGGAAAAATGTCAGCTAACCGCATGCAAAGGAGTGGCGCAGGCCCAGTTGCAACCGCTACCAATAATTGGAACCCCATTTGAAAGAATTGGCATGGATATTGTGGGGCCTTTGGAAAGGAGCTCAGCAGGGAATCGTTATATTCTGGTCATTTGTGACTATGCTACCCGGTACCCAGAAGCTTTCCCCCTGCGCTCAATTAAAGCAAAACAGGTGGCTAATTGCTTATTACAGCTCTTTTCACGGGTGGGGGTAGCAAAAGAAATATTAACGGATTGTGGCACTAACTTTATGTCTAAAATGTTGAGACAGGTCTACCAGCTGTTGGGGGTAAAAGGAATCAGGACTACGCCATATCACCCTCAAACGGACGGGCTGGTAGAGAGATATAACAGGACCTTGAAGGGCATGCTGCGAGTTTGTCTCCACCACAGGTACTGATTGGGACCAGTGGCTGCCATATCTCCTCTTTGCATATAGAGAGGTTCCGCAGGCATCGACAGGCTTTTCACCATTTGAATTGCTGTATGGACGCCAGGTGAGAGGGCCCTGGACCTGCTAAAGGACTACTGGGAGAGTACAGAAACAGAAGGTGACAACATCGCAGCATATGTAATAAGAATGAGGGAGAGACTGGAGACCATGACGGCTTTGGCACAGGAGAACATGAAGGCAGCTCAGCAGTACCAGAGAAGCTGGTATGACCAGAAGGCAAAGGACAGAGTTTTTACCCCAGGCCAGAAGGTACTTTTACTGTTACCAAGCAGTGACAACAAATTGCTAGCAAAATGGCACGGGCCATACGAGGTGACGAAACAAACAAGTAAAGTCACATATGAACTGCACATGCCTGAAAGAAAGAAAAAGTACCAGGTATTTCACATAAATCTGCTAAAGGAGTTTCAGGTTCGCCAGGAGCCGTCACAGCAACTATTGGTTAGAGCTGTTGAGGATGAAGAAGTGGTGGAGAAAGTTTTTCCAACCAGCCCCAACCAGCCAGCGAGTATTAATATCTCACATCTCTCTCCCTCTCAACAGGAAGCCGTTAGGCGGCACAGTGGCAGAGTGGTTAGCTCTCCTGCCTCACAGCAAGAAGGTCCTGGGTTCAACCCCATCCAAGGCAGGGCCCTTCTGTGTGGAGTTTGCATGTTCTCCCTGTGTCTGCGTAGGTTTCCTCCGGGTACTCCGGTTTCCCCTACCACCAAAAACATGTACAATAGTCCCCCCCCCAAACACACATGGGGCCAGGTCATGTTTGTAAATGAGAATTGGTTCTCAAACAGTTTACCTGGATAAATAAAGGTTAAATAAAAAGACCTCTTCTTGATCTTGATCTGTTTCAGGAGACCCCAGGCTTCACATTGCTGGTACAGCACAGGATCCACCTAAAGGAAGATGCTCCCGTCCGGCAAAGGAGCTACCAAATTCCGGAGCGCCTGGTGCCAGTTCTGAAAAAAGAGATTCAGCTAATGCTAGAACTGGGCATTATTGAGGTGTCAAGCAGTGAATGGTGTAGCCCGGTGGTCCTGGTACCCAAGAAGGATGGTTCTTTGCGCTTTTGCATTGATTTTAGATATCTGAATGCCATCTCGAACTTTGACCCCTATCCAATGCCCCGAATAGATGACTTGTTGGAGAGAGTGGGAGGAGCAGCCTACATTACCACCCTGGACCTCAGTAAAGGCTACTGGCAGTTGGCCCTGGCTCCAGAGGCGAGGGAGCTGACGGCATTCAAGACTCCTTTTGGTATGTACCAGTTTAGAGTAATGCCATTTGGCCTGCAGGGGGCACCAGCCACCTTTCAAAGGCTGATGGACCATCTACTGAGGGATGTCTCAGACTTTGCCGCAGCCTACTTGGATGATGTGGTGGTCTTCAGTCGATCATGGGAACAACACCTTCAGCACCTCCAGGAAGTGCTGAAAAGAATAAAGACAGCTGGTCTGACGGTCAACCCCAGAAAGTGTGCTTTAGCCCATCGGGAAGTGGAGTACCTTGGGTTTACCATTGGCTTTGGGAGGATAAAGCCCCAGGTGGAAAAGATGGAGGCTATCCGCTCCTTCCCTGTCCCTACTACGAAGAGGAAGGTGAGGGGGTTCATTGGCTTGGTGGGGTGGTACAGGAAGTTTGTGCCCCAATTTGCAGACAGAAGCAGAGTGCTGAATGAGCTTACAAAAAACGCAGCACCAAAAAAAAGTGCGTTGGACGGAAGAGTGTGAGAAGGCCTTTGAGGACCTAAAAGGAGCAATCTGTACACGACCAGTTCTCCACAGCCCTGATTTCAATAAACCCTTCATCTTGCAGACTGATGCCTCGAAAGTTGGACTAGGAGCAGTCCTTCTGCAGGAGAAGGATGGGGATCAGCGACCGGTAGTGTTCCTGAGTCGGAGGCTGCTGGACCGGGAGACCAGGTACTCTACGGTGGAGAAGGTGTTTGGCAGTCAAGTGGGCCGTCGATTCTCTGAGGTACTACCTGCTGGGACGCCACTTTCGACTTGAGACCGATCATCGTGCCCTCCAGTGGCTACACCGAATGAGAGATGCCAACACCCGCATCGCCGGATGGTACCTAGCCCTGCAACCATATGACTTTACAGTCCGCTACAGGCCCGGGAAGTCTAATGTGGTGGCGGATTGTTTATCCCGGATGGCTGAGGAGGCGTCGCCTCAAAGAGAAGGGGGGGGAAATGTAACGAACAGACAGTTCGTTACAGAAACTTTTTATAGCACACAGCACTTTAAACAAACGCCAAGTTGCACATAAATAAGGACATTGCACACGATTGGTTTAAGAAATAATTTATTGATTGTTTTATAGTTTCACCTGTGGACCTGCGCTTTGGAGGATGGCTGCCAGTCATGGAGAGAACAAACAATTAGATCAAAATGTGCAATAGATGTGTATAATTGTGTGGTTGGGGAGAAGTGTTGGGGTGGAGTGTGTTTTAAAAGTTGTATGGTGTTGTGCATTGGTTTTACTCACCGCTCTGTTCCTTGTGTCCAGGTGTCTGGCCAAAAGAGTCCCGGGAACAGCCAACATTAAAAAGGTTCCGGGCCAGACCAAGGCAGGGGAATGGAGAGGGGAGAAGTGAAACAGTGGTTTATGGTTTATAGGTTTTAAAGAAGTATAGGTGTTTGGTTTTAGAGTTTGTGAATCGTTTTGGGTTGTAAATATGGTTTATGGTTCGGTTTATTTGTTTGGAGGACATTAACATGGTTTAGGCCAAGCTTATGTTAATGTATGTACCTGTGGGGTTGGGTTGGGTCTTACCCAGTTAGTTGGGAACATATTTAAGGCGCCTCAAATTATCATTAGAGGGAGACGGCTGGAGAGGACTGAGCTCCTACTTCCTCCACTGCACTTTTGTACAATGCACCTAGTACTTGGAAATATTTATTAAAAAAGAAAGAAAATAAAAGAAAAACAGTGGTCTATGCCAACTCCGTGCTTCCAGTGTCTCATTGCTCGTAGTATCTTACGGACCTCCAGCCGCTGATGAGGCCCCGGCTAACAGTGACCTAGTTTCTTCAATCCACTTTAAATTCATAGTACTAGCCTAGTAGTACAATGCTCACCACTTTTTTACAATTTTATCTTTTTTTGAATTTTATATGAATTTTTTATGTACAAAATCAAGGATTTTCTTCAATAGCTTTCAGGTCATGTGACCTAGTCACTTCAATCCACCTTATATTCATAGTACTACTCTATTACTACCATGCACACCACTTTTTCCAATTTTATCTTTTTGAATTTTATATGAATTTTTTATCTACAAAATCAAGGATTTTCTTCAATAGCTTTCAGGTCATGTGACCTAGTCACTTCAATCCAATTCGAATTCATAGTACGAGCCTAGTGGTACCATGCACACCACTTTTTTTTTTCCATTTTTCTCTTTTTTTGAATTTTATATGAATTTTTTATGTACAAAATCAAGGATTTTTCAATAGCTTTCAGGTCATGTGACCTAGTCACTTCAATCCACCTTAAATTCATAGTACTACTCTATTACTACCATGCACACCACTTTCTTTTCCATTTTTCTTTTTTGAATTTTATATGAATTTTTTATGTACAAAATCAAGGATTTTTTTCAATAGCTTTCAGGTCATGTGACCTAGTTTCTTCAATCCACTTCAAATTCATAGTACTAGCCTAGTAGTACAATGCACACCACTTTTTTTCCAATTTTATATTTTTCTGAATTTTATATGATTTTTTTATGTACAAAATCAAGGATTTTTTTTAATAGCTTTTAGGTCATGTGACCTAGTCACTTCAATCCACCTTATATTCATAGTACTACTCTATTACTACCATGCACACCACTTTTTTTTCCATTTTTCTTTTTTTGAATTTTATATGATTTTTATGTACAAAATCAAGGATTTTTTTCAATAGCTTTCAGGTCATGTGACCTAGTTCCTTCAATCCACTTCAAATTCATTGTACTAGCCTAGTAGTACAATGCACACCACTTTTTTTTCCAATTTTATATTTTTTGAATTTAATATGATTTTTATGTACAAAATCAAGGATTTTTTTCAATAGCTTTCAGGTCATGTGACCTAGTTTCTTCAATCCACTTTAAATTCATAGTACTAGCCTAGTAGTACAATGCACACCACTTTTTCCAATTTTATCTTTTTGAATTTTATATGAATTTTTATGAACAAAATCAAGGATTTTTTTCAATAGCTTTCATGTCATGTGACCTAGTTTCTTCAATCCACTTCAAATACATAGTACTAGCCTAGTATTACCATGCACACCACTTTTTTCCAATTTTCTTTTTTCTCACTCAAAAAGCATTCTGAAGACCTGCGATTAAGAATTGTTTACTTGTATAAAGTCGGGAAAGGTTACAAAACCAACTCTAAAAGTTTGGATGTTCATCAATTTACAGTTAGAAAAATTGTCTACAAATGGAGAGAGTTTGGCACTGTTGCTTCTCTCCCAAACAGTGGCCATCCACAAAAAATGACAACAAGAATTTAGCACAGAATACTCGGGTAAAAAGAACACTAGAGTGTCTGCTAAAGACTTACAGAAATCACTAACCCACTCCAATATCTCTGTGCATACATCAACTATATGTAAAACACTGGCCAAGAATGGTGTTCATGGGAGGACTCCACTGTCTAAAAAAAACATTGTTTAATCTTCGCAAAAAGGCACTTGGACATTCAACAGAACTTCTGACAAAATATTTTGTGGACTGATGAAACAAAAGTTAAACTGTTTGAGAGGAACACACAACATCATGTGTGGAGGAAAAACTCCTCATCCCCACCGTGAAGCAGGTGGAGGGAGCATCATGGTTTGGGGCTGTTTTGCCTCAGGGCCTGGACAACTTGCAATCATTAATGGAAAAATGAATTCAAAAGTTTATCAGGATGTTTTGCAGGAAAAGCAGAGGCTGTCTGCCCAACAGTTGAAGCTAAAAAGAGGATGGACGCTGCAACAGAACATTGACCTAAAACACAAAAGTAATTCAACTTCAGAATGGTTTCAGATGAACAAAATACACATTCTGGAGTGGCCAAGTCAAAGTCCAGACTTGAACCCCATTGAGATGCTGTTGCATGACCTCAAGACAGTCATTCATGCCAGACATCCCACGAATCTGACTGAACTGCAGCAGTTTTGTAAAGAGGAACGGTCCAAGATTGATCCTGATCGATGTGCCAAGCTGATCTGCAACTACAGGAAACGTCTGTTGAAGTTATTGCTGCCAAAGGGGGGCAAACAGATATTAAATGTGAATGTTAAGTTACGTATCCCCCCCCCCTTCTGTCATTGTTTGCATGTTATCCTCATTAAAAATATGAATATGAACATCTATAAATGTTTGGGTGGTTTTAGTTAAAGCAGACACTGTTTTTTTCATTTGTGTCATTTTGACAAAGATCAGATCACATTTGATGGTGATTTTATAAAGAAATGTGGGAAATTGCAAAGGCTTCAGATACTTTTTCATGCCATTGTATTACAATCACACACACACATTTGAGGGTTTTTACTATTTACACTTTTTTATATAACCTTTTATATAACCAACACAGTATTTACAATATGTCTTTTAGCATTTTGCAAAGATTTCTTCTTACTTAGCTATCCATTTATGAATTAAACATAAAATTGTTTTATAACTATTAACTACTACTAATAACTATGTACATATTAACACATAAAGTAAACATTCATTTGCACAAAGCACATTTCCATTCATTTTTCATTGTCTCCTTAAATTCTTCATCATCCATCCCAAGACACTCTACATGGAACCATCGGTCACAGTTGTCACACTCCATCAGTTGTATGATAAAGAAACACAGTAAATCTGAAAATTTAATCACTTTATCTATCAGTCTTTCTATCTTACCCAGTCAGTGTTATCCTTGTCCCCACTTGCACATTTGTTTGGCTTGTTCGATGCACACATTGCACACCAGGAGTCCATTGGAAACACTAAAAGTAGCATTTAGTTTTAAGGTATTTCTTTTGATCAAGAGGAAAATATACTAGTAGCGTAACTCCTTTGAGGGTCATCTCTGCGCTCTTGCCATGCAAGTTTTTTTGCTTGAAAACAGGATTTGGGGGATCAAAGGAAAGGTCTCCATTATTGCTCTGGCCATCTAAACAAAAATATTTTTAATAAAAGGTGGCTTTTGTCTCAATATTATCAATTAATAGAGGACATAATAAAACACTCATTTAACCTTTACAACTATGACCCTGCAGCTGTTTTGATCCTGTTGAAAAGGATGAGTCATTACTCCTCCTTTCCACTTCACGTCAATCCAGTCTGTATTACCATCTAGCTTTTTTCTCGCCTGTAGGTATTCCCTGGATATATATTTAGACAGTTTACATATTGTATTTCATTTTTGTGAGATGACATGTTGAAATAATAATAATGATAATGATTTATTTTTTATTTTTACTTCAATCTTTGAGCAGCATCTTTGGAAGCCTTACTCTCCAATTTTGTCTTTGCAGGATCCAACTGGTACACTGTTCTGGTCTGTTTATCAATAAACTGAAAAAGAAAATTACAAAATAACAGTCCTTTTCTCCAATCCTGTGCATTATATAAAGAATTACCAGACAGTAAATTCCAGTGGTTGTTATCTATATGGACAAAGGAAAGAACAGCTTTATAACTGCCCAGTTTCACCTATAAAAACAGAGAAATTTAGTGAAAACACAATCACAATCAAATGCGTTATCTAAATGAAGTCTTTTTTCTGTTCTAAAAGGTGCTTGTAATTTCATTTTATCATGCCCACTATTAATAAAAAAAACTTTATAACAAAAACAAATAAAGAAGGAAAGAGACAAAGGTTTTGAAACTATACTCACATCTTAAACATTTAACTGCAAGAGCACCATAACATTACACTGGCCACCTTAAGTATTGAAATTTTTTTTTGGTTCTTTAAAATATTCAACTTGAAATAAAGACCTTTAATAGTTGGATCCAAGAAAATACATTTATTTATGGGAAAAGCGCAATCACTTAGAATAGCCTGACCACAATTAGAACTGAGTGAATTGTGCAGATGCCATTCGCTCGTGGAGAACGTGGAATGTGGACTGTACGTTTGGTGGAGAAAAAGAATAATCTACAGTGTAAAGCACAATGAAAAATGTATACAACAACAATGTTGGTACATTGAAGTACTAAAATATATTAAAGGCTTTCTCCTTCTTCTAGGGTGCAACATAAACACCTCCAAAACAAAATAGATGGTTAATGATTTTTGCTGTGATACACCCTCCCTTCCAACTGTCAGCATCAGTGGAGAAGATACCTAGAAATGCATCATGTTGCAGCAGGAATCTGCAGAACAGAACAACACAAGAACTCCTTCTTCCCGACTGTCATAAGACTTCAATCAATCAGTGTTTGGAAGATGAAATCTGAGTCAACTATTTCGAAGTGACAAAGTGAATGACAACAGAATTTTCCCTTGGTGATTAATAAAATGGATAGAATTGAACTTCAGTACTCTACTTTACACTAAAATAAATAAAGTACAATAAAATACATATATTAAAGAATATATGTTGCAGTTTTATTACCCATAGATGCACAAAGAAAAAAAGTTATTATTATTTGAATCCTGTAACATCACCAGCAGATGTCTGTGAAGGTTCTCAGTTCTCCAGGTCATCTTGAAAAGAAATTTGAAGCAAAGGAATCTGGACTTACTTTTCAAGGTGAAAACAAATTATGTGAGTTCAGCTCTCATCACTCGTATCAGTTGAAGCAAAGGCCTTTGCTTAAGCAGAAATATTTTTTTTACCCCAATAGAACCCAAGTAGAGTGTCAAATACGGTTAACTTTTCAATAGATCTACAGAAGTTGACCTGAGCAATAATGACAATATTGTTGCCACCACAAAAAGGCAGCTGCAAAATGCTTCTGAAAATGTTTCACAACACTGTACACAATAAAAAAAAACTGTTATCCTTGAACTTTGAAACAGTTGTAACATTTTTTGTAATTACAAATGGTTTGTTTCTAATATTATTTAATATATTTTAAACTTTAAATGACATGCATGTACTTTACCTTTTGATAACGTATGCCGATTCACTTGAGACTTGTTACCAAATAACATTACTCCAGCTGTGTAGAAGTCCATCAAATAAACTGAATCCAGCACCCCGAACTTGTGTGCAGCTAGGTTAAGTAAGCCTTGGATTACCTGAGAAAACAAGTGTATTTCCTCAGCAACTATATATTAATTCTATTATGTCAAACTCGCAATAAAAAAACATACTAACCTCTCGTATTAGCCATTGATGTGGTCTGAGTGAAAGGATGTCTTGATGGCGAATAATAAGGCTACATCCCTCATTTGGGGAAGGCAGAGCTGATACAATCACCTCTGTGCCCTCTTTTTTTCCACCAGAAAGCTATCTGTAAATTGATTAATAATAATATTACAATTACAATTAATTTTGTTTTTTTCTTTTCATAAAAACAAAGGTTAAAATTTTACCTGTGCCTCTTTTTCTTTTCTTTCTGGATCTTCTTTTATCTTTGTAGGGTGTCCTTTGGGCTTTGGCAGTTCTTGAGGAGGATTAAAATACTTTGATTTGGTGGTTGCTGCTGCAGAGCTCTCACGCTTGTTCCAGCTTTCTTGCTGCTCATCCTTTGAAGTGGAACAATGATCTTTGTTTTTATAAAGTATTGATATGGGAAGATTGTGTTGAAAAATATGTTCCACATATCTTCCCTGTAGAGAGCAAAACATTTTGGAAACAAATTCTGCTGGTCTTAAATACTTTTTTTTGAATGGAATGCTTTACCAGCCCAAACCACAGCTCAACATGGCAATTTGTGTCTCGTGTCTTTTGATTTTTAAGAAGTTTTCCTGCTGGTGTGTCTTTCTGATATCGTTTCAGGTCTCCAAGTAAAATGCCACTCCATAATGGGAAGACACCCATGTAGGTTTTTAGTAGACATTCCACAACCCCAGGACAGTAATGAATATTTTTTGCTTTACTTTCATCCTCTGATAAGATATCAACCTGTGCCTGGTCCCTTTTAAGTGTGAAAGCTTTGGCAAATGAGGAGTTGTCCGCAATTGTGTTTTTTTGTTCAATGTTTTCATCCTCACTTGTACATTCACTCTCAACATCAATAGTCTGTTTCCTATTAATGTAGGTGTCCAGGTATTTTTTGCTTACTGTTACAAGGTCATTGTCTTGTGATGACATGAACAGTACACACATGTGGTAAAAGATATCCATCGCTTCGATGCATGTGCAGTTAAGAAGAGCAGCAAAGCAGTAGGCAGCATACTCTTTCATACCTTTGTCATTTGTCTTTTTACCGATGGCTTGACATACCGCTTTTAGTATATGTGCAGAGCAAAGGTGAATAACTGTAAATTGTGGAATTTCTTCCACTCCCTCACAGACCAAAGAAAAAGCTCTCTTGATATATGCAGCGATGTCTTCCTTGTTAAAACACAACAATGAACTATTTATTATGGCCCAGCTGAAATCGGTTTCAAATTTTCCTAACATTTTTTTGGTGATGAGTGATAGTTCTCTTCTGAATTCCAATAGCCAGGAACTTATTGATGCAATAGTGTGAGAGTTCGTTAGGAGTTCTGTAACAGGTAAAGGAGGCTTATCCTTTCCCATGCCAGGCAACACTAGAGCATAGTACAGGACTCGTTTGTTTTGTTCTGGTATTTTATGAACTACACTTCCAGTGGCATCAAGATATAATGACACCTTTTTTTCCTTCAAATGCTCTGCCAATATTCTAATGCCTGTTTCTGTTTGAAGGTAAAGTGACAGGGGATCAACTTTTAAATGGCTAAGATAGCCTTTAGAAGAGGGATGGCTGCTGCTCTGCTTTATTATTTTTTGTGTAAGCATGAGCTCAAGGATTATGTCGTCATGAAGCCTGTTGGTTTTTCTGACCTCTGCAGAAATCTTCTTTAAAACATCTTTTGTCAGGCTTATTGTTATATTGCCAGCTATGATTTCTTCGGCAGGGTTTTTTTGTAACATAGAATAATAATAATTACTTACTCCTTCCTTCATCATTTTTGCAATCGCTCCCCTTCTTTTATATCTAGCGGTCGGAATTTACTCTCTTTTGTTTATGTGTTACATTTCCAAATCGTGTTACTTTGATTATAACTCTTTATTTTTTAAATTTGGCTGGAATCTTTCGTGAAATGATATACCGCTTTACAGCTTTCAAACTGGCATACTGCTGAGGCATGGAAATATTGGCATTTTGTTTCGGCTGTATATTCTTCGTACATGTTGATACTTGAAGGCCAATGGACAACTTGGATTACGTTTGACAAATTCTTTGTAAAGTATGTCTGTCCACGGGCTCTAAGGCGTGTCTTCCCATAGTTGTTTTATTTTGTCCCATTGTTTTCTTAATATTGAGATTTTGAAAACATTGGGCCCTGTTTTGCAGTATCTGTAATTTTTCCTTTGGCCAACTTTATTGTGGTCCTTTTTTGGTTTTGACAGGCTTGTGTCCTCATCTGTTTCAACGTGAGTGTCAATTATCTCAAAATCAAGGTGTTGATGTGACTGCACCTGTTGCTGCGCTTGTGGCTGCTGCTGCTGCTTGGGATGTTGAGAAACTGTTGTGACCTGCTTCTGGATTTGAACCAGCCGCATCCGTGGTTGAGCTTTATGCTTTTCCTGGCTGATGGCTTGAGCCTGCTGTAGTTGTGGTTGAGTCTGCTGTAGTTGTGGTTGAGTCTGCTGTAGTTGTGGTTGAGTCTGCTGTAGTTGTGGTTGGGCCTGCTGTAGTTGTGGTTGAGTCTGCTGTAGTTGTGGTTGAGTCTGCTGTAGTTGTGGTTGGGCCTGCTGTAGTTGTGGTTGTATGGTGTAAGAGCACTATCAAAAGATGTATGCACAACTTTAAGCATTGTGATTCGTATTTTAGCATTCGTATGCACAACTTTAAGCATTCATATTCGTATTATAGCATTCATATTCGTATTTTTAAATATGTGTGCGTAAATTAACTTGACTGTAAACATTTACGAGTACAACTGTGCTTTCTACGACTACGAATTCTTCACTACGACTACGAATTCAAGTTTACGGGTACGAGTAAAAAAATCTGTTGAAATGACGTCACTGCCGTCCCAGGGCAGGTAATCAAACCTCGATTCCATCTAACGCGCATGCGTCAAAGGTAAAAGATGGCTGACATGAGGCTGCTAGCCTAGGCTCAGCATCACAGGTAAAATGAATAACGTGTTTATTCAACATTTTTATGCGCTTTTATATGGTGTAAGATAACTATCATACTTTTACTATTTTGATAGCACTTTATAATGATATACATTCCTGCAACTCATTGACTTATTATTGCTTTTGCTAGTGCTAGACGACGTTAGCTTGATGAAGTGCTCTGTGTGAAAGTAACTTTATAGTTAGCGATGTTAGAACTTAACTGCTCTGTTATAATATGTTTAGCAATATTGGCCAAATCGGTAATGTTAACAACTGAGCCAGAAATATGAGTTAACGTTAACCAGCAAGTCATTCAAAGCCATTATCCATGCACTTTATTAGCCAGGCAATCTGCAGGAGGTATGGACTGCATGGTAACGGATGTGGTCTGGATGTGGACGAAGACCCGGGCATTGACAAGCCCTACTATGATTAATGTGTTTTGCAGGTGTTCTGTGTAATACTAAAAAATACCTATGGCTAGAACATTTAGTATTTAATTATTGTCTTTCTTATTATTCAGGGCCAATTAACAGACATCTTAAACACAGCCCAAAACCTGGTGTTGCTGTTGAGAAACAGTGCACCAGCAAATGTCATGCCAGTCACTCAGGGCAGTACAGGAGAAGCTACTGTTGGACAGGGAGCGCAGTCAGTGCCGACAGTGAGGCCTCAGCAGTCACAGTCTGTGAAACAAGAAATGGCTCATGATACATGGGTCGTTTGTCTGCATTCATTTTGTAATTGCACACCCAGTGTAGGTAGTTTTAAACAAGATAAGCACCGATTCTAATCTAAGCAAAACATACATAACATAATCAGTCATTGAGAATGTATATGAATATTTTAAGTTAGGTTGTTCTGTGTTGATGGATGATAACATATGATAATATTTTGCCATCTTATATGTTTAGTTCTTTTCCTGGATTTTTCCGAAAGGAGGCAAGATGCAAAAAGCGCTTTGCACCGTACACACCAACACAACCTGGGAAGAGCTTTTTGAACTTTTTCTTCTTGAAAAGCAACGTGAAAAAACACCAAATGGAGAAGAGGAACTGCAGCTTATACTGGCTGGCCTTGGAAAACGTGCATTAACCCTTAATGAAAACATTACACATTCCGAGGTATGTAATCATTTATTAATTTTCTTGCCTTAAGTAATATCTAAAGATTAAAAACACCCATCTTACAATTCATGGAGGCCATTTTTGGTTTAATCTTAAAATCTGCATTTTTTGGATAACTTGGATTAATTTATATAAGGACAATTATTGCTTTCTTGGTCAATTTACCAGGCTAGTTTTATGTTCACATTTCTTCAGTTTTAATTATAAAAATACTGTTTGGAGTTTGACACTGTGCGTGTGGGTGGAGCTACCCCTTTAAGTAGACAGGTGAGGCAGCTGTGAGTGTGGGGAAACAGTGGAAATTAGCCTGGGCCTCAGTCCTAATAGTTTTTGATTGTGTTGGATCACATGTGGAACTGTGGAATTTTATTTCCTGGCATATGGACTTGTGGACACTTGTTGCTTCAATAAACTACCACCACAATATTCGTAAGTCTGGACATTGTAATTTATTTACAGTGATTCATTTATCACCTCAACAAACTAACCCTCCCACCCCCAACATGGTCTGTTCACACTTCTACCCTCAGGACGGAGGTACAGAAGTGTGAAATGCAGGACTTCCAGAATGAAGAACTCATTCTTTCCCTCTGCCATAAGACTCCTAAACAGCAGATAGGAGTCTACAATCACAATCACAACATTACATGAACAATTGTTTACCTACTGCACTACCTCACTTTACACCGTCACTTTACACCATCACAACTGCACTACCTCACTTTACTACTTTACTCCTTTTGCCCTCTTGTATTTTTTTTGTATATTTGTATTTTTTGTATACTTGCATTATTATTACTTGTATATTTGTCTTATTTTTTATTTTTTACTTACTTGTGTGACATTTTACTGTGGACGGCAAAGTAAGAATTTCATTGTACAGGGAAACATGCTTTCTGTCTGTACACATGACAATAATCTTTGAATCTTTGAATCTTTGAATCTAACACATGTCAAGCACAAGCTAAAGCCCGGGCAACTACAGTGGCATGTACAATGGTATTCTGCCACTACAATTCATATTAATGCTTGATGTAATAAATATTAGAACGACAAAATAAAAATAATTTTTATACAGTTTTAATCCTGCTTGTGTTATTTTAGTTTTCAGATATGCTTTTGAGCACATATCCAAGACTCGCAAATATCTGTGGAGGCTGGTTGCTGCACAAGTCCACAGGTATGTAGACATATACACTGTATTAATGTCCATGATTTCAAATTGTGTTTTAATGTACTCCCTAGATAAGTAATTGCTCTATATCCAGATTGGCAATATGTAGTATCTTTAACCTATCAATTTTAGGTGGGGGTGGGCAGCGGAGATTGTCTGTTATCCATCCAGATTTAAATGGATACACCGGCCAGCAGCTAAAAGCAGTGAGCGGGAATGGAAAATACACAATGTACATTGCTCCTTTACAAGAAGAACTGGATACAATTCCTTTACCCCCAGAAGCAAAGGAATTTGAGAAGATGCCCAAAGCTCAGTGTACAACCTGCAAGAAAATGGTTCCGCTTCAGATTCTTCCAGGACACATAAAGGAATGCAAGAAACAACTTGTAGATTTGTGTGATTCTGCTGAAGAAGTACGTTAAAGCTTGTTCTTTTAGGCATTATTTCAGGATTTATTGGATTGAAAAATTAAATGTTTTTTTTGTGTACCGCTCTAAAAAGTGTTGTTATTGTGTTTAATCCCCAGGAAAGCTGCAAGAAAGAAGATGAAGATGAATGCTCAGTTGCCCTTTGCTACGAGAAAAGCAAGGTAAGATACTGCTGTTATTTTTAAGTTTAATTTACAAATTTCATTTAATAGCCCTCACAAATATATGTAATTGGTCTTTTCCAAGGTATTTTCTTTACACCAATTGCAGATCATGGTGTTATACATGTCACTTTACTGGTGCTATAAATTAGGCTCTATAAGTGTTTAAGTTTTTCTTATGTTTTTCTTGTAGTAGTTCTTAAATTTCAGGAGAAGTGTGATGCTTTATTCACATGCATTGTAAATTCATTTGTTAGACAGCTGAGTGTCCTGTGTGCAGAAATGCATTTCCTCCGGAAATCATTGAGTTCCATGCAGCCAGTTGCGGATTACGGTAAAGTTGGTGTTAGTGCAATTTTTTTTATGTTGAATGTTGATTTGACAATAAATTAGATGTAAAGAGATTTCCTGCCAAATGTTGACATTTTAAATGTAATTGTTATTGTTAATTCAGGACAATCTGTTTTCTTTGTGTGCAGAACTTCAGGTGATGATGGCCATGAGTCAATTGATCCAAGCAGTACCTTTCAAAGGTAAAATTGTATATTAGGAAATTGTGGTGGTGAATGATGTTATCTGAACAATAAACCTTTGAAGAGATACTGCAGTATTAATTAGCTTTTTCTTGTTGGAAAAGTTATGTTATGTGTGGTCACAGAGGTGGTGTAGAGAAATTTAGTAATCCAGAAACACATGAACATGGTATGTTTGTGATATTTTGCCCATTTGAACTTGCATTGAGGCCTTACCTCACTCCTGAGAAAGTTACAAGTATAGAAGGATGTGTGCGTATTGTACCAGGCCTAAAGATCAGCCTGAGAAACAGTAGCAAACACCTATGAAATCATAAAACCACTCTATTAATAGTTATTTCTATCACTAGATTTAGTTGTGATTCAAATGTTCAATGTCTGTTTTTTATGTATGTTTTCAGTTCTGAGGACATGTTGAACTGGATTGGTTCTCAAGTTGATGAGACAAACACATTTTCCAACTGTGTGTCGCGAACTGATCTCTACAACAGAGGCATGCAACAGTGGCAACGGCAGAAGAAGACCTCACCCAAATGTAGACTTAAGGACACATTCTTTGGTGAGGCAGGCATTGATACTGGTGCCCTTACCAAAGAATTCCTCACAGGTACAGGTGTATGTCCATATTTGTTAAATACATTGAAGAGACCTTTTGAATCTCATGTATTTGTTCTTTTACAGAAATGCTGGTAGAAATAGAAAAAAGACTCTTTGTTGAAGGTCCAGATAAGAAAGGGAAGAATCCTGTTTACTGCCTTAACAGTTTGGACTGTAACTACTTCAGGTGTGTAAATAAGGTATTTTTGTATGTTGTCTATAAGCGAAATAATTGCATAATACTACTTTTAGTTTTGTTATAAGAATTTTAATTTTAATGTTTAGAGTTACTGGGGGCTTATAGTTCTCTTCAGGTCATGTCAAATTCATGTCATGTCCTTCATGCTAATCCAAGCATGAAGTAGACATAACTAGACTGAGACATGGCTTGTCACGGGACTTTTGCACCTGGAACATTGTGAACGCCTCTCACCAAGGCCGTCACTGTGTTGTATAAATTCTCATGTTCTGTTTACATCTTTAAGCAAACCTCCCGCTGTAACATTGTACTGTGTGTCTGCTTTTGCTTCATTCTTGCAAGGATTAAAACTTGGCCATTGCTTGTTAAATTTTAATCTGTCTCCGTGTCTCTCTGGATAAATATAAGGACATAGAAAATTCTTATAACAAGTTTATATGCAATTGCTTCCATTTATTAGGACCGCAGGAGAAGTAATGGCAGCTAGTCTGGCACAAGGTGGACCTTGCCCTAACTTTCTTCGTGAATGGTGCTTCAGATATCTCTGCTCTGGTGACTCTGACAGCATTCAAGTGTCTGCCAGTGATGTCACAGATTTGGAACTGTCACAGCTAATTGTAAAGGTAAGTCCAATTTTGTCATGGTCAATAATAGTATTAACTTCATTATGGCATGGCTTGCACAAATCTAAGGAGTTGTTTGTTTGACCGTAGAACACAATTATGCAATGAGAACAACTTTCACTTAACACTAAACGACTTTCAGATAAACAGCGCCAGTGATGACGACATCAGCGACCTGATTGGTGACATTGTGACCTGCGGATACACTGGAATCGTGTCTGTGGATAAAAGAGATAGAATAATAAGGTATATTAATTGTTTTCTTGCAAAGCTATGTTGTGAAACCACTTTTAAATGTCACCAAATTATAATTTAAATTTAAATATTTTTTCACCGGTGACAATAAACAGTTTTACCACAAAATTAGAATCTCCTGATGAAACACTTTTATATTGTCTATTAGAGCTGTTATACTTCACTCCACCATGAAACTCATCCCGATGCTTGACCAGCTCAGAAAAGGCCTGCAGCTCTATGACCTACCAAAGATCATGAAGACCTATCAAGACCTTTGCCAACCACTGTTTGTTACAGGGAAGATGATAAGGTACATTCTTGTTTCAACCACTATTAGGGCAGACCTGATTGTTTGGTCAACTTAGAGAAGTCCCTGTACATCTTAGGGCTTACAGTGGGGTGGGGGGGTGTGCTTCCTGCTGAGGTTGGAGAGTTTGTAGTCATCTTAACAACAAGGCTCCTCGAGGATGTGGAGAATCATTCTAAAAAAGTACAGACTCTCCATAGGAATTGTAACAACACGTCCTAGTCCTAGCGCGACGTGGGTTCCTGGTTGATTTTAATTAAGCATTTCTTTTTTTATGGCTATAATTACTGTGTTGAATGCAGACTGTAATGTATTTTCTTTTTAAAGGTGGATGCAGTCTTCATTTTGGAGAACATGTCTTCAGTGAGATTGGTTCTGCCAAACATCGCATGGAAACAAACATGAACTTTTTACAGGACTACCTTCAGGAAATTGAGGATTCTGGTGTGTTTTAGCCAATATTGAATAATATAGAAGTAGTAAGCTTTTCTTATGCTTTCCTGCATTAATTTTTATACAGCACAGTGGAAATGGCTAGCTATGAATTTACATACTCCAATAAATTTACAAGTCTTAATGTTTCTTTGCAGAATCTTGACGTAAAATGTGATATTTAATATTATGATATCTAGAATAACACTACTTCATGAATTTTTACAGACACTCAGGGCTTTTGACACCCCCTGCTCCCAACACAAAAAGGGGCTATGCTTAACATGTTAATCTTAATTTAATTGAAGGCTTGTATGAACCAATTAAGTTAAAAAAAACTATTAAAGATGCTGCCTTCCTTTAGTTATCCAGACTTGCATTTTAATCTTTTCTTTTTTTTTTTTAAGAACAAGATGGCCCAAGCAACACCAATATTGCCTCTGAAAGTTTGACTGTTGCACAAATCATGCAGTGGCTCACCGGACAGGGACACAAGCCCCTTCTGCCTAGTGAAATGAAGGACTTTGTCATAAATGTGAAATTCCACCATGACTGTGACACACAGCACACTGTTTGTTTCCCTATTGTAAGCGCCTGCAGTCGTACAGTCACGCTTTCTCAGCGCACATGAAAACATTCTGTGAATTCAAAAATTATGACTTTAGCTATACGCCATGGGAAAAACTTTGACAGGGTGTAACATCTCACGGTAAGGAAAAATGAACAAGTAACTGCATAAAAAATCCAAATAGGCATTGAATTTGTTTTATTTATAATTTTATTTGACACTGTTTCTGTGAATAACTTCATTGTAACAAAACCATTGTTCTGCTTTTATTAAGGATTGACGTTAAAACCAAAAAGGTTTTTTTTTTACCTCTGTTTTTCCAATAATAAAATTAAGTAATGTAACTGGCAGTCTGTTTGCAAATGTTAAACTTTTTCAATTAAATCTTTCATAAGGACTGCTTATATCTTATGTGTTTCTTTGTTTCACACATAGACTTTTAATGCACTGAACCATTGATATATAAATGTCTCTGCCAAATGATTCTGACGATGCAGAGGGATCGATCATGGCCTGTAAAGTTTCCAAACTAGCTGGAGTCAGCGGGCACTCAATTTCTGGAACTTCAACTCCATAAGGTTCTTCAGGCACGACATCAAACATCTCCCAGTCAGTTCCAAACAGCTCCATGTTCTAAAAAATAGTGTTATTTTGTATGAAACAACATTTTGAAATATTTGAAAACACTGCCATGCACACATTGACGTACAAAGGCCTAGTGCAGTGACTAAATAACATTTAGTAGTCTAAATCGACACTTTCAGGTTGAAAACATTTGAACAGCATTTTTTAAATGCACTTTGAGAGATGGCTTCAACAAACCTGCACATCTTCATCTGCATCACAAGGGTTCTGCATGTGACCCATGACCCAAAGTTGGTTAGTGAGTCCACCTTCAGATCGTAAGGGATGGTTGTCCCAGCCTTCTGTGAACGTGTGAAGTGCCTCTGCCAGACGCAGAAGGAACACATAATGGACACAAAACAGATGGACAGCATCTGACAAATCCAACAGGCCATCTTCTTCAAGACTGTGTAGAACTTCATAGTACAGATGAGTGACCGAGTTCCAGACATCTCGCCATAGGCGTTCAATCCTAAATAAGAAATAAAGGCCTTACTCAACTCAAAAGAAATCATTATATACTCTTACTTAAAATACTGATTAAACATTCTCACTATGAATATACTGTAGATTAAGTAAATTATCATTTTAACCTTTGGTTGTGTACGCTTCGCCCAGCAATAAAGCTCCCTCTTCCGGTACCTTTAACACTGAACATGGTTTCAGCAATTGCGACATTTTCAACCCCTTCATTGCCCCTGACCCTGGAAAATGAATAGGAAATTGAATCATTTATTACAACAGAATATTCCATTGAACATTACTGAAATGATTGACAAGAGCATAGAAACAGTAGCACAAGATATCACTATTTACCTGGAAGGCCAGCCAAAGTTTTCCACTGCCTTGAGGAAAAATGAAAGGGCGGTGTTTGAGCAGTTATTTGTTGCTGGTTCCAGATACAGTATCTATACAGACAACAGAGTTTTATATAGTGAATCTGCAAACGTTTAAATATACTCACATTGCCTACTGCACACACAATAAGGTTAATATATAGGTCTTAGGTTAATATATATTACCAAATGTAATGCATCTAAAATTTGTTCATTAAATGTGACTTTTGCTGTGCACATGGATAAATGCAAAATATTAAACTGCATGTAATCAACTATTCTTGTCCTTTATTTTGATATAATTACTTTTAGTTCCGGGTCATCTGACCCAACTGTCTTGTTTTTCTTAATGTCTTAATTCAATGGAGAGACAAAAATGTATTTGCAAAACCAAAATCAGACAGTTATTTGGGTTTTGTCATAATACGTTTTGGATTAAAACTAAAAAAATAAAATAAAATAATAATAATAATAATAATAATAATAATAATACGGACGAACCCATATGCAGTCTATCAACAGTGAATACATGAACACAAACATATACAGGAAGAAGAAAGCACTATAATAAAAGTAGTAAAAATAAAAAGTGACGCACCTTTCTTGAGTAACCATCTATTGCTCCAAATATGACAATGTTGTACCTTGAAAAGGATTAGATGACAATGAGAAGTCAATAAAAAGAGCTGTTATAACACCCATAATAAAGTACATAAATAAATGAATATCTTACCTTATGAGCTTAGTGTTAGTGTCCACATGCACTAATGACAAAGGCCGCTGTACAAAGTATGTCCTCCTGACAATGCAACCAAGTTGTGTCATTCTTTCCAAAATTCCTGGAGCGTCAACTCTGTGCATGGACTCCTTGATGCGATTCCACTGAACTCTATGTCCATTTGCTTGGAGACAACCTTTAACCATTCTGTATCCTGCGTTTGGGATCCTGTTTTTTATGGAGATGACAGCATCATCCAGTTCATTGTCAGATAAACTGCTGTAAGTAAGTCTTGTGGACAACCTAAATTCATGCATACGGAAAATTGTACTTTGGCTGACACCCAGCAGGTTGGCAATACAAGACACTGGTAAGGGCATGTCAATAAGCCGGGACAGCAGCTCCTCAGAAAAACAATTTTGGTCGTCCGCGTCCTCCCTCTTTAATAAAAACACAGGGACTCTCTTGGGAAAGAGCTGCGTGTATCTTTCTTTGAAGGGATATAAGACACTCCACAATTTCAGCTGGGATGTTTAAAATGCTAGATGCAGATGTCAGAATAAAGGCTTCCTGATTTACAACATACTGGAAGTAGTCCAAATTAAAGTGTGGTTGACTTAACATGTCAGTGATCCTTGATTCCAGACGCTGCAGTAACTGAGTAGCCAGTGGTCCCTGTAAATGCCAAAATACATATTAGATGCAATACATGGTACCGTTAACTTAGCGTACCAATTCAACACTATGTAACGTTAGGTTAAATAGACATTCAAAACATTATAACTGAGGTATGTTTGCAAACAGATAGGCGTAGCTAAGTTAACGTTATCTTTATTTTGCAATCTAAAGCAATTAACGTTAGCCTCGGGCTCAATTGTCATTACTGCTCTGATCGACATTGCTAAACATATGATAGTAGTTAAGTTTATTGCAGTTCATGCAGTGTCAATCGGCGAAACAGGTTCTAACATCGCTAACTATAAAGTTACTTTCACACAGAGCACTTCATCAAGCTAACGTCATCTAGCACTAGCAAAAGCAATAATAAGTCAATGAGTTGCAGGAATGTATATCATTATAAAGTGTTATCAAAATAGTAAAAGTATGATAGTTATCTTACACCATATAAAAGCGCATAAAAATGTTGAATAAACACGTTATTCATTTTACCTGTGATGCTGAGCCTAGGCTAGCAGCCTCATGTCAGCCATCTTTTACCTTTGACGCATGCGCGTTAGATGGAATCGAGGTTTGATTACCTGCCCTGGGACGGCAGTGACGTCATTTCAACAGATTTTTTACTGCACTGCAAAACTTGAATTCGTAGTCGAGTGAAGAATTCGTAGTCGAGAAAGCACAGTTGTACTGTAAATGTTTACAGTCAAGTTAATTTACGCACACATATTTAAAAATACGAATATGAATGCTATAATACGAATATGAATGCTTAAAGTTGTGCATACGAATGCTAAAATACGAATACGAATGCTTAAAGTTGTGCATACATCTTTTTGATAGTGCTCTTACACCATACAACCACAACTACAGCAGGCCCAACCACAACTACAGCAGACTCAACCACAACTACAGCAGACTCAACCACAACTACAGCAGGCCCAACCACAACTACAGCAGACTCAACCACAACTACAGCAGACTCAAGCCATCAGCCAGGAAAAGCATAAAGCTCAACCACGGATGCGGCTGGTTCAAATCCAGAAGCAGGTCACAACAGTTTCTCAACATCCCAAGCAGCAGCAGCAGCCACAAGCGCAGCAACAGGTGCAGTCACATCAACACCTTGATTTTGAGATAATTGACACTCACGTTGAAACAGATGAGGACACAAGCCTGTCAAAACCAAAAAAGGACCACAATAAAGTTGGCCAAAGGAAAAATTACAGATACTGCAAAACAGGGCCCAATGTTTTCAAAATCTCAATATTAAGAAAACAATGGGACAAAATAAAACCCAACTATGGGAAGACACGCCTTAGAGCCCGTGGACAGACATACTTTACAAAGAATTTGTCAAACGTAATCCAAGTTGTCCATTGGCCTTCAAGTATCAACATGTACGAAGAATATACGGCGGAAACAAAAATGCCAATATTTCCATGCCTCAGCAGTATGCCAGTTTGAAAGCTGTAAAGCGGTATATCATTTCACGAAAAGATTCCAGCCAAATTTAAAAATAAAAGAGTTATAATCAAAGTAACACGATTTGGAAATGTAACACATAAACAAAAGAGAGTAAATTCCGACCGCTAGATATAAAAGAAGGGAGCGATTGCAAAAATGATGAAGGAAGGAGTAAGTAATTATTATTATTCTATGTTACAAAAACCCTGCCAAGAAATCATAGCTGGCAATATAACAATAAGCCTGACAAAAGATGTTTTAAAGAAGATTTCTGCAGAGGTCAGAAAAACCAACAGGCTTCATGACGACATAATCCTTGAGCTCATGCTTACACAAAAATAATAAAGCAGAGCAGCAGCCATCCCTCTTCTAAAGGCTATCTTAGCCATTTAAAAGTTGATCCTGTCACTTTACCTTCAAACAGAAACAGGCATTAGAATATTGGCAGAGCATTTGAAGGAAAAAAGGTGTCATTATATCTTGATGCCACTGGAAGTGTAGTTCATAAAATACCAGAACAAAACAAACGAGTCCTGTACTATGCTCTAGTGTTGCCTGGCATGGGAAAGGATAAGCCTCCTTTACCTGTTACAGAACTCCTAACGAACTCTCACACTATTGCATCAATAAGTTCCTGGCTATTGGAATTCAGAAGAGAACTATCACTCATCACCAAAAAAATGTTAGGAAAATTTGAAACCGATTTCAGCTGGGCCATAATAAATAGTTCATTGTTGTGTTTTAACAAGGAAGACATCGCTGCATATATCAAGAGAGCTTTTTCTTTGGTCTGTGAGGGAGTGGAAGAAATTCCACAATTTACAGTTATTCACCTTTGCTCTGCACATATACTAAAAGCGGTATGTCAAGCCATCGGTAAAAAGACAAATG
The DNA here is from genome assembly GCA_024416835.2 of Perccottus glenii. Classification (NCBI taxonomy): domain Eukaryota; kingdom Metazoa; phylum Chordata; class Actinopteri; order Gobiiformes; family Odontobutidae; genus Perccottus; species Perccottus glenii. Next base: position 102,017 of record JALDQB020000079.1, read on the forward strand.
ACAAAGGTATGAAAGAGTATGCTGCCTACTGCTTTGCTGCTCTTCTTAACTGCACATGCATCGAAACGGCGATGGATATCTTTTACCACATGTGTGTACTGTTCATGTCATCACAAGACAATGACCTTGTAACAGTAAGCAAAAAATACCTGGACACCTACATTAATAGGAAACAGACTATTGATGTTGAGAGTGAATGTACAAGTGAGGATGAAAACATTGAACAAAAAAACACAATTGCGGACAACTCCTCATTTGCCAAAGCTTTCACACTTAAAAGGGACCAGGCACAGGTTGATATCTTATCAGAGGATGAAAGTAAAGCAAAAAATATTCATTACTGTCCTGGGGTTGTGGAATGTCTACTAAAAACCTACATGGGTGTCTTCCCATTATGGAGTGGCATTTTACTTGGAGACCTGAAACGATATCAGAAAGACACACCAGCAGGAAAACTTCTTAAAAATCAAAAGACACGAGACACAAATTGCCATGTTGAGCTGTGGTTTGGGCTGGTAAAGCATTCCATTCAAAAAAAAGTATTTAAGACCAGCAGAATTTGTTTCCAAAATGTTTTGCTCTCTACAGGGAAGATATGTGGAACATATTTTTCAACACAATCTTCCCATATCAATACTTTATAAAAACAAAGATCATTGTTCCACTTCAAAGGATGAGCAGCAAGAAAGCTGGAACAAGTGTGAGAGCTCTGCAGCAGCAACCACCAAATCAAAGTATTTTAATCCTCCTCAAGAACTGCCAAAGCCCAAAGGACACCCTACAAAGATAAAAGAAGATCCAGAAAGAAAAGAAAAAGAGGCACAGGTAAAATTTTAACCTTTGTTTTTATGAAAAGAAAAAAAAAATTAATTGTAATTGTAATATTATTATTAATCAATTTACAGATAGCTTTCTGGTGGAAAAAAGAGGGCACAGAGGTGATTGTATCAGCTCTGCCTTCCCAAAATGAGGGATGTAGCCTTATTATTCGCCATCAAGACATCCTTTCACTCAGACCACATCAATGGCTAATAGAGGTTAGTATGTTTTTTTATTGCGAGTTTGACATAATAGAATTAATATATAGTTGCTGAGGAAATACACTTGTTTTCTCAGGTAATCCAAGGCTTACTTAACCTAGCTGCACACAAGTTCGGGGTGCTGGATTCAGTTTATTTGATGGACTTCTACACAGCTGGAGTAATGTTATTTGGTAACAAGTCTCAAGTGAATCGGCATACGTTATCAAAAGGTAAAGTACATGCATGTCATTTAAAGTTTAAAATATATTAAATAATATTAGAAACAAACCATTTGTAATTACAAAAAATGTTACAACTGTTTCAAAGTTCAAGGATAACAGTTTTTTTATTGTGTACAGTGTTGTGAAACATTTTCAGAAGCATTTTGCAGCTGCCTTTTTGTGGTGGCAACAATATTGTCATTATTGCTCAGGTCAACTTCTGTAGATCTATTGAAAAGTTAACCGTATTTGACACTCTACTTGGGTTCTATTGGGGTAAAAAAAATATTTCTGCTTAAGCAAAGGCCTTTGCTTCAACTGATACGAGTGATGAGAGCTGAACTCACATAATTTGTTTTCACCTTGAAAAGTAAGTCCAGATTCCTTTGCTTCAAATTTCTTTTCAAGATGACCTGGAGAACTGAGAACCTTCACAGACATCTGCTGGTGATGTTACAGGATTCAAATAATAATAACTTTTTTTCTTTGTGCATCTATGGGTAATAAAACTGCAACATATATTCTTTAATATATGTATTTTATTGTACTTTATTTATTTTAGTGTAAAGTAGAGTACTGAAGTTCAATTCTATCCATTTTATTAATCACCAAGGGAAAATTCTGTTGTCATTCACTTTGTCACTTCGAAATAGTTGACTCAGATTTCATCTTCCAAACACTGATTGATTGAAGTCTTATGACAGTCGGGAAGAAGGAGTTCTTGTGTTGTTCTGTTCTGCAGATTCCTGCTGCAACATGATGCATTTCTAGGTATCTTCTCCACTGATGCTGACAGTTGGAAGGGAGGGTGTATCACAGCAAAAATCATTAACCATCTATTTTGTTTTGGAGGTGTTTATGTTGCACCCTAGAAGAAGGAGAAAGCCTTTAATATATTTTAGTACTTCAATGTACCAACATTGTTGTTGTATACATTTTTCATTGTGCTTTACACTGTAGATTATTCTTTTCTCCACCAAACGTACAGTCCACATTCCACGTTCTCCACGAGCGAATGGCATCTGCACAATTCACTCAGTTCTAATTGTGGTCAGGCTATTCTAAGTGATTGCGCTTTTCCCATAAATAAATGTATTTTCTTGGATCCAACTATTAAAGGTCTTTATTTCAAGTTGAATATTTTAAAGAACCAAAAAAAAATTTCAATACTTAAGGTGGCCAGTGTAATGTTATGGTGCTCTTGCAGTTAAATGTTTAAGATGTGAGTATAGTTTCAAAACCTTTGTCTCTTTCCTTCTTTATTTGTTTTTGTTATAAAGTTTTTTTTATTAATAGTGGGCATGATAAAATGAAATTACAAGCACCTTTTAGAACAGAAAAAAGACTTCATTTAGATAACGCATTTGATTGTGATTGTGTTTTCACTAAATTTCTCTGTTTTTATAGGTGAAACTGGGCAGTTATAAAGCTGTTCTTTCCTTTGTCCATATAGATAACAACCACTGGAATTTACTGTCTGGTAATTCTTTATATAATGCACAGGATTGGAGAAAAGGACTGTTATTTTGTAATTTTCTTTTCAGTTTATTGATAAACAGACCAGAACAGTGTACCAGTTGGATCCTGCAAAGACAAAATTGGAGAGTAAGGCTTCCAAAGATGCTGCTCAAAGATTGAAGTAAAAATAAAAATAAATCATTATCATTATTATTATTTCAACATGTCATCTCACAAAAATGAAATACAATATGTAAACTGTCTAAATATATATCCAGGGAATACCTACAGGCGAGAAAAAAGCTAGATGGTAATACAGACTGGATTGACGTGAAGTGGAAAGGAGGAGTAATGACTCATCCTTTTCAACAGGATCAAAACAGCTGCAGGGTCATAGTTGTAAAGGTTAAATGAGTGTTTTATTATGTCCTCTATTAATTGATAATATTGAGACAAAAGCCACCTTTTATTAAAAATATTTTTGTTTAGATGGCCAGAGCAATAATGGAGACCTTTCCTTTGATCCCCCAAATCCTGTTTTCAAGCAAAAAAACTTGCATGGCAAGAGAGCGCAGAGATGACCCTCAAAGGAGTTACGCTACTAGTATATTTTCCTCTTGATCAAAAGAAATACCTTAAAACTAAATGCTACTTTTTAGTGTTTCCAATGGACTCCTGGTGTGCAATGTGTGCATCGAACAAGCCAAACAAATGTGCAAGTGGGGACAAGGATAACACTGACTGGGTAAGATAGAAAGACTGATAGATAAAGTGATTAAATTTTCAGATTTACTGTGTTTCTTTATCATACAACTGATGGAGTGTGACAACTGTGACCGATGGTTCCATGTAGAGTGTCTTGGGATGGATGATGAAGAATTTAAGGAGACAATGAAAAATGAATGGAAATGTGCTTTGTGCAAATGAATGTTTACTTTATGTGTTAATATGTACATAGTTATTAGTAGTAGTTAATAGTTATAAAACAATTTTATGTTTAATTCATAAATGGATAGCTAAGTAAGAAGAAATCTTTGCAAAATGCTAAAAGACATATTGTAAATACTGTGTTGGTTATATAAAAGGTTATATAAAAAAGTGTAAATAGTAAAAACCCTCAAATGTGTGTGTGTGATTGTAATACAATGGCATGAAAAAGTATCTGAAGCCTTTGCAATTTCCCACATTTCTTTATAAAATCACCATCAAATGTGATCTGATCTTTGTCAAAATGACACAAATGAAAAAAACAGTGTCTGCTTTAACTAAAACCACCCAAACATTTATAGATGTTCATATTCATATTTTTAATGAGGATAACATGCAAACAATGACAGAAGGGGGGGGGGATACGTAACTTAACATTCACATTTAATATCTGTTTGCCCCCCTTTGGCAGCAATAACTTCAACAGACGTTTCCTGTAGTTGCAGATCAGCTTGGCACATCGATCAGGATCAATCTTGGACCGTTCCTCTTTACAAAACTGCTGCAGTTCAGTCAGATTCGTGGGATGTCTGGCATGAATGACTGTCTTGAGGTCATGCAACAGCATCTCAATGGGGTTCAAGTCTGGACTTTGACTTGGCCACTCCAGAATGTGTATTTTGTTCATCTGAAACCATTCTGAAGTTGAATTACTTTTGTGTTTTAGGTCAATGTTCTGTTGCAGCGTCCATCCTCTTTTTAGCTTCAACTGTTGGGCAGACAGCCTCTGCTTTTCCTGCAAAACATCCTGATAAACTTTTGAATTCATTTTTCCATTAATGATTGCAAGTTGTCCAGGCCCTGAGGCAAAACAGCCCCAAACCATGATGCTCCCTCCACCTGCTTCACGGTGGGGATGAGGAGTTTTTCCTCCACACATGATGTTGTGTGTTCCTCTCAAACAGTTTAACTTTTGTTTCATCAGTCCACAAAATATTTTGTCAGAAGTTCTGTTGAATGTCCAAGTGCCTTTTGCGAAGATTAAACAATGTTTTTTTTAGACAGTGGAGTCCTCCCATGAACACCATTCTTGGCCAGTGTTTTACATATAGTTGATGTATGCACAGAGATATTGGAGTGGGTTAGTGATTTCTGTAAGTCTTTAGCAGACACTCTAGTGTTCTTTTTACCCGAGTATTCTGTGCTAAATTCTTGTTGTCATTTTTTGTGGATGGCCACTGTTTGGGAGAGAAGCAACAGTGCCAAACTCTCTCCATTTGTAGACAATTTTTCTAACTGTAAATTGATGAACATCCAAACTTTTAGAGTTGGTTTTGTAACCTTTCCCGACTTTATACAAGTAAACAATTCTTAATCGCAGGTCTTCAGAATGCTTTTTTGAGTGAGAAAAAAGAGAAAATTGGAAAAAAAAAGTGGTGTGCATGGTAATACTAGGCTAGTACTATGTATTTGAAGTGGATTGAAGAAACTAGGTCACATGACATGAAAGCTATTGAAAAAAATCCTTGATTTTGTTCATAAAAATTCATATAAAATTCAAAAAGATAAAATTGGAAAAAGTGGTGTGCATTGTACTACTAGGCTAGTACTATGAATTTAAAGTGGATTGAAGAAACTAGGTCACATGACCTGAAAGCTATTGAAAAAAATCCTTGATTTTGTACATAAAAAAATCATATTAAATTCAAAAAAATATAAAATTGGAAAAAAAAGTGGTGTGCATTGTACTACTAGGCTAGTACAATGAATTTGAAGTGGATTGAAGGAACTAGGTCACATGACCTGAAAGCTATTGAAAAAAATCCTTGATTTTGTACATAAAAAAATCATATAAAATTCAAAAAAAGAGAAAAATGGAAAAAAAAGTGGTGTGCATGGTAGTAATAGAGTAGTACTATGAATATAAGGTGGATTGAAGTGACTAGGTCACATGACCTAAAAGCTATTAAAAAAAATCCTTGATTTTGTACATAAAAAAATCATATAAAATTCAGAAAAATATAAAATTGGAAAAAAAGTGGTGTGCATTGTACTACTAGGCTAGTACTATGAATTTGAAGTGGATTGAAGAAACTAGGTCACATGACCTGAAAGCTATTGAAAAAAATCCTTGATTTTGTACATAAAAAATTCATATAAAATTCAAAAAAAAGAGAAAAATGGAAAAGAAAGTGGTGTGCATGGTAGTAATAGAGTAGTACTATGAATTTAAGGTGGATTGAAGTGACTAGGTCACATGACCTGAAAGCTATTGAAAAAAATCCTTGATTTTGTACATAAAAAATTCATATAAAATTCAAAAAAAGAGAAAAATGGAAAAAAAAGTGGTGTGCATGGTACCACTAGGCTCGTACTATGAATTCGAATTGGATTGAAGTGACTAGGTCACATGACCTGAAAGCTATTGAAGAAAATCCTTGATTTTGTAGATAAAAAATTCATATAAAATTCAAAAAAAGATAAAATTGGAAAAAAAGTGGTGTGCATGGTAGTAATAGAGTAGTACTATGAATATAAGGTGGATTGAAGTGACTAGGTCACATGACCTGAAAGCTATTGAAAAAAAATCCTTGATTTTGTACATAAAAAATTCATATTAAATTCAAAAAAAGATAAAATTGGAAAAAAAAGTGGTGTGCATGGTAGTAATAGAGTAGTACTATGAATATAAGGTGGATTGAAGTGACTAGGTCACATGACCTGAAAGCTATTGAAGAAAATCCTTGATTTTGTACATAAAAAATTCATATAAAATTCAAAAAAAGATAAAATTGTAAAAAAGTGGTGAGCATTGTACTACTAGGCTAGTACTATGAATTTAAAGTGGATTGAAGAAACTAGGTCACTGTTAGCCGGGGCCTCATCAGCGGCTGGAGGTCCGTAAGATACTACGAGCAATGAGACACTGGAAGCACGGAGTTGGCATAGACCACTGTTTTTCTTTTATTTTCTTTCTTTTCAATAAATATTTCCAAGTACTAGGTGCATTGTACAAAAGTGCAGTGGAGGAAGTAGGAGCTCAGTCCTCTCCAGCCGTCTCCCTCTAATGATAATTTGAGGCGCCTTAAATATGTTCCCAACTAACTGGGTAAGACCCAACCCAACCCCACAGGTACATACATTAACATAAGCTTGGCCTAAACCATGTTAATGTCCTCCAAACAAATAAACCGAACCATAAACCATATTTACAACCCAAAACGATTCACAAACTCTAAAACCAAACACCTATACTTCTTTAAAACCTATAAACCATAAACCACTGTTTCACTTCTCCCCTCTCCATTCCCCTGCCTTGGTCTGGCCCGGAACCTTTTTAATGTTGGCTGTTCCCCCGGGGACTCTTTTGGCCAGACACCTGGACACAAGGAACAGAGCGGTGAGTAAAACCAATGCACAACACCATACAACTTTTAAAACACACTCCACCCCAACACTTCTCCCCAACCACACAATTATACACATCTATTGCACATTTTGATCTAATTGTTTGTTCTCTCCGCAGACTGGCAGCCATCCTCCAAAGCGCAGGTCCACAGGTGAAACTATAAAACAATCAATAAATTATTTCTTAAACCAATCGTGTGCAATGTCCTTATTTATGTGCAACTTGGCGTTTGTTTAAAGTGCTGTGTGCTATAAAGTTTCTGTAACGAACTGTCTGTTCGTTACATTTCCCCCCCCTTCTCTTTGAGGCGACGCCTCCTCAGCCATCCGGGATAAACAATCCGCCACCACATTAGACTTCCCGGGCCTGTAGCGGACTGTAAAGTCATATGGTTGCAGGGCTAGGTACCATCCGGCGATGCGGGTGTTGGCATCTCTCATTCGGTGTAGCCACTGGAGGGCACGATGATCGGTCTCAAGTCGAAGTGGCGCCCCAGCAGGTAGTACTCAGAGAATCGACGGCCCACTTGACTGCCAAACACCTTCTCCACCGTAGAGTACCTGGTCTCCCGGTCCAGCAGCCTCCGACTCAGGAACACTACCGGTCGCTGATCCCCATCCTTCTCCTGCAGAAGGACTGCTCCTAGTCCAACTTTCGAGGCATCAGTCTGCAAGATGAAGGGTTTATTGAAATCAGGGCTGTGGAGAACTGGTCGTGTACAGATTGCTCCTTTTAGGTCCTCAAAGGCCTTCTCACACTCTTCCGTCCAACGCACTTTTTTTTGGTGCTGCGTTTTTTGTAAGCTCATTCAGCACTCTGCTTCTGTCTGCAAATTGGGGCACAAACTTCCTGTACCACCCACCAAGCCAATGAACCCCCTCACCTTCCTCTTCGTAGTAGGGACAGGGAAGGAGCGGATAGCCTCCATCTTTTCCACCTGGGGCTTTATCCTCCCAAAGCCAATGGTAAACCCAAGGTACTCCACTTCCCGATGGGCTAAAGCACACTTTCTGGGGTTGACCGTCAGACCAGCTGTCTTTATTCTTTTCAGCACTTCCTGGAGGTGCTGAAGGTGTTGTTCCCATGATCGACTGAAGACCACCACATCATCCAAGTAGGCTGCGGCAAAGTCTGAGACATCCCTCAGTAGATGGTCCATCAGCCTTTGAAAGGTGGCTGGTGCCCCCTGCAGGCCAAATGGCATTACTCTAAACTGGTACATACCAAAAGGAGTCTTGAATGCCGTCAGCTCCCTCGCCTCTGGAGCCAGGGCCAACTGCCAGTAGCCTTTACTGAGGTCCAGGGTGGTAATGTAGGCTGCTCCTCCCACTCTCTCCAACAAGTCATCTATTCGGGCATTGGATAGGGTCAAAGTTCGAGATGGCATTCAGATATCTAAAATCAATGCAAAAGCGCAAAGAACCATCCTTCTTGGGTACCAGGACCACCGGGCTACACCATTCACTGCTTGACACCTCAATAATGCCCAGTTCTAGCATTAGCTGAATCTCTTTTTTCAGAACTGGCACCAGGCTCCGAATTTGGTAGCTCCTTTGCGGACGGAGCATCTTCCTTTAGGTGGATCCTGTGCTGTACCAGCAATGTGAAGCCTGGGGTCTCCTGAAACAGATCAAGATCAAGAAGAGGTCTTTTATTTAACCTTTATTTATCCAGGTAAACTGTTTGAGAACCAATTCTCATTTACAAACATGACCTGGCCCCATGTGTGTTTGGGGGGGGGACTATTGTACATGTTTTTGGTGGTAGGGGAAACCGGAGTACCCGGAGGAAACCCTACGCAGACACAGGGAGAACATGCAAACTCCACACAGAAGGGCCCTGCCTTGGATGGGGTTGAACCCAGGACCTTCTTGCTGTGAGGCAGGAGAGCTAACCACTCTGCCACTGTGCCGCCTAACGGCTTCCTGTTGAGAGGGAGAGAGATGTGAGATATTAATACTCGCTGGCTGGTTGGGGCTGGTTGGAAAAACTTTCTCCACCACTTCTTCATCCTCAACAGCTCTAACCAATAGTTGCTGTGACGGCTCCTGGCGAACCTGAAACTCCTTTAGCAGATTTATGTGAAATACCTGGTACTTTTTCTTTCTTTCAGGCATGTGCAGTTCATATGTGACTTTACTTGTTTGTTTCACACCTCGTATGGCCCGTGCCATTTTGCTAGCAATTTGTTGTCACTGCTTGGTAACAGTAAAAGTACCTTCTGGCCTGGGGTAAAAACTCTGTCCTTTGCCTTCTGGTCATACCAGCTTCTCTGGTACTGCTGAGCTGCCTTCATGTTCTCCTGTGCCAAAGCCGTCATGGTCTCCAGTCTCTCCTCATTCTTATTACATATGCTGCGATGTTGTCACCTTCTGTTTCTGTACTCTCCCAGTAGTCCTTTAGCAGGTCCAGGGGCCCTCTCACCTGACGTCCATACAGCAATTCAAATGGTGAAAAGCCTGTCGATGCCTGCGGAACCTCTCTATATGCAAAGAGGAGATATGGCAGCCACTGGTCCCAATCAGTACCTGTGGTGGAGACAAACTTTCGCAGCATGCCCTTCAAGGTCCTGTTATATCTCTCTACCAGCCCGTCCGTTTGAGGGTGATATGGCGTAGTCCTGATTCCTTTTACCCCAACAGCTGGTAGACCTGTCTCAACATTTTAGACATAAAGTTAGTGCCACAATCCGTTAATATTTCTTTGCTACCCCCCACCCGTGAAAAGAGCTGTAATAAGCAATTAGCCACCTGTTTTGCTTTAATTGAGCGCAGGGGGAAAGCTTCTGGGTACCGGGTAGCATAGTCACAAATGACCAGAATATAACGATTCCCTGCTGAGCTCCTTTCCAAAGGCCCCACAATATCCATGCCAATTCTTTCAAATGGGGTTCCAATTATTGGTAGCGGTTGCAACTGGGCCTGCGCCACTCCTTTGCATGCGGTTAGCTGACATTTTTCACAGGAACTACAAAATTTTGAGACTTGCACATATATGCCTGGCCACACAAACCGACTGCCAATTCTTCTAAGTGTTTTCTGAAAGGCCATGTGCCCTGCCCACGGAATGGAGTGACCCAGCTCCATAACTTTGTTTCTAAACTGTTGTGGTAGGGCTAACGCCCATTTTGTCTTTTACCTGATACAAAATGCCATTTCTCACTACATACCTGGCTTCCTCCAGATAGCTGACCTTCCCAGTTTTAACCCCCTCCTGCGCCGTCACCTTCTCAAACCAAGGCTTTAAGGTGGGGTCTTCTTTTTGTAACGCTCCTATGTCTGGGGGAATGTCAAACTCCACTGGACTGAGGGGTTTTGGTAGCTCTTCTTCCCCTTTCTGAGAGCCTGCAAATTTCTCCCTCCTTCTCTGGGCTTTTGGCTTTTTATTCCTTACTGGCCGAACTTCCCACTCCTCATCACAGAACGGCAGCTCCTCCAACATGCCCCTCGCCCTTTGGGCTCTAGTTAGGACATTACACGGTTTAATAAGTTCATCTGACGCCTTTCCAGGTTCCACGAGACAGTCCGCTCCTTGTTCTTCTGTTACCTTCCTCTCTGTCTGTGCTATCAAATCCAGGAGAGTAGGCACATCATTCCCCAGAATGACTGCCATCGGTAAGTTTTCAGCTACCGCCATGGTCAACGACCTCCCACTGTCAAGTATACTTCAGCTGTTGGATAAGTATGTTCATCCCCATGTATGCATTTTAATGGTGTTTTGTCACTAGACCACCTCTCTTTTGGAACCAAACTGGATTGCACTACAGACTGAAAGCAACCAGAGTCCAACAATGCCTCCGCTCGTTGACCATTCACTAGCACTGGTGTTATGAGTCCTCTTCTCGCCACAGTCTGTCCTGACATCGGCCTAGGCACTGAACACAGTAACGAGTGTTTTGATTTTAATGCTGGACAAAATGCTGTGTATGACCCAAATTGTTACAGTTATAGCATCTCACATCTTGCATTTGTGGTCTAGAGGAGGGTCTTTTAGCTGGGCGTGAATGGTGGACTGTCGCTGGTCTACTGCTGTTCACCCTAGTCTGGCTAGGACCATAACCTTGTTCAGCCCCAAAAGACTTACTCGTCTGAGTGTAGCGAGGTTCCTGGTTGAAGCTGGAGGCTCTGGTCCCCTTCCGCGCTGATGTAAAGACCTCCGCCAGGCGGGCTGCATCCTCTGCTGTGGTGGCGCCATGCTCCTTGATCCAGACCTCCAGTTCCGGGCTGACCATTCGGAGAAACTGCTCCAAGATGAGTTTCTCACAGATGTCTTCTACCGTAGATTTGTCAGGCTTCACCCACCGTACAAACAAGTCTTTAAGGCGAACATAGAGTTCCCGCGGTGTCTCGTCCGGCTCAATTCTGAGGGCCCTGAAGCGGCGGCGGTAAGTTTCAGCCGTTATTTCATATTTGGCTAAGATGGCTTCCTTCACCTTCTCAAAGTCTTCTGAATCTCTGATATCCATCAACACAAACGCACTGCGTGCTTTTCCGGTCAGCAGCGGTACTAAGCGGACTGCCCATTCCTCATATGGCCACCGACAGACTTGAGCCATTCTCTCAAAGGTAGTCAGGAAGTGTTCTATGTCTCAGAGGCTAATGGAAGAAGCTTGGGTTCCTCTGCGGCCTGTATCTGTGGACTGGGCCCGTCTCTTCAGATTCCTCCCCGTCGCCATCATTGTCACCTGGTTGTTGTACTGGTCTTTGTTCTTGTTGCTCGGACTGTATAGTCATTACCTGCTGCTGGATGTGCTGGAATTGCTGCTGCATGGATTTCCAGCGCTGCTCCTGTAGAGACCGGTCTTTCTCCAATTTTTGTCTCTAGTGGCCTGGGTCTCAATAAGTGACTTCACCCAGCCTGCCAGTTCCTCCACTTTATCTCTTGGCCCATCACTTGCCTTGGCCCCCTGGTGGTCAGTCGACGCCACTCCATCATCTGGTTCATCAGGTGACTTCCTTCCTGTCCTGGTCATCATGTTTCTCGTGTACTCACTGTGGCGTGGCAGCACTTCTGGCACCAAATGTTAGCCGGGGCCTCATCAGCGGCTGGAGGTCCGTAAGATACTACGAGCAATGAGACACTGGAAGCACGGAGTTGGCATAGACCACTGTTTTTCTTTTATTTTCTTTCTTTTTCAATAAATATTTCCAAGTACTAGGTGCATTGTACAAAAGTGCAGTGGAGGAAGTAGGAGCTCAGTCCTCTCCAGCCGTCTCCCTCTAATGATAATTTGAGGCGCCTTAAATATGTTCCCAACTAACTGGGTAAGACCCAACCCAACCCCACAGGTACATACATTAACATAAGCTTGGCCTAAACCATGTTAATGTCCTCCAAACAAATAAACCGAACCATAAACCATATTTACAACCCAAAACGATTCACGAACTCTATGTTATAAGAATTCTATATGTCCAAAAGAATTCTATATCCTTATATTATCCAGAGAGACACGGAGACAGATTATATTATAAAAAGCGAAAGGCCAGGTTTTATTCCTTGCAAGGAGAAGCAAAGTACACAGATATATCAAAGGTACATAGTGCGTTTTGCTTACAGAGGTAAGCAAAACATTACATTTTATATCACTCAGTGGGGGCTGTCAGTGGGAGGCGTATCTTGCATACACACTCCCCACAAGGCCCCAGCTCCAGGCTCCAGGCTCCAGGTGCAGAAGTCCTCCGGCAAGCCATGTCTTTAGTTATGTCTACACCATGCTTGGAATAACATGGAGGACATAACATGATTTGACATGACCTGTAGAGAACTATGAGCACCAACTAACTATAAACAATATACACAATTATAAGAATAAAATTCTTATAACACTCTAAAACCAAACACCTATACTTCTTTAAAACCTATAAACCATAAACCACTGTTTCACTTCTCCCTCTCCATTCCCCTGCCTTGGTCTGGCCCGAACCTTTTAATGTTGGCTGTTCCCCGGGACTCTTTTGGCCAGACACCTGGACACAAGGAACAGAGCGGTGAGTAAAACCAATGCACAACACCAAACAACTTTAAAACACACTCCACCCCAACACTTCTCCCCAACCACACAATTATACACATCTATTGCACATTTTGATCTAATTGTTTGTTCTCTCCGCAGACTGGCAGCCATCCTCCAAAGCGCAGGTCCACAGGTGAAACTATAAAACAATCAATAAATTATTTCTTAAACCAATCGTGTGCAATGTCCTTATTTATGTGCAACTTGGCGTTTGTTTAAAGTGCTGTGTGCTATAAAAAGTTTCTGTAACGAACTGTCTGTTCGTTACAGTCACATGACCTGAAAGCTATTGAAAAAAATCCTTGATTTTGTACATAAAAAAAATCATATAAATTTCAAAAAAATATAAAATTGGAAAAAAAGTGGTGTGCATGGTACCACTAGGCTAGTACTATGAATATGAAGTGGATTGAAGTGACTAGGTCACATGACCTGAAAGCTATTGAAAAAAATCCTTGATTTTGTACATAAAAAATTCATATACAATTATAAAAAAGAGAAAATTGGGAAAAAAAAGTGGTGTGCATGGTACTAACAGGATAGTACTATGAATATAAGGTGGATTGTAGTGACTAGGTCACATGACCTGAAAGCTATTGAAGAAAATCCTTGATTTTGTACATAAAAATTCATATAAAATTCAAAAATGAGAAAATTGGAAAAAGTGGTGTGCATGGTAGTAATAGAGTAGTACTATTAATATAAGGTGGATTGAAGTGACTAGGTCACATGACCTGAAAGCTATTGAAAAAAATCCTTGATTTTGTTTATAAAAGATTCATATAAAATTATAAAAAAGATAAAATTGGAAAAAAGTGGTGTGCATGGTACTAATAGAATATGAATATAAGGTGGATTGAAGTGACTAGGTCACATGACCTGAAAGCTATTGAAGAAAATCCTTGATTTTGTACATAAAAAATTCATATAAAATTCAAAAAAAGATAAAATTGGAAAAAAGTGGTGTGCATTGTACTACTAGGCTAGTACTATTAATTTAAAGTGGATTGAAGAAACTAGGTCACATGACCTGAAAGCTATTGAAAAAAATCCTTAATTTTGTACATAAAAAATTCATATAAAATTCAAAAAAAGAGAAAATTGGAAAAAAGTGGTGTGCATGGTACCACTAGGATAGTACTATGAATATAAGGTGGATTGAAGTGACTAGGTCACATGACCTGAAAGCTATTGAAAAAAATCATTGATTTTGTACATAAAAAATTTATATAAATTTATATAAAATTTATATAAATTTCAGAAAAAGAGAAAATTGGAAAAAAGTGGTGTGCATGGTACCACTAGGATAGTACTATGAATATGAAGTGGATTGAAGAAACTAGGTCACATGACCTGAAAGCTATTGAAAAAAATCCTTGATTTTGTACATAAAAAAAATCATATAAATTCATATAAAATTCAAAAAAATATAAAATTGGAAAAAAGTGGTGTGCATTGTACTACTAGGCTAGTACTATGAATTTGCAGTGGATTGAAGAAACTAGGTCACATGACCTGAAAGCTATTGAAAAAAATCCTTGATTTTGTACATAAAAAATTCATGTAAAATTCAAAAAAAGAGAAAAATGGAAAAAAAGTGGTGTGCATGGTACCACTAGGCTAGTACTATGAATATGAATATGATTGAAGTGACTAGGTCACATGACCTGAAAGCTATTGAAAGAAATCCTTGATTTTGTACATAAAAAATTCATATAAAATTCAAAAAAAAGAGAAAAATGGAAAAAAAAGTGGTGTGCATGGTACCACTAGGATAGTACTATGAATATAAGGTGGATTGAATTCAACACTATGTAACGTTAGGTTAAATAGACATTCAAAACATTATAACTGAGGTATGTTTGCAAACAGATAGGCGTAGCTAAGTTAACGTTATCTTTATTTTGCAATCTAAAGCAATTAACGTTACTTCGTCGGGCTCAATTGTCATTACTGCTCTGATCGACATTGCTAAACATATGATAGTAGTTAAGTTTATTGCAGTTCATGCAGTGTCAATCGGCGAAACAGGTTCTAACATCGCTAACTATAAAGTTACTTTCACACAGAGCACTTCATCAAGCTAACGTCATCTAGCACTAGCAAAAGCAATAATAAGTCAATGAGTTGCAGGAATGTATATCATTATAAAGTGTTATCAAAATAGTAAAAGTATGATAGTTATCTTACAACATATAAAAGCGCATAAAAATGTTGAATAAACACGTTATTAATTTTACCTGTGATGCTGAGCCTAGGCTAGCAGCCTCATGTCTGTTGTCAGCCATCTTTTACCTTTGACGCATGCGCGTTAGATGGAATCGAGGTTTGATTACCTGCCCTGGGACGGCAGTGACGTCATTTCAACAGATTTTTTACTCGTACCCGTAAACTTGAATTCGTAGTCGTAGTGAAGAATTCGTAGTCGTAGAAAGCAGAGTTGTACTCGTAAATGTGTACAGTCAAGTTAATTTACGCACACATATTTAAAAATACGAATATGAATGCTATAATACGAATACGAATGCTTAAAGTTGTGCATACGAATGCTAAAATACGAATACGAATGCTTAAAGTTGTGCATACATCTTTTTGATAGTGCTCTTACACCATACAACAATAGCTCTAGTCCAGCTGCTCTTCAGTCAGGGGAATATTAAATTCCAGGACCACAATTATTCCTCCATCCGCTCTGTATTCGACACCAACCTCCTGCAGTCGATGTGTGGCTCATGAATATCCTGACAATTAAAAACAGACAACACTAGTACTGGTCTGGTTTCAATATTTAGTGCATAAACATTTACTTGTTTTACCTGAAGGTTCTCTGGCTGGTTTGTTGGATTTGACATCATTCCTAAGTACCACATCTGGTTTGGACTTTTATTTCCTTCTGTTCTCAGAGGCTGTTTGTTCCAACCTTCTACAGATGCCTGTAGATCAGTGTTAAGTTTTGGGAGGAATGTTTGGTGGACAGCAAAAAGATCATCTTTATCAGAAAGAAGAATGAGGAAGTTAGTCTCACCAAATACAGGTTGCATTATTATTGTAATCATTAACTCGTAAAATGATGTTTGTATCATTGATTAATTTTGACCTTTTTTGTTCCTTGAGATGACACATCAAGAAGGTGATCCATCTCTAAGATGTAAAGTGTATCATAGTATTTCGATGTCACACACACTCTGACATCCCGCCATAAACATTCAATTCTATTATAAAAAATACATAATTATATTTAAATTGTAATCATGGCACAAAAACACAAAATGAACAACTTAAAAAAGGTCACCTCAGATTATGGACACTTTTTCCAGATATAAGGTTTCCTCTGTCACTTCCACGTACAGTAAACATATAACGATCTTCACGTTCTCCACTCCTTGATCAGCTCTGACTCTGGGCAGTAGATAGGACATTAACCAGCTCAACATTTGTCCATGTTGAATCTTTAAAGAAATGTTTTGGCTATAATATTAAATATTTTAAAGAATTAATTACCTCAGGCCTCTGGTAGAGGACCCGAGCTCGAAGGATGAGAGACCACCCGCGGAGGGTGAAGGACAAAGTTTTATATATATATATGGATCTACAGTGGCTCTAAACAAAGGTTTTTAAATATTTTTACTAATTAATTAAATATTTAATATTTTTAAGAATTAATTACCTCAGCACACTCTAGTACTGTTTAATTTCCGACCATCTGCAGAAGACTTGATTGCCGTAAATCAATATAGTGCAAGGGTCAAGGGATCACGGGGCGGGATTACTGGAAAGGTGACCAATCACAGGAGGGTCAGTGCCACCGGTAGTTCCCACCCCCAATCCGCCAAAAGTCTTTCTACGAACCGATAATATGCGCGTTGAGAGTTCATATCTGCACAAGTGAATTGAAATCATTTGCTCCTGGTCATAATATTTCCGCGTGGCGACTATTATCGTAATTCTGACTCTAAACCGGATCGTCTACAGTCTCTGTGTAAACACGAAGACTCGCTCACAGCAGAACTCTTTGTTCGCCTCCCGCTGCAGAGTCACAGTCTCGTCTGGGACAACGCCTGCAACAATCCAGGTTTGTCCGTGTCTTTGTCTGTTTGTGAGTGTGACCACATTTTAAAAGGGTCGTGTTTTAGAGGCTTTGCTGCAGAAAAGTGTAAATGTAGTCAACGAAGAAACTGGCGGAGCTAATCCCGTCTTTACTAGCGTTACACGTCTATGGAGTAATCCATGTTCAAAATGACTACATCTGCAGAGTTTGAGCTGCTTTGAAAAACAAGCCACAACCACGAGGGCGCTTTGTTTTAGCCTCTACGAAAACAGTCCGGCCACTTTTGTAAAAAGTTAAAAACGGCCTGGCCAGGGTTTGTCTGAAACTTTCCGCTCGGACTTTGTCCACGTCTCCTAATGCATTCTGACTTTACTCAACAGGTCAGAGAAAAGTAGGCTGCACACATAAATAAAATTAGAAAAAGTGTTTTTCAAGCTGCAAGACATGTTTGTGAACATTTGATCGAAGCCCTAAATCGTTAATTGTGTGCTCATTTATATTGTAATGCCCCGCTCAGTCAGGGAAGAAACCAGTCGAACTGTAGAACTCAGTGCTGCTTTATTCACCAGTTTAGATAACAGGAGCTGCTGTCTCAGCCACAGTGGTGGACAGTAACGAAGTAAATGTAATTCGTTACTGTACTTAAGTCGTTTTTTCCAGTATCTGTACTTTACTAAGTATTTACATTAAGGGATACTTTTTACTTTAACTTCACTACATTTCAACGTCAAATATCTTACTTTTTACTCAAGTACATTTTGCAAAATTAGTCGTTCCTTGTGTTTCCGTTAAATATTTTTGTAGAAGAAGACCTCAAAGACGCGTCTCAGTGGGAGTGTCAGGACCGGCTCAATAGAAGCCTCATTCTCTACACGCGAGCTGATAAACATGAAAATAACAAATAAAAATACACCTGTGATGAAGCTTTGGTATTAGTAATGGCTGACTCTGATTCTGAGGGAGAACATCTACCTTTAGAGTCTTTTCAGCCGAGTGAAAGTGAGAATGAGCGAGAGTGAGTGCGTGTGTAACTTGGACAGCGGCGCCGCTGCTCGTGCCTTTCTCAGCGTCTCTCATAAAGCACACGCTGTTTTTCCCACATTTTACCAAACATCAGTGAAAGAAACGGGAGGAAACTAAAGCCGGGAAGCCGTGTGCGCGTAGCACCTGCAGCTTTACCTTTAGCACAGGTGATAGAAGCCGGGGCGCGTGTACTGCCGTGGCCGCGGGAGTGACAGGGGTGTCGGGAATAATGCGGCTTCTATTGACAGCTGTTTGGGACAAATACGTGTTGGTCATCCTGACACTTTACCCAGTCGAGGAGGGAGAGGCAGGAGTAAACATAGTCCGCGAGAATGCACTAATCAAAGCAGCGATAGTAATAAAAGTGATGGCTGTGTGCTGTGCTTTATGAGAGGTCCCACACTCTAAAAAACTACTAACTATGCCACATGGATGGATAAGAAAAGATTAAGCAACTGCAACCACACACATACAGTACATGTGTATATTTCTCATAACTGTTTGCTTACGTTTTACTAGTTATGGTTTATTAGAAGTTGTAGTTATTCTTTATTTCAGAAAAAGAAAAAAAATATTCTAATATGTTCATTCGTGTGTATGTACTGAAAAAAACATAACCGCCAATATATAATGTCATGGTATGCAAATTATATGCAAATTAGATGCTTAAAATTTATTTACTTAAATACTTTGGGTCATACCTGACATTTTTCTAGTTTAGAGTAGGACTCTATCTCGTATCATTTTCAAACCACAGCCTTTTGAAATTTGGATCTCAAAAATCTGTATTTTTTAAATAATTCCTGGCGCCTAAAGGGGGCAAGAGGCTGACAAAAATTATAAGGGCATTATAGCCTAATACTTGGATACTTAAGTACATTTGAAGGCAAATACTTTTGTACTTTTACTCAAGTGAAAGTTAAAAGGGAGTACTTTTACTGAAGTAATATTTTACCTAGTGTATCTGTACTTTAACTCAAGTACTTGGTTTGTGTACTTCGTCCACCACTGCTCAGCCACAGCTCACGCTGAACTCTCTTTTTAACAACTCTCTTTAACATGCATTGCACACATAACAGTCTGACTTCTCCGGCACCCTCTCTCCTTCTCTCAACCTCCTTTTTCTAAACCCACAGCGCCCCCTTCTGTCACAGGAACAAAGAACAGTTGAACAGTAACAATACAAGAACACTGCAGCTATTACAATACAAACTGTGTTTATTATGTTACAGTACCGCGGTGAAGTTAGATTGACGTTGGACGTTGGATATTCGGCTCCGCACTTTCAGCGGGAGGCTTAGTTGTCTGTGTCATGGTTGCGGGGAACTCACTCTCCTTAGCACGGAGCAATGAGACTTAGGGACGTAGACGGCTGTAATTCAAGAGCGGTTTGTGGATTATAACTCGATGTAAACAGCGCTGTCACCAGTTGATCCAGACGAGCTCCGTTTTACTTGTGTAACATGAGAAACAGCCTTTAAATCAAGAAATACTACAGAAGAAATACTACAAAAGGAACACTGGCGTGGACATGGTGCTTGTGCTGTGCAACTTCTTTAAAACTTGTAACTGAGTTACCTGCAATAATCGCAATATAATCTGGTTCAGTCCAATGAGAATAAAACAGTTGAGGCTACTCTTACTGTTATTATGTGAGCTCTTGTCTCTGGTCAGCGCTGGAGTCGTACTGACAACTAAAGCTGTCTTTAAAAAGTTGTTTGTCCCATGTGTTTATGACTGACTCTGCTTTATGTTGTATGTTTGTCTCATGTACTGGTGAGCTGAAGGAAACATTCCACTTTGGTAAAGTTCTATTCTATTTTGTTCATTACGTGCACTATAATTAAGCACAAACTCATATAAATAGATGACCTTAGAGAATAAATAAATAAATAGTATAAAAATGTAGCTTATGTCTCCCTCTGAAATAATAAAACATTCTTCTTCATAGTTTGTAAAACCCCATAATGATGAATGTTTGCTTCTGTTATGTTTCTTCCCTTGACCTTTGACATTAGAGCCTTTGGTATTGTTCACTTGTGAGGTCTGTGTTGGATGTAAGAACTTCCACAGGCCTTAGACATTATGAGTTTACATTTGTTCTTTACAATGAACCTCAAGAAAAATACATTTATCCATTAGTTCTCTTTCAAAAGGCAACTCTTCAACATTAAACTGTCTCTGACTGTTCACAGGACATTTATACATTTAATAGTGACACTTTTAAAGGCTGGAAACAGAAATGACTATAAAACCAATATTTATGACAATGTCAATATGAACCATATAAAAACCATTGTTATAAAAACTTTTCAAAGGTTTATTGAAGAGAAATTACAACAGAAAACCTCCATTACATGTATTTATTTGGTTTAACAGTGTAGACTGCATAACACCAATAAAAATAATCCCAGATCAGTCTGTGTGTGTCCAACAGCAGAATATTAAGGCTTACGTGAATCGTTCTCAGGACGTCTTATAAAAGGGATACTTCCAAACCTTCAGGACTCTACCAGGACACTGTCAGGATAGTAGATGCCAGAAGAAGTCCTGCTGTAGCAGCAAGTGACCATCACACTTTAAACCACTTGGGTCTTGTAGATGAGAGCAGTCATTTGATAGATGTCGTAGGCTACTTTGCCGAGACAAAGCACAGTGACAAACTGTAGAGAAAAACGGTTTCTATTTACGTAGAAAATGCGCTCTCCAAGAGTCAGTATGCCGCTTGTTCTAAACACAACGTTTACTCCGCACACCCTTAAAAAAGCCCAACGACATGCAAACAATTCTACTTGAACAGCTCTGTTTTTACTGTTAACCCATCACCAAGCTCACACAAAAGTCTAAAACAAGTTGAAATGTCACAGGTTAACTTGGGACTTAGCCACAAGACAAACTGACCTCAGTGCTCTGCTCTCTCCAACTACTGAGCCAAATTTAATTAACCTTTAACCTTGTGCCAAAAAGTACATTCGATTACAAATCAGATTAACAGCGATAAGCAGTTTTACATAATCAACTATGTTACAGGTACATGTGTTTTGAACAGGCATCGACACAGCCACCTTTCCCCAGTTAACCTGAGCCAGTTGAATTTGCACAAAAAGATTAAACTAGACAGTTGTCTAAATCCCTGTTTGCTGTGAAGGGCTCTCTTTTTTTTCTCCCAAACATACCTTTGTCACTGTGGTTCATAAACACTAGAATTTATACATAAAAAAGAAAAAAAAAAAAAGAAAAGAAAAATTCCAGGAAATAAATTTGGCAGAAACAAGTTTATTGCCAGATCAGTAAAAATGATTTGTGTTTTGCAGATTGAATACAAAAATAAAAGAGTTACACATTTAAACATGTTTTAGTCATCTGTCAAACCTACAGTTAGACAATGTAAGGTGCATTTACATAAAGTAGGCCATGTCCAGAAGAAAAGGCAAATGACAGGTAGAACAAAAAGAGTCAAAACACACACACACACACACACACACACACACACACACACACACACACACACACACTACTGTCTACAGGACAGTTTATGTGGATAGTTTAAGACTTAAGTGTTTAAATGTGCTTTGTTTGACAGCAGCTGAAAGGAAATCATTGTTAAATAACATGTAGAAAATGTTGTGTTTGACTTTTTTATTATACTTTAGACAAGAAATTACCAAAATATGTTTAAAAATAAAAGTACAGAAAGACCTGAACACATATGAAAGTATGAATGAATGCTGTTAAAAAAATACAGTATTGGTTTACATGTTGCAGTTGTGTCTACATTTGATTTATGCCCTGTGTGAATGTTAAGCACTGTCATATTTGTTAAAGGTAGTTCAGAGAGTAGGAGCTCTTGTGACTGAAAGGTAGTTGGAAATTCAAACCTCTGGAAAGGTTGAATTCATTTTAATGTCACAGTTGTGTCACAGTGTGTTCCTTCTTATTTACTGACAATGAGAGCATCTGTCAAAAGCAGCAGGTTGATACTTTTACAAACAGGTTGTGGGAGATGAAAGTAAAGCTGAAGGTTCCAAGAAAGTACAGCTGTACTCTCCAACTGTAGTGTAGACTGGACATGATCTGAAATGAGAAGGTAAAAACATACTTTTATTATGTTTAGCCTACAATACAACATAGTTGTTGAAGTCACAGTGTTTACTGAAAAAAATAAAATAAAAGACGTTAAAAATGTTGTAACTGTTGAGGCTACGGCTAAGCTATTCTGCGACAAACAGAGAAACTAAAGCGGTAATCGCGTTTTTAATGGCCATGATTACGTACATACATTACACCACATGTTAAGACAAAGTCATTATAGTAAAACTTCACGATTGTAAAGTCAAGTCAGCTGCAGCTGTCGATGCATCACAAGTTAACCTGAGAGTTCACCTAACGCTATCTGTGACAGACGACTCTGTCTAATCTCATCTTACTTTACTGCAGTGTACGCTTTCCAACAATACTTAACCTTTGATCAATTATATTGTTGGTGGAATCCACGTCCTTCGGACCAAAAAATGTACCATTATCACGAACATTACGCATGCGACTTAGTGAGTATGTGTTTTGAACAGGCATCTCTCTAGACACCTACACTTTGTTTTGTTGTTGTTGCAGCTGCACAGTGCCGCCAGATAACCTTACTCCAGTTGATCCGTCACACCGGCCACTTTAGTAAAAACGGCCAGGGTTTGTCTGAAACTGTCCGCTCGGACTTTGTTCACGTCTCCTAATGCATTCTGACTTTACTCAACAGGTCAGAGAAAATTAGGCTTTTTATGTTATTCAAAATGCACACACATAAATAAATTAGAAAAAGTGTTTTTCAAGCTGCAAGACATGTTTGTGAACATGTGATCGAAGCCGTAAATCGTTAATTATGTGCTCATTTATACAAACTATGTGTTTGGTATGTTACAGTTAGCCTAGCCACATAGCCAGACTAAAAAATCAAGCAACCCAATTGATTGCATAGTTAGTATGCTGGAGTTAGTTTGCAAATTAACCAGAAATAAAGCAGTGTAAAACATGATTCTATTGTGGTCTCAGTTTAATGCCACCTCCTTTTTGATGCATTTTTAATCACAGGTCAGGTCACTTTAAAAAAGACTATTCAAATACAATGAAATTAAAGTTTAAACATGCAGTTTTATAATATAAATCTTTCAATGGCAGAGTATTTACACAAAATGTGCTCTACTTGGTTCAAACACTACTCTGTATTCACCAGAAGAAGGTGATAAAGATATTATTTACAACTCCATGCATCACTGTTTATCTGGGCAAATGAACCAAGCAAAACCACCGCTTTTTTTTCTTGTACGTTTTTTGCAACAAACACAAAGTTATTATTATTATTTTTTTTTTTGAACTAATATCTTTATAGGCCCTGAGAATCACCCTAGCATCCCCCCAGCTTTACGGCGTGGCTGCTTGTCCGTCTTGTCTCCCAGAGTACATTCTTTTCCCTCCAGAGGCCCGTTTCTTGCCAGTCTTTTATCTCTTAACATTATTTAAACCGTGTTAGAAAGTCTCCAAAAGTCTTCCAGAACCAATGACCGAGCCTCTCTCAGCTCCTCTTAATGTGGAGGAGCAGCTGCTGTTCTCTGGGCTTGTCCTGGTGACTGTATCTAAAGTAGTGCTTATTGTTTTTGTCTTTTGTATTTAAGATACAAACCTTTTGGTCATAGACCATAAGAAATTAAGAACCTTACCGTGGGACTCATCTACGTCTTCACCATAACAAACCCAAATAAAAAAAAAATAAAAAAATTTATTGATGAAGGTGTTTTTTATTTATTTATTTTTTACATTCAAGATACGGCACGCAGACAGAGGAGGGTGGGGGTATATTATTCCTATTACATTTTAGTAACTATTATGTACATTATACTGTTGCTAAATAATGTATTCTTTTTTAACATGTCTGTGAAGGTTCTGCAAGGTTAAAGCAAAGAAATCTGGGCGAGGTTTTAAAGGTGAAGCTGTTTCTTTTCTTGTCCCAGGGGCATTTTTTTTTTTTATGCTGCGTTCAACTGGTTGAACCCAAGTTGGTAAGATGTTGAGAACTTGTATTAAAGTGATCTTTTTCTCACTTTTACATTTCTGTCTCTTACAGGAAACAAGGGATCCTTGGTCAGAAGCTGACTACAGCAACTGCTTCTATAATGCACACGTGCAACCAGTGTGGGAACAAGTTTACCACTGTGAAGAGTCTCAAAAGACACCAGCGCATCCACACTGGAGAGAAGCCTTACAGCTGTGACCTGTGTGGGAAGACATTTTCACAGGCAGGTCATTTAAAACAACACCAGCTCATCCACACTGGAGAGAAGCCTTACCGCTGTGACCTGTGTGGGAAGACATTTTCACAGGCAGGTAGTTTAAAGAACACCAGCTCATCCACACTGGAGAGAAGCCATACAGCTGTGACCTGTGTGGGAATACATTTTCACAGGCAGGTAATTTAAAACAACACCAGCTCATCCACACTGGAGAGAAGCCTTACCGCTGTGACCTGTGTGGGAAGACATTTTCACAGGCAGGTCATTTAAAACAACACCAGCTCATCCACACTGGAGAGAAGCCTTACAACTGTGAACTGTGTGGGAAGACATTTTCAAAGGCAGGTAATTTAAAACAACACCAGCTCATCCACACTGGAGAGAAGCCATACACCTGTGACCTGTGTGGGAATACATTTTCAAAGGCAGGTAATTTAAAACAACACCAGCTCATCCACACTGGAGAGAAGCCTTACCGCTGTGACCTGTGTGGGAAGACATTTTCACAGGCAGGTCGTTTAAAACAACACCAGCTCATCCACACTGGAGAGAAGCCTTACCGCTGTGGGAAGACATTTTCACAGGCAGGTAGTTTAAAAGAACACCAGCGCATCCACACTGGAGAGACGCCTTACAACTGTGACCTGTGTGGGAAGACATTTTCACAGGCAGGTAGTTTAAAACTACACCAGCGCATCCACACTGGAGAGAAGCCATACAGCTGTGACCTGTGTGGGAAGACATTTTCACATGCAGGTCATTTAAAACAACACCAGCTCATCCACACTGGAGAGAAGCCATACACCTGTGACCCGTGTGGGAAGACATTTTCACATGCAGGTAGTTTAAAACAACACCAGCTCATCCACACTGGAGAGAAGCCATACAGCTGTGACCTGTGTGGGAAGACATTTTCACGGGCAGATAGTTTAGAACGACACCAGCTCATCCACACTGGACACAGACCGTACTATTGTGACCATTGTGGAAAGACATTTAGATATTCAAGTTCTTTTAGGAGACATTACCTTGAACACACTCGAGAGTTGGTGATACCATGTGAGCTGTGTGGAGAGATATTTTACTCTAAACAGACTTCTTCTCTCGACACCTAAAGCAACACGCTGAGGTGGAAATGGGGAGGTGTGGACCACAATGAGACTCTGCATCCTGAAGTTTTTATAGGTGTACATTATGCCGCCTCTCAGCTCCAAGGTCTTGGATGGACGTGTAATGAGCTGACGTGTCAGTCATAGATTCGTATAGGTTTACATGTATATGCCATGGACAGTGTCCCTGAACAATGATTAGATGTAGTGCAAAGTGATGTCTTTGTCTAGTTTGGATGTGTCTGGAGCCAGTAGGAGACACAGCTAAAGACATTAAGTCATAAGTGCATGTGGATAAGCATATGAACTGGAGCAGGGGTGAGAGCATATAATATACAATTAATATGAAACAAACTCTATAAAAACTTGTTTACTAGCCAAACCATAATGGACATGTGTTATAAGAATTCAATATCCTTATATTATCCAGAGAGACACGGAGACAGATTATATTATAAAAGTGAAAGGCCAGGTTTTATTCTTACAAGAATGAAGCAAAGACACACAGATATATATATATCAAAGGTACAGAGTGCATTTTGCTTCAAGAAGTAAACAAAACATGAGATTTTATATCACTGCAGTGGGGCTGTCAGAGGAGGTGTATCTCTCATTCACCCTCCTCCAAGGCCCCAGCTCCAGGTGCAGAAGTCCCATGACAAGCCATGTCTCCAGTTATGTCTACTCCATGCTTGGACTAACATGGAGGACATGACATGATTTGACATGACCTGTAAAAAACTATGAGCACCCAGTAACTATAAACAAATATAATAATAAAAATGATTATAACATGTTTTACCCGCTCCTGAAGAACTGGGATGGACAGCGCTGTATAAACTACAGGATCTGTGTGAGAACAGCTCTCAGCATTTCAAATCTGCTCGTACAGAGTAATGAACAACAAAAGGCTGTAGGGATACAACAATACAGTCGGTCCACGGTTTAATACGTACAGTACAATCTATGGTGCCAATATTGTTTCATTTAATTTTAAACTAGGTGTAGTCATTGTGGGGGGATTTTAAAGGTAAGCTGTATTTTCAAAACTGTCTTCATTTTACTAATAAAGCATATAACTCAAAATTGCAGGTAACATTTGAAGTAAACATGAATTGAACGCTGTGTGCAGTAGGGGGAGGTTGGTGGTTCGATTCCCTTTCTCCCCCAGTTCACACTGTCCTTGTGTCCTTGAGTAAGACACTTAACCCCCCCCCCCCTTGCCTCCAGTGGTGTTCCAGCTGTAACACTGGTGAATAGATGCTTAAAGTAAGCCAAATAAATGTGGGGTCTAATGGTTTATATAATCATATACTCTATACAAGTATTTATTTGTTGCACACAAACAAACAAAAAACATCCACTTTTATTTTTATTTTATATTTTGTATGTAAAAACTAAAAATATGGATTTTTTTTTTTCAATAGCTTTCAGGTCATGTGACCTAGTCACTTCCACCCACCCTGTATTCATAGCACTAGCTTAGTACCATGCACATGTATGAAAAAAAAACTTGTTTTCTACTGATTTTGTTTGGTTTTAGGACCTGCTTGCTTTGTTTTCTATCACACCAACACAATGCATGTGTCTGTTTATTTACAAGATTCTTAAGCCTTATATAATGTTTTATAATTACATTTGATTGTACCCAATTGTTTAAGTCGCACATTTAACAGTGAAATAAAAGTTGCCAGGTTACAGTCGGCAGCTGAGGATAAGAGCTGATGAAATGTAGAAACAGGAAGTGGAATGTGTGAATATTTATTTCTGTCAAGTTTTTGTTCTACACAGATGTATAATAGCTTCAGGTTTAAATGTAAAGAGATTTTTGAGTTTACAGTTTACAGTTCCTGTCGTCTACAATAAATATGTCCAACACTTCACTTTGTCAATTTAACAAAAATGTCTGAAAAAACATTAATAAATGGTCTTTTTTATTTAACAACACAAGGTAGAAAAAACTAGTCAGTTACATCCCAGCACAGTATACACAGCTAAAAATAGGAAAGATTTATTTATTTTAAAAAGAGAATGAATCAATAGACAGGAAGTAGAATTCAGTGTTTGTCAGTCAGGTGTTGATGGAAGAGATGTGTTTCCAGGTGTTTTTTAAAGATGGCTACAGAATCTGCTGATCTTGTAGCAGCAGTAGATCATTGCACCAATGTGAAAGACTTGTAAACGATGTAGCATTTTAATAACAAACATAAAGGCAGAATTTAGAATTTATAAAGTCAAAATAACTAGCTTTAATAATCTTATATTTTAAGTGTGGTTTGCTTAGTATGGTTTTATTTTGGATAGTTTATATAAAATGTTCAATACACATGTTTAGGCTTAGTAGTGTCTGGTAGTTTTACTGTTTTTATTCATAATGTAAATTTTAAGGTGTAAATAAACAATGATATGAATGCACATATGTCACGTATATTATTCACATTACATATCACATTAATATTTGTCTGAATTTAAAAAGCCAGAAGTGGTTCTAAATGAAGAGCCGTTTGGAGCCGAAAGAGAGCAATCTGGTTCCATAAAAAAAGACCAGAATTTCCATCTCTCAATCTTCAACCATTTTCATTCTGTGTCTGAATATGAGCCTGCTGACACAATATATTAGTTATTTTGTTGAATGTTCAATGACAGACTGGAATTAATGTTTGCTTTTATCTACTTTCATGTTATTTAAAAGTTTCTTTAAAAAATAATAAAAATAAAAACACTTTCTACAAGTTATTAACTCGGTGCACTTAAATATGAAGTGTATAAATCATGTCAGATTTAAGAGCTTGAAATACAGTTTAAATATGCCTTCAGACCTAGAAGCACATTAATAAATGGAGATTTGATTGAGTTTGAGTTTATTTAAAAGAAGCTGAAGTTGTAGATGGACCAGGATGTGAAGTCAGATGAAGCTGAGGAAGACGAGGCTGGGCTGTGTCAGCTGTGCAGGAGCAGAGAGGACCGACAGAGCAGCAGACCGATAACTGGACTGGACTGGACCGACAGAGCAGCAGCAGCAGACAGGTAACTGTAGAGGGCTCTGCAAAGACAGAACAAAGTAAAAACTTATGTTTAAAACAAGTCTTGCTGTTGGGACCGTTCACCTCTGTACATGAGATTTACTGTTAATCACAGAAACAAATGTTTTATTCTCCAGCTCACTGTGTGTTACTGTGTGTGTAAGGACTGTTTTTATAAAATAGTGGACTTTGATTTGAACTTACATTTGCCTAAATACTTTAGTAAATGTGAACTGTACTGAGTTAGAGGTAATGCATGCTCCTGCTGCTCCTGACACTTCTGTTTGCTCATGCCAGCTTTACTTTTCTTTTTAGTCATTTCCACCTTTAGCCAATGATTTTATGATCAACTTTTACTTTCTTTTAACTGGATTTTTATGTTTTTACTTCTTTTAACTTTTTCAACAACACGTTGGACCTGCTGAGCGACTGAGCCTTGGAATCTATTTCAACATGTCTGGGGTAAAAACAACTACTACAAACTCTTTTTGACAAAATTGTTTGAACATGATGCCACCTGCATAAACTTGGCTCAGCCAAAGCAGCACTGGATCAGAAAAAGAATGCTGGCATCACAGAAGCATATGTAACATCAGCAAACATCCAGCTAAAAACAGATTCCAATCACTGACTGAGCTAAAGGTGAATGAACCAGAAAACTCTGCTGTGACTGAAAAACATGGAGTAAATGTTACCTATTCTCTGGAAAACAGGAAACATGAATCTGTGAAAAAGCACCAGGCAAACAGAGACAGAGAATCTATGTCAAAAGTGAAGGACAGAGATATCCTGCTGCTTGGAGACGGTGCTGTCAGAGACAAACAGTAGATTTGTTACATGCATCTGTCCAAGTGCTACAGTCACTGATATAACAGCACTCCTCCCCCAGGTAATATCCAAACACACAGGGATTAACTCCAGGACATATGCAATATCCATCCATCCATCCATCTCTCCTGCTGCCATAGACCACTGGACTACTATATTCATTCATCACATTGTGTTTTTGTTTTGAATAAACAGAAACCCACCAAATGTACTTCTCAGTCTGGACATTGGTTCTGTTTAGCGTGTTATACCATAATCCCCCCCCCACCCTTAAGCAACTAAAATGGTAGAACATCCAGTCTGGTTTTCCGGCCTTGACCCTTATGCACAGAGGTTGTTCCAGATTCTCTGAATCTTTGGATGATATTAAGCACTGTAGATGATGATAGCTGCAAACTCTTTGCAATTTTTCTCTGAGAAACTCCTTTTTGATATTGCTCCACTATATTTTGCCACAGCATTGGTGATCTTTTGCCCATTTTGACTTCTGAGAGACACTCTGAGAGGCTCTTTTTATTCCCAAGCTTGTTGCCAATTGACCTAATAAGTTACAAATGTGTCCTCCAGTTGTTCTTAAAGTACATTAAACTTTTCCGACCTCTTATTGTGACCTGTTAGTGTTTTATCATAAGAAGCACTCTTATAACTTTTCTGTTTGTTATTTGCACACTTTGCATGCTACACTGCACCCTAGATTAGGACACTAAATACCTCATCTGTTGAAACCAGTTAGAACCAGTTGGTCACCCCTGGCTGGACACTTAGTGGAAAAGTACTGATACTGGGACAGGAAGTGCCCCCTCCTGTGTGAGGTGGGGCCAAAGGTTATGACCTTTAGGGTATTGAGTTGACCAGACGCACAACACGTGGGCTGACCTCATGTTAGCTGCGGCTTGTCTAACAGCGCTGGACTTGTGCCTTTTTCTGAGTGGAATTAAACAGACAAACTTTACATTGGTTTTATAGTTTTTATTCTCTTAGTCTTAGCTCCAGCACTCGTCCCAAAAGAACCGGGAGATATTGTTTTTAGCTCTCATGAAATCCAAAATAAGGCAATATTTGGCATTACATTTCAAAATGTTTGAGAGAAAACATTTAATATGTTATCTATATTCTATTGTGAATAAATATAAGTTTATGAGATTTGGAAATTATTGCATTCCTTATTTATTCACAATTTGTACAGTGTTCAAAATCTTTGGGAATCGGGTTTTTAGATTTTAAACACAAAGAAATTGCAGCAAAGAAAAAAGTGTGAAATAACTCCAAACATGTTTTATATTTTAGATTCCTCAAAGTAACAGTCTTTGCTTTGTCGACAGAGCTGCAAACCCTTGGGCCTCTCTCAGTGAGCTTCAGGATGGAGTCACTTAAAATGGTGTTTCCAGGTTAAAAGTGGAAACACAATGTTGTGTTTGTGTCTTATTTAAAAGTAAAAAAAATGGAGGAATAGGGAACATAGATTTAAGCCTAAAATGAATGCTGGCCTTTATAAAAACACATCATTAGACTTTATAAGAAATGCACGTTGGGCGGAGACAAAAAGTGTTGGAGGAAGAGAGTGGGGCGAGCACGTCAGGACCAGAGTTTCAATTGTTGTTTGGTGATTTTACTCATAAATATGTCCTGGATTGGAACGGTTTAACATCAAAAAGGCTTTTGAACAAACTTAATGACATTGTTGTGGGTGGTTTTGTCTTGTATAAATATTTAAATGAGGATGAATGTGCAGCACTGATAAAGCTCCTGGATTGTAAAGACTCTGATGAAAGTCTTGGAGATATAAGAGGCTTATATCAGTGACCAGACTCCCGCTCAGAGCCACTGTTTCATGGAGTTGTTATGTAAGCACCAAAACTGTTCTGAGGACGAGACCCACACACATTTGTTTTTAGACTGCTGTCACTCAAAAGAAATGTGGACCAAACTAAACGGACTTGGACTCACTTTTAATGTAAACTTCTGCTCTGTTCTGTTTGGACTCATGGAGGAAAGGTTCACACTGAAACAGTTCAAACTCATTCAACTCATCATCGCAGTCTCCACAGTTAAAATATGGAAAACAAGGACAAAAGTCACCATTAAACAAACATTCAACAGCTGCTATTTTTTTCACAAAAGACAAACAAACAATAAAACTACTTTCACCATGTCCTACATTGAACTCAGTAACTGTAACCATTTTCTTGCATTTCTTATTCTGTTGTATTTTCAGAAAATAGACGAGTCCATCTGAAAAGCTCCAGTGACACCATCCCAGAACAGAGCAGTGTGACTCTGAGCTGTGAAGTCGAGGCTTTAAAGGAACTTATGAATGGTTCAGACTAAAGTCAGCCTCGGACTCTCAGAGGGAAACAATGAAAGAAATCTCAGCTGGTGTCAGTGTCTCAAATAGAGGTGTCTACTCCTGCAGAGGATGGACCAACACATCGTCACAGAATCAACTAATACTGTCACTGTTTTACAAACTGATGAGTACACTTGTGTTTTTAAAGATAGATCTGAAAGAAAATAAAAGTCAAAGCAACAGAAAGTGAACAGTTAAGAAAAAGTTATTTATTATATCTTTATTTATTATATCTTTCTTTAACCTGGTGATATCCTCATTGAGATCAAAAATCTCTTTTCCAAGAGTGACCTGGCCAAGACGACAGCATTACACACAGTTTGTGACAAATACAAGAATTATCAAACACACAAAGAACAATATTTACTCTCAATAGTTACAAAAGAGTTTAAAAACAGTTACATTTACCAAGCTCCTTGAGTTCACGCTTCTTTAGGATCGATTTAAATTCTCCAAAAGTAACAAGTTCAGATGGATTGAAGTCCTTTTGCAGGTCAGTCCATGCACAGGGGGCAGCCACTGAAATACTGCCTTACCCAACTCCGTTTATTAAATCTGAAATCAAGCACTTGTAATCAGTCGGTGTGTAGAACAGTTTATTTTACTGCTGTTATTTAGACTGTTTTGTTTCTCAAACTAAAGAAAAGAAATAGACACAACACTGTGGAGCAGAGAGACCACACTGGAAGAACTGAGTGAGTCTGGACAACTATTCATTTTCATATTTATGACTTAGATTTCTTTTTCTTTAATACACTCAAATAAAATGTCTTGATTTAGTTCTTTTTGTAACAACATGTGTTTGATTAAAGTGAGAAGAAAGTGGACACAGCTGCTTCTCTAAAAGTGATTTATTTAAACTGATCTGTTTCTTTTCGTTTCATAATGTGATGCAGAGAAAAAGCAAAGGCCACAGTGACTGGTGACACAGAGGTTCAGTCTGGAGGCACACTGACTCTGAGCTGCTCTCTTATATTAGTGTTTTGCAGATGTTGAGTCCCCAGTGTCTCTCACAGTGAGTCCTGACACATCACAGCACCTCACGTCTGACAAAGTCTCACTGAGCTGTCAATCCAACTCCACTAATGGAGAGTGGACACTCAAAGGCTTTTCTCAGAACGGCCTTTTCTTACCACAATGTACTTCCTACTGGACAGATCCATCTAAATGTGACTTTTCCCCAAAAGAGAAAACTAATGCAGTGTTTTGGTGTGAGTCTGGATCAGGAGAACTGAGCAATGCCCTCAACATGACTTTTTCATTTCATTTTTCATAGAATAGATGAATACAGCCATCCTCTTCTTTTTATTGCTGTGATAATGTAATAGTCCAAGTGTGACTTTTCACAGGTGATGTTGTCCTTGTGAGTCCTGTTCATCCTGTGACTGAGGGACCACCTGTTTCTCTCGGCTGTAAACTCAACACATCTACTGCTCTTTCTTCTGTCCTTTTCTATAAAAATGGAAAACTAATCCAAAATGGAACCCAAAGTGAGTTCAACATCTCTGCAGTGTCCAAGTCTGACGAGGGTTTTTATAAATGTGGGACAAGAACAAGGCCCAAGATCTCCACACATTTGGACTTCCAGAGAGTTGGATCTCACTCAAATGTGAGAATTATCTTTTTAATTCAAAATAGAAACACAAAGTTGGAGGTTTGAAGGTGTATTTATAAAGCACTGCTACAATGTGAGCTGTAAATATTAACATGAGATAAATTCTTGCAGCAAAGGAACATAGCTCTTCATTTCCTGTCATGTTGATCATTGGACTTATCTGTGCAATAGTTGGATTAATTCTGCTGCTGCTTCTGTGACGCTGCACAAAGTCAAAAGATAAGACTATATCAGACACAAACACTGTATTTGTTTCTGATACAAATGCCTTTAATATTATAATTCACTATTGATTTGTCTTTGTTTGTTACAGTTTTGTACTTAAGGTCTGTGAGAACCAATCAGAGCTCTGCTGAAGATCACATGACCAGCAACAATTACACCTCTCGTCCTATTGGTCAGTCTCAACTTCTTAGAACTTGACGACTTCCTCTAAGGCAAGAAGAAGGAGTTTTATTTTGAAGAAAACCAAACTGTCTGTAACAGGGCTGGACTGGGACAAAAAAAAGGCCCTGGCATTTTTGCTCAGACCGGCCCACCACAATCGGTCAGACACAACCAACTAGTACACCATCCTTGCGGTCCCTGTAGATATGCATATCTACTGTTCCATTCCAAAAACCCCTACAAAGCTGAGAACTAAGTGCCATGGACCAGTGTACTCACTCTCTCTTGACAGAGTCCCTGGTGATCAAAGGTTCCTCCCTGTCTCTCTCCTCCACTGCTAACTCAACCTGGCTTGACTATACATAAGGACAGAGAGAGAGAGGATTACAATTATTTGGAAGAGTTATTAAAAGTACACTTAGTAAGGATCCATTTTGGTTATATAGTCCTGTATTCTTGAAGAGCAGGATTTCTAGATGGACAAAGTGCCCCATGTTATAAAAGCTAGTTAACCCTTTAGAACCCAATATAATGTGGATGTAGAATACTGCTAATTCTAAAAATCTTTTTCCAATGAACCAGACAGCAGAAAAACTAGTTTACAATTGCAAGTCTAGGCTACTTTGTTTAAAGAGCACAAACCCCTCTTTAATATGACACCGAACAAGATTTACCTCTCATTGTTGAGATACTCCCCTTTAAAAAAAAAAGAAAACCAACCTATACTACCAAATTACTCACACAAAACATCCTAAAAATATATGATATTCATATTATTCACTCACCGTAAATATTGCATATTAATGATGTTGGAAATTCATTAGAAACATGAGAAAATATCTACTTTGTTGAATATACAGCTAAACAAAAATATACAGCTTTCAAAATGCAAGGCGGGTTTTAATCCCCAAATAGCATGCCTTACTCGTCGTGGGCGCTTTGGCGCAGCCATTCTGAGTAATAATTAAAATAATCAAATGGCATCATTTAAGTTTTTCTAGAGAAGGGCAGGACGGCCATTATGGGTATTAAAGGGTTAACATTAGAATAGTCAGCCAAAGTTGCAATTGAATAAGTTAACTCTGCTAACCTATCTACAAAAACAATGCAAAATAGCTTATGCTGTGTTATTTGACTTTAGCTGACTGAGTGGCAAGTGCAGTGGGTGACAATCTGACAGACTATATAATGGCAACAACGATTAAGTTGTCTTATTATAATATTCATTAATTTAGGTAAATCATCATCTGGCCCAACCAGGCACACACACACACACACACACACACACACACACACACACACACACACACACACACACACACACACACACACACACACACACACACACACACACTTTCCTCCTGCACCCGCCCTGATTAACACTCCCTCCCTGTTAATCATGTAGCTAACATGCTTACCGTTTCAATTACACTCTCCATGTTTCTGCAAAATGTCGTCGGGTACTGTAGGCTTGGATACTGAAGCTACAGCACTAAACATGTCTGTTATTTTTGCACATGTTGAGGCATCAACCTCTAGCATTTTTATTTTTTGGCCATAACTTCTCCGCACCCCCTTGCACTTTTGTTTCTCCTAAATCCACAGATTTCTGGCTCTGAGCCACTAACTGCCTCTGACACAAGAAACAGAGGAGGAGGGGTGGAGCCTGTTAAGAGATGATTGGGCCAGCCCAGTGTCAGTATGAAAAATGAACCAATGGGCCGCTGTCCCTGCTTTATGGGCCGGTCAATGGCAAATTAAAAAAATAAAAATAAAAATCATATTATATGGACCGGCCCCCAAGTGCGTCGGCCCACCGGGCATTTGCCCGGTATGCCAGATTACCAGTCCAGCCCTGGGTCCAAACCAGGACCAGCTGAGTCCTGACCTGGACAGAGGTGAAGCTGTGGCATCGCCTTGCTTCAATGGGGGGCAGATCATTCAGTGTTATTGCGCCCAAAATGTGGAACTCTCTCCCCCTATCACTCCGTTTAGTTAACACCATGAATTCAAATCCAGGCTCAAAACACACCTATTTTCTGAATGTTACAGTTCTTAGTGGGTTTTTTTCACTTACTCTACTTGCACTCTCATTTGCCTGTTGTTGTCCTGTCTGCTCTCTTTGTCAATTGTCCTTATTGTTGTTTGTTTATTGTAAAGGGTCCTTGAGTTCTGGAAAGGCACTATATAAATAAAACGTATTATTATTATTATTTAAAATCTATAAAAGTGTCTCTGGAGACAAACCTCTGCTGAATCCACAGAAACTGCACAGAGCTTTCCTTTCCTCTGATGCAGACAGAACAGACCAGGGCCAGACCAAAGGTTCACTTTTATCAAACTGTCCCAGAGTTCAGGCGTCCCGGAGCAGCTTTAGTGGCACGAGGTTCATCTGGAGCAGTAACACTGATCCTAACTCTTGAACCACTCCAAGGGTTTGGATCAGTGTGAAGGCTTATAGTTGTGATAAAGGTCATATTCAAACAGAAAACATGACAAAGTGTTTCTTCTCAACAGCTGTTTGTGGTTTTAAACAGAGTCAGTGTCGTTCGGCTCTGGCTTCATGAATTTAAACTTTGTATTTATCGTCTTCACTGCATTAAACACAAGCACAACCTGTGCCTCAAATATTGAGTCTCGACCAGAACTGTCTCCAATAAATATAATCATTTTGTCTCAGCTTTAGAAGAAATGTAAACACTCTGTTCTCTCTTGTTTTTTTAGCAGTTAACCAGAGTTAACCAGACCAGGACCAGGACCAGACTAGGATCAGACCAGGACCAGGACCAGACCAGGACCAGGACAAGGACCAGACCAGGACCAGACCAGGACCAGGACCAGGACCAGGACCAGGACCAGACCAGGACCAGGACCAGACCAGGACCAGACCAGGACCAGGACCAGGACCAGGACCAAACCAGGACCAAACCAGGACCAGACTAGGACCAGGACCAGACCAGGACCAGACTAGGACCAGACTAGGACCAGACCAGGACCAGACCAGGACCAGACTAGGACCAGACTAGGACCAGGACCAGGACCTGACCAGGACCAGACCAGGTCCAGGACCAGGACCAGGACCAGGACCTGACCAGGACCAGACCAGGTCCAGGACCAGGACCAGGACCAGACCAGGTCCAGGACCAGACTAGGACAAGGACCAGACCAGGACCAGACCAGGACCAGCTGAGTCCTGACCTGGACAGAGGTGAAGCTGTGTAAAGTGTTGAGTGTGAGTCTCTTGTTCATCTCTGGGACAAACAAAACGCCAAAGATAAAACTCACCACACTACAAAAAAACAAGGATCAAGGAGGATTAGAAGCACCAAAATTTCATTATTACTCAATGGCTAACCAACTGCAATATATATACAAATGGATCCACCCCACCCAATCTGATACTATATGGCTAGATATAGAACAATCACTATGCAAAGACTTAATTATAGCTGACATACCATTCCTCACTAAATCAATCAAACAACACACATGTTTTAATGCTGTAACTATAGCTTCCACTCTGACAGCCTGGTGGAAATTTCACCAAATCACAAATTCTATACTAGCTCCATCTAACCTCACCCCACTGTGAAACAACCATGACTTTATAAGCAATAAAAAAAATATTGAACTTTCACACATGAGCTGAAAGGGGCATCACTCACATTAACCATATTTTCAAATCTAACATGTTAATAACTTTTCCGAAACTGGCCCAGGAATTTGGCATCGGGAGCAATGAATTTTTAAAATACCTACAACTTAAATCTTCTGTTCTGGCAAAAATAAACATCAGAGCCATAAATTTAGAACTTCCACAAGTAATAGCAGACTTTGTTAACATTTTTTCTCCAAAGAAACTTCTCTCTAAAATATACAAAATTATTTCAAATCAGTTTCAGATTATAAACCTACCAACAATAAAATTGGAAAACGATCTTTCAATAGCTCCAGATGCTAACTTCTGGACCCAAATTTGTAAAAACATTTATCTCATGTCCAAAAATGCTAATCTTCAATTAATACAATACAAAACACTTCATGGAACACATTACACGGGCAATAGATTAGCTAAAATGGGTTTCACATCAGAATTTTGCACTAATTGCAATCACAATTCTATAGATACATACATCCATGCAACCTGGCACTGCACTCCAATCAAACACTTTTGGGAAGAGGTCACACAGTCACTATCCACTATAGTCGGCTGCCACATCCCACTATCGCCCTCTCTTTGCTTGCTGGGGGACCTCACAATAATTACCAATAAAAATATAAACTCTAAAATGCTCCTCAAAGCTCTAACCATCGCCAAGAAATATATCCTCATTAACTGGAAAACTCGTAATAACATGCACATTAATTACTGGAAAAGTCTCATGATAGACTTCATTTCAATGGAATATACATCTCCCCCCCATAATTAGGAATCTGAAACCGATCTCTACCACCCAACACTTTCTGATCTATTACAACTATGAACCCCTTCTCTCTGCTCAACTCCGACTCCTCTTTCTTTTTAATCAATTTACCGATATTTCTGAATCTTTGTTATTTTTGTCACCCGTGCTTGTTATTATTGTTGTTGTTGGTGTCGGTGTTGCTGTTGTTGTTAGTATTATTATTATTGTTGTTGTTGTGGTTATTAACTTGTTAATGCTATTAATAAACTAATAAAAAAAAAAAAACTATATTTGGGGTTTTGTCTTTCTCTGCATCTCCTTCAAATAAATGTGACTGAATGCCACGCATCATTTCTGTAAGGAGGAAAAGCAATTGTGCTAAAGAGGATTTCATTATTTGTTATGGCCTCGATGAGGAATACAAACCTGTGAGGAATTCTTTACGAAGGGCTCCTTCATCAGTGTATTTTTCTCCAATAAAAGAGAGTCGAAGGAGGTTCTTTGGAGAGGCTTGCTTCTGTCTGGACCACTGCTTAAGACCCTCTGATAAAGGGCCTCTCTTGTCACATTTATATTAAATGTTTTGGATTTGTCAACCTTTTCTCCAAGAGACTTTAGGATGTCTGATAAGCTAACAAATTACAACAATATTAGCTTTATAAAACAAGACAGCTACAAACACAAACTCACACAAATAGAATCCCTGCTGTGGTGCTCAACAGTGTCTTGGGTGATTCCAGTGTGATGCTGTTGATGTGGAGAGATGCATATAAACATCAAATTCATTTTTAAGGACATGGTCAAAGGGATGGTCATGTGACAGACAAATCAAATTCTATATTGAATGAAATGTAGTAACTACCTCTCCTCTGGCCACATATGCTGCATGGATATGAATGTAATCTTGTGTGAATTGTTTTTAAATAATGGGCCAGACAATCGATTAAAGACACAATTTCAAGAAAACAGAAAGAGATAATCATAAGAACCCCAATAACAATTTCACTAAGCAGTAAACATCAAGGTAGTTTGATCTTGTTTGTGTAAGATGTGACAGTGCATGTTTCTTTTGTTCAAATCCATACATCTACTCTAAAGATTAACTCAAAACAACACTCTATATTTACACTGTAAATAATGATGTCAAAAGAAATGTAATGGTTAATGTCTGTGATTATCTTACATTGATCTCAGAGTCCACTGGATAACTGGATGTCTACAGGAATAGTCAATAAAAAGTCTTTGCACTTGCACATTGATAAAGCCCGGTCATATTCTTACATTGACAGCTGAGTCATTTGATGAAGTAAGGTGTGTTAGATAACTTACTTCTTTATCATCCTCCAAGTCGAGTATTTCATGGTAGGTCTATAAAACAATAACAGAACAATCACAAATTCATGCAGGCTGTGACTATTACAGTGGTGGGAAAAAAGTTTTCAGACACCCTTAAAATTTCACACAATGAAAATTCTGATGTGGAAAAATCGTTTTTGTTTCAAAAAGTGTGGTTGCATTAGACAGACACAAACAATTACAAATGATATTTTTGTTTATTGTTTAATCTCTCTGTCATTTAATTTTGTTCTTTTGCTTTTAAAACCACAAATGTTGTCTGCCAGTCCCAGATTTGCAGTACAAGTGTAAGTGTAGTTCCTACTTATACCACAAGAGGGAGATACCATAAAGTGAGCGCGTCTGCAAGAGCAAACAGAACCAGGTTTGTCAAAAGTTACAGGCAGTTAGCAGACAAGCATGTTTGTATTTGTTTTCAGATACTGTCTGTGTTTCAAATGTGCAACAGTCACTTCATCAAATTAATCTTTAGTAGTTTTGAAAACTTGAATATTGAATCTTAATTCATTATTTAGTGCCCGAAAACCTTTTTCCATCACGGTTAAGTAAGTAGATTTAGTAGTAAGTAGAAATGGAATGTAGAGACCAAATTAAATAGTACTTGTGTTTCTACAATTCTTGCAAAAGTTAGGATATTGGATTTTGGGATAAAATGTCTGAATGCACCTAAAATGCACTTTAACTTTTACATGTGAACATCATTTGACAATCTCTAAACTTTTGAATGCACATGTCCAACTGTTCAATCTTTCAGACCAACGCAGCAGAACAAGCACAAACATTAGATTTGACACAAACAGAGGCTTTAGTTTGTGGATTTAAGTCATTGTCTGACACTAATTTGACATGATCAGCAAAAATCACAAAGAAAATAACACACTGCAATGTACAGACTTTTATACACAATGGATTAGCTTCAAGACCAACAGTTAGACTCAAGTTATAGACCTGAGTCCAAACAAATACTAAAGCACAAAAGACATTGGAAGATAAACATAAATACATAGAGTTAATAATATTT
Organism: Perccottus glenii; assembly: GCA_024416835.2. Lineage (NCBI taxonomy): Eukaryota > Metazoa > Chordata > Actinopteri > Gobiiformes > Odontobutidae > Perccottus > Perccottus glenii. The sequence continues at coordinate 142,511 of JALDQB020000079.1, forward strand.
GTGGAGTAAATATGAATGTATAATATTTAAGTGTGTGTGTGTGTGAGACAGGTACAAAGGACCAAAAATATATCTTCTCAAAATCCTTTTAAAGCTTCTTCGACATGAGATTGGTAGAAACATGTCTAACTCATGGACACAGTGCCCTCTGCTGGACACAAACCTCCAATATAACTTTCATCTAAAAGAAAAAGTCAAAGTCTAAGTCAGTGTTGTTGTGTTGGACCTGATGGTTCTAGTTTAAAGTGACTGGACTGTAGCTGCTGCTGAATGTGGCCTCACACTGGAGTAAACACAGCTCTGTTCCTGTTCACACGTCCTTCTCTCTGAGTTGGAGTCAAAAAAGAAGTGACCTGTCAATGTATCAAATGAAAGAAACAAGAGACTCACCTTTTGATGTTTTTGAGCTCCAGCACAGAATCTGTGGCATCTGTAAAAGAAACATTTCATTTCATTCACAGTGGACAGTGTTTTTACTGCTTTAGTGCAAAAGAAAAAGAAGCCATAGTGACACTTTCATTGTGAACAGACTTTGTGTGAACTCTTGTCCTTTTTCTGGATTTGGACTTTTGATTACAGACAGTTTGGTTTTCTTCAAAATAAAACTCCTTCTTCTTGCCTTAGAGGAAGTCGTCAAGTTAGAAGAAGCTGAGACTGACCAATAGGACGAGAGGTGTAATTGTTGCTGGTCATGTGATCTTCAGCAGAGCTCTGATTGGTACTCACAGACCTTAAGTACAAAACTGTAACAAACAAAGACAAATCAATAGTGAATTATAATATTAAAGGCATTTGTATCAGAAACAAATACAGTGTTTGTGTCTGATATAGTCTTATCTTTTGACTTTGTGCAGCGTCACAGAAGCAGCAGCAGAATTAATCCAACTATTGCACAGATAAGTCCAATGATCAACATGACAGGAAATGAAGAGCTATGTTCCTTTGCTGCAAGAATTTATCTCATGTTAATATTTACAACTCACATTGTAGCAGTGCTTTATAAATACACCTTCAAACCTCCAACTTTGTGTTTCTATTTTGAATTAGTTTTCCATTTTTATAGAAAAGGACAGAAGAAAGAGCAGTAGATGTGTTGAGTTTACAGCCGAGAGAAACAGGTGGTCCCTCAGTCACAGGATGAACAGGACTCACAAGGACAACATCACCTGTGAAAAGTCACACTTGGACTATTACATTATCACAGCAATAAAAAGAAGAGGATGGCTGTATTCATCTATTCTATGAAAAATGAAATGAAAAAGGTCATGTTGAGGGCATTGCTTAGTTTTCCTGATCCAGACTCACACCAAAACACTGCATTAGTTTTCTCTTTTGGGGAAAAGTCACATTTAGATGTATCTGTCCAGTAGGAAGAACATTGTGGTAAGAAAAGGCCGTTCTGAGAAAAGCCTTTGAGTGTCCACTCCATTAGTGGAGTTGGATTGACAGCTCAGTGAGACTTTGTCAGACGTGAGGTGCTGTGATGTGTCAGGACTCACTGTGAGAGACACTGGGGACTCAACATCTGCAAAACACTAATATAAGAGAGCAGCTCAGAGTCAGTGTGCCTCCAGACTGAACCTCTGTGTCACCAGTCACTGTGGCCTTTGCTTTTTCTCTGCATCACATTATGAAACCAAAAGAAACAGATCAGTTTAAATAAATCACTTTTAGAGAAGCAGCTGTGTCCACTTTCTTCTCACTTTAATCAAACACATGTTGTTACAAAAAGAACTAAATCAAGACATTTTATTTGAGTGTATTAAAGAAAAAAGAAATCTAAGTCATAAATATGAAAATGAATAGTTGTCCAGACTCACTCAGTTCTTCCAGTGTGGTCTCTCTGCTCCACAGTGTTGTGTCTATTTCTTTTCTTTAGTTTGAGAAACAAAACAGTCTAAATAACAGCAGTAAAATAAACTGTTTTACACACCGACTGATTACAAGTGCTTGATTTCAGATTTAATAAACGGAGTAGAAGAAGCAGAAGTTTACATTAAAAGTGAGTCCAAGTCCGTTTAGTTTGGTCCACATTTCTTTTGAGTGACAGCAGTCTAAAAACAAATGTGTGTGGGTGTCGTCCTCAGAACAGTTTTGGTGCTTACATAACAACTCAATGAAACAGTGGCTCTGAGCGGGAGTCTGGTCACTGATATAAGCCTCTTATATCTCCAAGACTTTCATCAGAGTCTTTACAATCCAGGAGCTTTATCAGTGCTGCACATTCATCCTCATTTAAATATTTATACAAGAAAAAACCACCAACAACAATGTCATTAAGTTTGTTCAAAAGCCTTTTTAAACCGTTCCAATCCAGGACATATTTATGAGTAAAATCACCAAACAACAATTTAAACTCTGGTCCTGATGTGCTCGTCCCACTCTCTTCCTCCAACACTTTTTGTCTCCCGCCCAACATGCATTTCTTATAAAGTCTAATGATGTGTTTTTATAAAGGCTAGCTTTCATTTTAGGCATAAATTTATGTTCCCTAACCCTCCATGTTTTTACTTTTAAATAAGACACAAACACAACATTGTGTTTCCACTTTTAACCTGGAAACACCATTTTAGGTGACTCCATCCTGAAGCTCACTGAGAGAGGCCCAAGGGTTTGCAGCTCTGTCGACAAAGCAAAGACTGTTACTTTGAGGAATCTAAAATATAAAACATGTTTGGAGTTATTTCACACTTTTTTCTTTGCTGCAATTTCTTTGTGTTTAAAATCTAAAAACCCGATTCCCAAAGATTGTGGACACTGTACAAATTGTGAATAAATAAGGAATGCAATAATTTCCAAATCTCATAAACTTATATTTATTCACAATAGAATATAGATAACATATCAAATGTTATCTCTCAAACATTTTGAAATGCAATGCCAAATATTGCCTTATTTTGGATTTCATGAGAGCTAAAAACAATATCTCCCGGTTCTTTTGGGACGAGTGCTGGAGCTAAGACTAAGAGAATAAAAACTATAAAACCAATGTAAAGTTTGTCTGTTTAATTCCACTCAGAAAAAGGCACAAGTCCAGCGCTGTTAGACAAGCCGCAGCTAACATGAGGTCAGCCCACGTGTTGTGCGTTTGCTCAACTCAATACCCTAAAGGTCATAACCTTTGGCCCCACCTCACACAGGAGGGGGCACTTCCTGTCCCAGTATCAGTACTTTTCCACTAAGTGTCCAGCCAGGGGTGACCAACTGGTTCTAACTGGTTTCAACAGATGACGTATTTAGTGTCCTAATCTAGGGCGCAGTGTAGCATTCAAAGTGTGCAAATAACATACAGAAAAGTTATAAGAGTGCTTCTTATTATAAAACACTAACAGGTAACAATAAGAGGCCGGAAAAGTTTAATGTACATATAAAGAACAGCTGGAGGACACATTTGTAACTTATTAGGTCCATTGGCAACATGCTTGGGAATAAAAAGAGCCTCTCAGAGTGTCTCTCAGAAGTCAAAATGGGCAAAAGATCACCAATGCTGTGGCAAAATATAGTGGATCAATATCAAAAAGGAGCTTCTCAGAGAAAAATGGCAAAGAGTTTGCAGCTATCATCATCTACAGTGCATAATATCATCCAAAGATTCAGAGAATCTGGAACAATCTCTGTGCGTATGGTCAAGGCCGGAAAACCAGACTGGATGTCCTACCATTTTAGTCGCTTAAGGGTGGGGATTATGGTATAACACGCTAAACAGAACCAATGTCCAGACTGAGAAGTACGTTTGGTGGGTTTCTGTTTATTCAAAACAAAAACACAATGTGATGAATGAATATAGTAGTCCAGTGGTCTATGGCAGCAGGAGAGATGGATGGATGGATGGATATTGCATATGTCCTGGAGTTAATCCCTGTGTGTTTGGATATTACCTGGGGGAGGAGTGCTGTTATATCAGTGACTGTAGCACTTGGACAGATGCATGTAACAAATCTACTGTTTGTCTCTGACAGCACCGTCTCCAAGCAGCAGGATATCTCTGTCCTTCACTTTTGACATAGATTCTCTGTCTCTGTTTGCCTGGTGCTTTTTCACAGATTCATGTTAACTGTTTTCCAGAGAATAGGTAACATTTACTCCATGTTTTTCAGTCACAGCAGAGTTTTCTGGTTCATTCACCTTTAGCTCAGTCAGTGGTTGGAATCTGTTTTTTAGCTGGATGTTTGCTGATGTTACATATGCTTCTGTGATGCCAGCATTCTTTTTTTCTGATCCAGTGCTGCTTTGGCTGGGCACCAAGTTTATGCAGGTGACATCATGTTCAAACAATTTTGGCAAAAAGAGTTTGTAGTAGTTGTTTTTACCCCAGACATGTTGAAATAGATTCCAAGGCTCCAGTCGCTCAGCAGGTCCAACGTGTTGTTGAAAAAGTTAAAAGAAGTAAAAACATAAAAATCCAGTTAAAAGAAAGTAAAAAAGTTGATCATAAAATCATTGGCTAAAGGTGGAAATGACTAAAAAGAAAAGTAAAGCTGGCATGAGCAAACAGAAGTGTCAGGAGCAGCAGGAGCATGCATTACCTCTAACCCAGTACAGTTCACATTTACTAAAGTATTTAGGCAAATGTAAGTTCAAATCAAAGTCCACTATTTTATAAAAACAGTCCTTACACACACAGTAACACACAGTGAGCTGGAGAATAAAACATTTGTTTCTGTGATTAACAGTAAATCTCATGTACAGAGGTGAACGGTCCCAACAGCAAGACTTGTTTCAAACATAAGTTTTTACTTTGTTCTGTCTTTGCAGAGCCCCTCTACAGTTACCTGTCTGCTGCTGCTTCTCTGTCGGTCCAGTTCAGTCCAGTCCAGTTATCGGTCTGCTGCTCTGTCGGTCCTCTCTGCTCCTGCACAGCTGACACAGCCCAGCCTCGTCTTCCTCAGCTTCATCTGACTTCACATCCTGGTCCATCTACAACTTCAGCTTCTTTTAAATAAACTTAAACTCAATCAAATCTCCATTTATTAATGGGCTTCTAGGTCTGAAGGCATATTTAAACTGTATTTCAAGCTCTTAAATCTGACATGATTTATACACTACATATTTAAGTGCACTGAGATAATAACTTGTACAAAGTGTTTTTATTTTTATTATTTTTTAAAGAAACTTTTAAATAACATGAAAGTAGATAAAAGCAAACATTCATTCCAGTCCGTCATTGAACATTCAACAAAATAAATATATTGTGTCAGCAGGCTCAATATTTAGCAGGATCTTTTTCAGCTAAAGGAGCTCAGATTTCTGATGCAACAGCTTCTTCTAAACAAAATCAAGGAAAACATTTAATAGGACTGACTGTTTTTGAAGAAACATTTGATTGCAATTTTACTCAAATTCCTTATATTTCCTATATTCCTTTTTTAGTGAAAAATATGCAGCTGCTGGTTCTCTTTAGTGAAGAATAGAACACTGCACTTACACTTGACAGAACATGTCACACCTCAGTTCTTCAGACACTCTTTTTTAAACCTCAGTATTTCTAAAATCCTTCAAAGGCTCTGAGTTAGTGCTGTGTGCATTATGTTCATATTTCCACAGAAACCTACAGACATTTTCATCTCCAAGGTTGTTGTGTATAAATGTTGTTCTATTGAAATAAAAAATACCATATAATGTTTTTTCAGACATTTATTTTTATTTGTCAAATTGACAAAGTGAAGTGTTGGACATATTTATTGTAGACAGGAACTGTAAACTCAAAAATCTCTTTACATTTAAACCTGAAGCTATTATACATCTGTGTAGAACAGACTTGACAGAAATAAATATTCACACATTCCACTTCCTGTTTCCACATTTCATCAGCTCTTATCCTCAGCTGCCGACTGTGACCTGGCAACTTTTATTTCACTGTTAAATGTGCGACTTAAACAATTGGGTACTATAAAATGTAATTATAAAACATTATATAAAGCTTAAGAATCGTGTAAATAAACAGACACATGCATTGTGTTGGTGTGATAGAAAACAAAGCAAGCAGTGCCTAAAACCAAACAAAATCAGTAGAAAACAAGGTTCTTCTCTGGAAACACCTCACTATAGAGAATAAAAACAACCCACTGACCAAACAGTCTGAAGGGCTTCAAAAATACAAATAAAAAAATAAAACAGCTGAGTGGAGAGTGAAAAAACATGTCCACACAAGCAGCAGAACAGACAACATTAACTTTATATGTTTTAAGTGATAACTGCATCTGGACTCAGACAGAGCCCTGAACAGGTTAGTTTAGTGACAGTGTTGACCCGTATAGAGACTAAAAGATAAGCTTCAGATGCAACACATATCAAACTATATATACACTTGTGCTCAGATGTTTACATACCCAGGCAGAAATTACACATGCACGCACTTTCTGTGCATGTGTTCCCAAAAAGCTATAGTAAAAAATCTTTGATTTTGTAAATAGAAAATTAATATTAAAGCCGCAAGCGGCGATAAAGGCCCTCGCCTCTCTTGAGACCGCGGGGACACATGCACTCGGAGGAGTGCATTTCGTGCTTTAAAGCGTAAACTTCACGGTAAAAGGATTCTGAGGAGTTTTCTAAGACTCTAGCCGTGGCTCTGGAGGGGCCCCCTCTAAAGGAAGGATCCTGGCAATTGGGAAATGGCATTTATTTCCCAATAGTTGCCTCTTCACAGACTCATTACGACCACAGCCACAAATGTATCAAAAAACAAACTGATAACTTTTTTTTGCACACGTGTCTAGATGATACTCACCAAATTTGGAGCTGTTTAGATGAAAAGCCTTTAGACACAAGGGGTGCAATTTAGGTGGTCACGCATTCCACCCAACATAGTAGATTTTCTGTTGAGTTTACGGTATGGCTGTAATAAACTTTTCTGTTTGCCCTGAGGTGTCCTATGGATGTACCAAGTTTTGTATTTCTACATTGGAAAAATTTACTTTCATTTTCCATAGAACCAATGTATTTTGACTTTTCTAGGGGTTGCCACTGAGTCATTTTTCGTATTTTTTTTCGGGGACTTCAAATACATAAATTTTTCGCTGGGCTTGAAGTCTGGGACCAATAAAAATGACTTTTAGTTGCACGTTTACTGGGTCAAATTTAGGATCATTTTGCAAAAAAAATTTAATAAAAATATATACCAAATTATAATAAAAAAATATAACTCGAGCAAAAAAGTCTAGAAAAACGCTTGTCTATTTTACATACATATGTTTAGCTCATTTTGCCCAAGTTTGGTGTCTGTGGAATGAAGCAGCTATTTTCTGTGTTCTTTTAAAAAAGAGGTGTATTCTAAGTCGGTTCACATTTTCAATTCAAAATGGCCGCCTTCCCGTGTGTGATAGGGTGTGGTCCCCATTGGCTTTTTTGTTCATAAGCCCATACTGGATGTGTGTACCAAGTTTCATTTGCCTACAACAAACTAAAAATTTCACTTCCCATTGACTTTTTCCACATTTTTGGGACGTTGCTATGGCAACACATTTATAGATAGGGCGTGGTTGTCATTGGCTTTTATGCTCGTCATGACATAAGAGATGTGTGTACCAAATTTTATGTCTCTATGACAAACTAAATTCTTGGGTCCCATTATAAGTTTGTAGGGGGCGCTGGAGAGCCATTTCTAAAGATAACCCTTTTATTTACATATCTTTGTGTTCAGGTCATGAATGTGCACAGACGCCTTTTTGGGTCCAACTCGATCCGAGAAGGCGTTTGAGAGTTAAGAGACGTTTTATTTTCATAAAAATGGCCACCTCGTTACAGGCTTGCCACACCCATACCCGATAAGATATCATAAACAAAGTCACAACTTTGGTTGGCACACGTGTCTAGATGATACTCACCAAATTTGGGGCCATTTAGATTAAAACACAATGATTTGCATCTTTTTGCGCAAGGGGTGCGATTTTAGTGGCCATGCGTTTCACCCCACATGGCGGACTTCCTGTTGAGTTTAGAGTGTGGCTGTCATTGACTTTTCTGTTTGCCCTGAGGTGTCCTATGGATGTATCAAGTTTCATTTTTCTACATTGGAATAAAGTTACTTTCACTTTCCATAGGCCCGATCTATTTTGACTTTTCTAGGGGTCGCCACTGAGTCATTTTTCGTATTTTTTTTCGGGGACTTCAAATACATAAATTTTTCGCTGGGCTTGAAATCTGGGACCAATAAAAATGACTTTTAGTTGTACGTTTACTGGGTCAAATTGAGGATCATTTTGCAGAAAAAATATGATAAAAAAATATATACCGAATTATAATAAAAAAAAATATAACTCGAGCAAAAAAGTCTAGAAAAACGCTTGTCTATTTTACATACATGTGTTTAGCTCATTTTGCCCAAGTTTGGTGTCTGTGGAATGAAGCAGCTATTGTCTGTGTACTTTTAAAAAGAGGTGTATTTTAAGTCGGTTCACATTTTCAATTCAAAATGGTCGCCTTCCCGTGTGTGATAGGGTGTGCTCCCTATTGGCTTTTTTGTTCGTAAGCCCATGGTGGATGTGTGTACCAAGTTTCATTTGCCTACAACAAACTAAAACTTTCACTTCCCATTGACTTTTTCCACATTTTTGGGACGTTGCTATGGCAACACATTTATAGATAGGGGGTGGTTGTCATGGGCTTTTATGCTCGTCATGACATAAGAGATGTGTGTACCAAATTTCATGTCTCTATGACAAACTAAATTCTTGGGTCCATTATAAGTTTGTAGGGGGCGCTGGAGAGCCATTTCTAAAGATAACCCTTTTATTTACATATTTTTTGTTCAGGTCATGAATGTGCACAAACGCCTTTTTGGGTCCAACTCGATCCGAGAAGGCGTTTGAGAGTTAAGAGACGTTTTATTTTCACAAAAATGGCCACCTCGTTACAGGCTTGCCACACCCATACCCGATAAGATATCAACAACAAAGTCACAACTTTGGTTGGCACACGTGTCTAGATTATACTCACCAAATTTGGGGCCATTTAGATTAAAACACAATGATTTGCATCTTTTTGCGCAAGGGGTGCGATTTTAGTGGCCATGCGTTTCACCCCACATGGCGGACTTCCTGTTGAGTTTAGGGTGTGGCTGTCATTGACTTTTCTGTTTGCCCTGAGGTGTCCTATGGATGTACCAAGTTTCATTTTTCTACGTAGCAAAAAAGTTACTTCCACTTTCCATAGGCCCAATGTATTTTGACTTTTCTAGGGGTCGCCACTGAGTAATTTTTTGGATTTTTTTTTCGGGGACTTCAAATACATAAATTTTTCACCGAGCTTGAAGTCTGGGACCAATAAAAATGACTTTTCGTGCATGTTCACTGGGTCAAATTTAGGATCATTTTGCAGAAAAAGAAAGAGAAAAAAAAAAAAAATCCGAGCAAAACAATAGGCCCTCCCGGTCATCACGGGCCTAATAATCGAGCAACAATAGGCCCTCCCGGTCATCACCGGCTCGGGCCTAATAAAATATAAAAACAGAAAAGTGGAAAAAGAGGAGTGCATGGTACTACTAGGCTGGTGCTATGAATACAGGGTGGGTGGATGTGACTAGGTCACATGACCTGAAAGCTTCTGAAAATAATCCATATATATATATATATATATATAAAAAAAAATCCATATTCTTTTTTTTTTTTAACATACAAAATATAAAATTCAAAAAAGATAAGTGGAAGAAAAGAGGTTTGCATGGTGCCACTAGATTAGATCCATTATTTTAAAGTGGTTTGGAGAAAATAAATTTCTTTATCTTGAAGCTATTGAAACCACTTGTGCTGTAATGTCCTGCTGTAAACTAGAGTCTGGTCTGTTCAGAACGAGAGCTGCCTCTGAGGCTGGACATCAGCTCAGACACTGAGGTTTAATAAAACGTTAGTCTGTTTTAAATCCAGTCTTTTGAGAATTATATCAGGTCCTCATATAAATGTTGGTTTGGAAATGTTGTGCCTGGATGTTTTTTTGTTTGTTTGTTTTTTGTGCACAACAATAAAATAGTTATATATAGTATATGATTATATAAATCATTAGACCCCACGTTTAAATTTATTTGGCTTACATTAAGCATCTATTCAACAGTGTTACAGCTGGAACACCACTGGAGGCAAGGGGGGGTTAAGTGTCTTACTCAAGGACACAACGACAGTATGAACTGGGGGGAGAAAGAGAATCAAACCACCAACCTCCCCCTACTGCACACAGCATTCAATTCATGTTTACTTAAAATGTTAAATGCACATTTGTGTTTTATGCTTTATTAGTAAAATAAAGACACTTTTGAAAATACAGCTTATCTTTAACCCCACACACACACACACACAATTACTACACCTAGTTCAAAATTAAATGAAATAAAATTGGCACCATAGATTGTACTGTACGTATTAAACCGTGGACCGACTGTATTGTTGTATCCCTACAGCCTTTTGTTGTTCATTACTCTGTACGAGCAGATTTGAAATGCTGAGAGCTGTTCTCACACAGATCCTGCAGTTTATACAGCGCTGTCCATCCCAGTTCTTCAGGAGCGGGTAAAACATGTCCATCATGGTTTGGCTAGTGAACAATTTTTATAGAGTTTGTTTCATATTAATTGTATATTATATGCTCTCACTCCTGCTCCAGTTCATATGCTTATCCACATACACTTATGACTAAATGTCTTTAGCTGTATCTCCTATTGGCACCATGCTAATCCAAACTAGGCAAAGACATCACTTTGCACTACATCTAATCATTGTTCAGCGACACGCTGTCCTGTAAACTTAGTGGCATATACATGTAAACCTATACACATCTATGACTGACACGTCAGCTCAATACACATCCAAGACCCTAGAGCTGAGAGCGGGCATAATGTACACCTATAAAAACTTCAGGATACAGAGTCTCATTGTGGTCCATACCTCCCCATTTCTACCTCAGCGTGTTGCTTTAGGTGTCGAGAAGAAGTCCGTTTAGAGTAAAATATCTCTCCACACAGCTCACATGGTATCACCAACTCTCGAGTGTGTTCAAGGTAATGTGTCCTAAAAGAACCTGAACTTCTAAATGTCTTTCCACAATGGTCACAATAGTACGGTCTGTGTCCTGTGTGATGAGCTGGTGTTGTTTTAAACTACCTGCATGTGAAAATGTCTTCCCACACAGGTCACAGCTGTAAGGTTTCTCTCCAGTGTGGATGCGCTGGTGTTGTTCTAAACTACCTGCATGTGAAAATGTCTTCCCACACAGGTCACAGCTGTAAGGCTTCTCTCCAGTGTGGATGCGCTGGTGTAGTTTTAAATTACATGCATGTGAAAATGTCTTCCCACACAGGTCACAGCTGTATGGCTTCTCTCCAGTGTGGATGCGCTGGTGTAGTTTTAAACTACCTGCCTGTGAAAATGTCTTTCCACACAGGTCACAGAGGTAAGGCTTCTCTCCAGTGTGGATGAGCTGGTGTTGTTTTAAACTACCTGCATGTGAAAATGTATTCCCACACAGGTCACAGGTGTATGGCTTCTCTCCAGTGTGGATGCGCTGGTGTTCTTTTAAACCACCTGCATGTGAAAATGTATTCCCACACAGGTCACAGCGGTATGGCTTCTCTCCAGTGTGGATGAGCTGGTGTTGTTTTAAATGACCTGCCCGTGAAAATGTCTTCCCACACAGGTCACAGCTGTAAGGCTTCTCTCCAGTGTGGATGCGCTGGTGTTGTTTTAAACTAACCTGCATGTGAAAATGTCTTCCCACACAGGTCACAGTTGTAAGGCTTCTCTCAGTGTGGATGAGCTGGTGTTGTTTTAAATTACCTGCCTGTGAAAATGTCTTCCCACACAGGTCACAGCTGTATGGCTTCTCTCAGTGTGGATGCGCTGGTGTCTTTTGAGATTCTGCACAGTGGTAAACTTGTTCCCACACTGGTTGCACGTGTGCATTATAGAAGCAGTTGCTGTAGTCAGCTTCTTTATTTAATGAGTTTGCTTCTGACCAAGGATCCCTTGTTTCTCTGTAAGAGACAGAAATGTAAAAGTGAGAAAAAGATCACTTTAATACAAGTTCTCAACATCTTACCAACTTGGGTTCAACCAGTTGAACGCAGCATAAAAAAAGGCCCTGGGACAAGAAAAGAAACAGCTTCACCTTTAAAACTCCAGATTTCTTTGCTTTAACCTTGCAGAACCTTCACAGACATGTTAAAAAGAATACATTATTTAGCAACAGTATAATGTACATAATAGTTACTAAAATGTAATAGGAATAATATACCCCCACCCTCCTCTGTCTGCGTGCCTTATCTTGAATGAAAAAAATAAATAAAAAAAACACTACCTTCATCAATAACATTTTTTTTTTTTTTTTTATTTGGGTTTGTTATGGTGAAGACGTAAATGAGTCCCACGGTAAGGTTCTTAATTTACTGGTCTTTGTTCCAAATCTCTTATGGTCTACGACCAAAAGGGACATCTTAAATACAAAAGACAAAACAATAAGCACTACTTTAGAGACAGTCACCAGGACAAGCCCAGAGAACAGCAGCTGCTCCTCCACATTAAGAGGGGCTGAGAGAGGCTCCGTCATTGGTTCTGGAAGACTTTTGGAGACTTTCTAACACGGTTTAAATAATGTTAAGAGATAAAAGACTGGCAAGAAACGGGCCTCTGGAGGAAGAGAATGTACTCTGGGAGACAAGAAGTACAAGCAGCCGCAGTAAAGCTGGGGATGCTAGGTGATTCTCAGGGCCTATAAAGATATTAGTTAAAAATAAATAAAAAATAAATAACTTTGTGTTTGTTGCAAAAAACGTACAAGAAAAAAAACGGGGTTTTGCTTGGTTCATTTGCCCAGATAAACAGTGATACATGGAGTTGTAAATAATATCTTTGTCGCCTCTTCTGGTGAATACAGAGTAGTGTTTGAACCAAGATTTGTACACAAAAACTCTTTATACCTCTACCATTAGGACTTTAAATACTACAGACGCATCCATTGCAAAACACTCCTCATGCACCTGACTCAGATTTTCACCTAATGTTTGCTGATTCAGTTCACTCTACAAACTCTCTCTGCTTTTACTCTAACTACTCAAAGTGCCATAAGCGACTTAATTGCGAGTTAAATTCCACATCCTGCCAACTTGACCCTATACCTACTGTTTTTTAAGTTATGTCCCTGAGGTTGCACCCTTCATAACACATATGATCAACTGTAGTCTGGCGTCGGCGTTCCAGCAGATTTAAAAATGGCTGCGGTGACGCCGATTCTTAAAAAAACAGGCCTAGACCACCTAAACATGGACAATTACAGACCAACCTACCAGTCATAAGCAAAATCCTTGAAAGGGTTGTTGTTTCACAACTGCGTCATATCTGGATATAACCTTTTCAGTCTGGTTTTCACACAGCACTGAAAGCACTGACATTGGTGGTTAATGACATTCGTCCATGGATGCAGGGCTGACAAACATCTTGCTGCTTCTTGTTTAAGTGCTGCTTGACACAGTCTGCCATGAATTAATGATCTCTAGGCTCTCATGACATTGGCATCACTGGCTCTGCACTTTCCTGGCTCACATTAGAGACAGAAAATATTATATCACTATACAAGGGTTTAGATCTGCTCACTGCTCCACACACAGGGTGTCCCTCAAGGTTCGGTTCTTGGCCCACTAATTTATCATCTACATATATCCACTGGTTACATCATGCAGCATGGACTTGGTTCCACTGCTATGCAGATGATATTCAAATTTATCTCACCACCAGTTCCAACCATCTCTGCCTGACTCACTCAATTAGCATGTATTAGACAAGTATTGGATAAATCTAAAAATTTCCTTAAATTGAATGATAAAAACTGAGATAATCCTGATTGGTTCTAATGCCACAGTCAAAACCAACTGATTTTGATGGACATGGAACTCAAGCCTTAAGCTGCACTGATCCGTAACCTTGGTGTTCTATTTGATTCAAATCTATCTTTCTTCTTTCTTCACTTTTCTTCTATTGTTAAAAACTTTTCCATCTTGTGTAATATTGCCGTCTCGATCTTCTCTCACTGTGCTGACACTGAAACCTTAGTCCACGCATTAATCACTTCACGCCTGGACTATTGCAATATTTTCTTTCTTGGTCTTCCAAAAACTCATCGCCAGACTACAGTATGTTCAAAACTCAGCAGCAAGAGTTCTAACCTCCACTAGGCGCTCTGCTCACATTACTCCTCTGCTTCATGACCTTCACTGGCTACCTGTAGCATCACGTATACATTTTAAAGTATTGCTTCTAACATTTAAAGCATTAAATGGTCTTGCTCCCAATGTTTATTCCTCTGACCTACCTCTGTGTCCGGTCCTTAGATCAGCCGAACTTGGTCTGTTATCCACCCCACGTTTCCGTCTGTCTACTGTTGGTGGAAGGTCTTTTAGTGTAAATGCTCCTCAACTTTGGAGCACGCTCTTACTCTCTGAAACATCTCATCTGTGGATGCATTCAAGTCTCAGTTAAAAACATATCTATTTAACAAACATTTTGGGTAATTACAACTATATGTTTCATGTGATGTGTATCTAAATGTTTGTCTGTACTGTATTTGTGAAATGTAAGACCTTGAGCTACGGAAGCGCTATATAAATACTTCTTCTTCTTCTTTTTCTGAAAATGTAATTTTGGTGTTTATGTATTTGTTGTGTTTTGCTACCTTGGCCAGGTCTTGTATTCTGTTGAGATCTCATGGGACCTGGTTAAATAAATGGTAATAAAATAAAAAATAAAAAATAAAAAATTAAAAGAATATGTACGCCTATATTGATATAACACATTAAATTGTCAAGTTATTGTGCGATTACTAAAATAAGCCAGTGGTGTTGGCTTCAAGTTCAGTGTCATTATGGATCGTGGATAGCAACAGGTTCTCTGAAGAGAAAGAGGCAGCCGTTGTGTGCAGTAAACTTTCTTTTAACAAGCCTGTTGCACACTGATGTGATGACTAGTTATAGTAGTGCTAGTAAGCCTATTTAGAGGTGTGGATTAATTCAGGTAAGACTGTGTGTAGACATTTTTATTATGTGTGTGTTATGAGGTGGTCCATAAATTTTTTGATTACAAATAGTGGTCCACACACACAAAAAGTTTGAAAAACCCTGAAGTAGAGCACATTGTGTGTAAATACTCTGCCACTAAAAGATTTATATTATAAAACTGCATGTTTAAACTTTGATTTCATTGTATTTGAATATTGTCTTTTTTAAAGTGACCTGACCTGTGATTAAAATGCATCAAGAAGGAGGTGGCATTAAACAGAGACCACAATAGAATCATGTTTACACTGCTTTAATTTCTGGTTAATTTGCAAACTAACTCCAGCATACTAACTATGCAATCAATTGGGTTGCTTGATTTTTTAGTCTGGCTATGTGGCTAGGCTAACTGTAACATACCAAACACATGGTTTGTATAAATGAGCACATAATTAACGATTTACGGCTTCGATCAAATATTCACAAACATGTCTTGCAGCTTGAAAAACACTTTTTCTATTTTATTTATGTTTTGAATCTTTGAATAAAAAGCCTACTTTTCTCTGACCTGTTGAGTAAAGTCAGAATGCATTAGGAGACGTGGACAAAGTCCGAGCGGACAGTTTCAGACAAACCTGGCCGTTTTTACAAAAGTGGCCGGACTGTTTTCGTAGAGGCTAAACAAAGCGCCCTCGTGGTTGTGGCTTGTTTTTCAAAGCAGCTCAAACTCTGCAGATGTAGTTTTTTTGATTAAACGCTAGTGAAGACAGTTCCGCCAGCGCCGACTACATTTACACTTTTCTGCAGCAAAGCCTCTTTTTAAAAAATGTGGCCACACTTAAAAACAGACAAAGACACGGACAAACCTGGATTGTTGCAGGCGACGTCCCAGACGACTGTGACTCTGCAGCGGAGGCGGACAAAGAGTTCTGCTGTGAGCGAGTCTTCGTGTTTACACAGAGACAGAGACTGTAGACGATCCGGTTTAGAGTCAGAATTACGAAAATAGTCCACACGCGGAAATATTATGACCACGAGCAAATGATTTCTTCTTCTTCTCTAGGGGTCGCAACCAATTTTTCAGTGCATACCGCCACCACTGTACCGTAATTCATGTTCTAGTACTTCAGGTTACATTCTATTGAAAAAAAAAGGGGATGGGCCCTATATTTTATGATCTAATCCTGTATATTTAAGAAATTTAAAGAGACCTTAGCACTCCCTTGTTACCTCACTTATCCCCAGTATCTAACCTCCATCCCCGTCCTAATTCATATATCTTATCACGTAAGATGTTCCTCTCAAAATCAAATATACTACACTTCATTATGACATATCTACATTTTTAGGAACATTACATTCCTCCCATTTATCAGACACAAATTTTTTCATTAAGTATATCGTTGATTTTAACCCAGTATGTCCCAGCCTTAATCTTGAAAAGATCACTTCATCTCTTCTATATTTCCTTTGAAACCCTTCACTTTAATATATTTCTGAATGCTGTAATAGTGTCTCCTTTATTGTCTGTGTGCCATTCGTCACTCACTGCTTTTCTGATTAATGATTTGGCCTCCTTTTCCAAAGGGAACTTTCATTATTTCATCATCTTTTAATTTTAATGCTGTTTTTGCAATCTCATCAGCTTTTTCATTTCCCACTACACCAACAACATGGGACCCAAACAAATTTTACATCCCACCATTTCTTTGTATTCTCAGCATTATTGTATATATTTCAATCAATAAATCATCTCTTAAGGTCTTTTTAGAATTCAAACAGAGGAATCTGCACAAATGCTACTCTCTCTGGTCTCACCTCTTCTATCCATTGTAGCCCTAAAATAATAGCAACCATTTCTGCTGTATATACAGATACTTTATCATTAATTCTTTTACATATGCCTACATCAAACTCTGGTATATAGACTCCTGATCCTACATGTTCTGTCCCTGGATCTTTAGATCCGTCTGTAAATATTAGCATATAATTAAAATAATTCCTCTTCACATACTCTTCAACCAAATATCCTATATTATTCATATTACTTTCATTCCATTCTTTTGTCTTCTCTAGAAGTTTCAAGTCCACATTGCGTACAGGAAATATCCATGGAGGAACATTACCCCATACAGTATTTGGTCCATATTCAATTTTATTTAATCCATATTGTTCTGCTACAGTATTAATATTCCATCCAAATCCTTTTCCTTTAAGTTGTTGTGTATATTCCCAACACTCACACAGAACATTTGCTGCAGGTTGTTCCTCCCCAAATCCTTGTAACTTTATCCAATAAGCTAAAGACAGTTTAGATCGTCTTAAATATAAAGGTAATTCATCAGCTTCTACCAGTAGTGCATTAGTAGGGGTTGTTTTCACTGCACCTATACTGAGTCTTAAAGCTCTAAACTGTATTCTGTCTAATGTTCTTAAAATACTCTTGTCTGCTGCTCCATATACCATACACCCATAATCAATACACGATCGTATTAAGGCCCTATAAATATCTAGTAGTGATTGTTTATCAGCTCCCCATTGATATCCAGAGACTGACCTCATGAGATTTAATACCTTTTTACATTTTGTTTCAACCTGTTTAATATGATTCTTCCATATACATTTCTCATCAAACCACAATCCTAAATACTTGAACTCTTTCACTCTTTCCATATTTATATACATATTATCGGCTCTTAGAAAGACTTTTGGCGGATTGGGGGCGGGAACTACCGGTGGCACTGACCCTCCTGTGATTGGTCACCTTTCCAGTAATCCCGCCCTGTGATCCCTTGACCCTTGCACTATATTGATTTACGGAAATCAACTTTGCTACAGATACTGGATAAACTTAACACTGATCTACAGGCATCTGTAGAAGGTTGGAACAACCAGCCTCTGAGAACAGAAGGAAATAAAAGTCCAAACCAGATGTGGTTCTTAGGAATGATGTCAAATCCAACAAACCAGCCAGAGAACCTTCAGGTAAAACAAGTAAAGGTTTATGCACTAAATATTGAAACCAGACCAGTACTAGTGTTGTCTGTTTTTAATTGTCAGGATATTCATGAGCCACATATCGACTGCAGGAGGTTGGTGTCGAATACAGAGCGGATGGAGGAATAATTGTGGTCCTGGAATTTGATATTCCCTGACTGAAGAGCAGCTGGACTAGAGCTATTGTTGGCTCAAAATTAAGAGACACAAACACCGGACCTTTACCTAATGTGTAGAGAATATGTAAATGATGTCTTGTCTGGTTAAATTGGAATTAAACTATTACAACAGTTTTATTTATTTCTTTATTAAAGCAAACAAGAAAACATTTACAACTTGCCTTTACAGGATTTTTATCGACATGTACAGCTGTCCATCCCAAACAGGAAACTTGGATCATCCCTGCATTTGTCTTTGGAACAGAACAGCCCAAACTCCAAATAATACAGTTAACTATGAGGAAATAATCTGAAACAATGAGGCGTTCATCTTTGAGGTTAATGTGATCTGAAAAATAGTTTAAATTAAAGAGGAACAGTAATCTTAATGTTTAACTAAAGCAGAGTTTTTAACTCTATTAAATCTTTGTTGAGATTGCTAATGTTTCTAGAGACGACTAAAGTCAAATCCCCCTTGGAATGCCTGTGTGAGGTTGTTCTCAAAATCAGTGGAAGTGTTTAAGTGCTTCCTGATCTTCTATCCCTGTAAAAAGAATAAACTTTCAACTACAGTGCTGGCAAAAGAATGATGCAACATCTTTACGTTTTTTCATTTGACATGATTAATTTATCAAAGAAAAGGTAGTTGAGATTTAGGAGCAGAATACAAATATACAAACCTTGGTCCTGCAGAAAGTTTATTATTTTGTATTCCTTCTGCCTTCTCATTGAGCCCTCCTCGCTGAAGTGAGGACAGAGAGCTTGAAAAATAAAGTCTGACTCCACCTTAAATCAGGGATTAAATAAAATATTACAGAATAAAGTTAAATTAACACAAACATGCATTAAATTTTACGGTTAACATGTTATGTACCTCTTTTAGGTCTCCAGGAACAAAAGCTGCTGGAACAGCTGATGGTGTTGTGCCAGTTCCTTGTCAAATCCATAAATGTCTCGTCCTTCGTGGATCTGATTAAGGATGGGACTCAGTCTTACAAGTGAATGCAAAGTGATGGCACTAACATAGAATATGAAAATGTTTCATTAGTTAGTTATTCAAAACAATTGTGAATTTGTATTAACATACTCCTGGATCGCCTTTTTCTGCTCAACATTTATTGGTCCAGTAAAGCCACACACCACAATAGCATCTGATAATTCAAAAGCTTTTCTCCTTCAATGTTTTCCACCTTAAAAGAACAAATTTAATCTTGATATTGGTACAAAGCAATAACATAATTAAGTGACATAGAAAACTGCATTTTATTTTTTATTACTTCTTTAATCAAGTTGGTGATTTCCGGATCTGTAAGTTCCAGTAAACCATCACTTTGTACTTCTCCATGGCACAAAAAATGATAGGACCATCTAGTGAGAAAGTTTGGTGCAGGTCCTGTATCAAACTAGTGCAAAGATCTCCACAGATCCTGACAAAAACAAACATACATGTTTATGAAAAAGTATTGAGGTTACCTGTTAGCACAATCTATTTCATAAATAAAGGCACAGACTTGAATTTGTTTTCCTGATCATCTGTGATACTATATTTGGGGTTTTGTCCTTCTCTGCATGTCAAGTTTTGATCTCTGCCTTGTGCAATTCCCCACTTGAAAAGGACAATCCCTCCACATGAAGTTTCTAACTGGATTTCACTCAATAAAAAGCCATGGGAACAGTTTTTTGTCTTTTATTTTCCATTCCTTGATAGCAGTAAACAGGTGAAAAACCTCGAAAGAAATGACAAATACCAGTTATTATTTGAGTTAACAGCCAACTAAACAATTCTTCACATCCACATCAGATAAACACAGTACTGTCATTACAAAATACAAGGTTTCCATTTTTAAGAAGTATTTTCATAGTTAATTATTCTAAGGCATCATTCTAGCCACACAACTATCCTTTACAAAACAATCAATTGTTATTTTAACTTTCAGAATTTTCCTATCTTTAAACCAAGTATCTTTAGCCAAATAATTTTAGACTATGCATTTTAATTGAATTAAGAACTAGGTTAAGATTTCTATAAAGTTGAAATTACTTTTAACAATCACAAACAGTCTTTGTCAAACAATGAATATGGCTTTTCTTACTTTTCCTTTATACCCCACAACCAACATTTAAAGTTACAAATACCACTGCAAAAGTCCTATCAGAGTAAACAAAAGTTAAAGAGTTTGTTTTTCCAGAGTATCATTAGCACTGCACTGCTTAAGTCAATCTAGTCAAACATGGCCAATATGGCGCTACCGGCTGTCCTTCACAGTATTGTGGAAGGCTTGGTCTTGCACAGTTCTTTGATGACAAAGATGGTTTCCTTGGTCTTGTGGTGCTTTAAATGCTCCTTTGACTGCGGTCTAAACACAATAACAGAGCCAGGTACTGGTGGTTCAAATTACCTGGAAGATTTGTTCCACCTGGTTCACCACTGATTGAAGGAGGAGGAGTTTCACCACTGAGGAGCTCCCAGGCAGTTTGTCAGCACACCTCCCACTCGATCTTCCCACGGAACTGATGGAAAGATCGTAATCAGCACTTGCTTACTGCCAGTTAGCTCCGAGTTTGGTCCTCAACTGGTAGCAAGACAACCAGGCGTCGAACATCTCTGTGCAGGACTGTGGTTTGAAAACTTCTTTCAGTACTTTCACTGATGGACGGTTTAGTGCGGGTTTTGTGACAGGATGGCAGGAGCTTTGGACCACTTTGACGATCACGTCTCGAACAATGCCCTTAGCATCTGGATTAACGCTCACCACACGTCCTAGCTTGAATTGGCCCCTCACTGCATTTTGGTCGCACAACCAGACAATATCTCCGACAGCAACATTGCGATGCAAAGTATGCCATTTACTTCTCAGAAATAAGTTTGGGCCGGCAAGCTGGCTCCAAGACCTCCAGAACTTGTTGACTTGGTTCTGCATCTCTGAGTCTCTTGTAAGGGTAGTTTGCAAAGTCAATTCTTCTGATCTCACCGCTTGAAGAAGCTCGGCCCAGGAGAAGTGTGTTGGTTGAAACATACTGCACACTTTCTTCATGGCTCTGCACCCTGGCATCTATTGGGCATTCGTTGGCAAGGTTTGCAGCAAGTTGTAGTGTTGTCTGAAGCTCGCTGTAGCTGAGGCCAGTGTTGTTGCCCAGGCTCTGCAGTGCCTTCTTGAGAATGCGGACAGCAGCTTCAGCAGCCCCATTGCGGTGAGGTGAATCAGCAGGGTGAATTGTCCACTCCCATTTGGTACCTTTTTGAGCCGACATCTCTTCTATTGAAGTTCTATTCTGAGCATCCAGAAACTGGTACATCTCTCTTAGGACAGGTTTGGCGCCGATGAAGTTTGTCCCTGGGTCAGACCAGATCTTTCTTGGGTGCCCTCTTATTGCAGTAAAGCGTTGGTATGCCATCAAGAAGCTCTCTGTCGACATTGTGTTGACCAGGTCTGCATGAATTGCCCTGCTGGCCATACAACTGAAGACGATGCCCCACACTTTCATGGAGACCCGTTTCTTGATGTCATCTTTGACAAGGTACGGTCCAAAGAGGTCGACTGTAGTAAACTCGAACGGAGCTGCAGGTGTGGTTCTTTCAGGAGGTAAGTCAGCCATTACCTGTTTGCACCTTCTTGCTTTTGACTTTTTGCAGAAAAGGCAGTTCTCCACTACGTTTTGGGCAATTTTCCTCCCTTGGATGACCCAGGCTTTCCTCCTCATTTTCAGCAAGGTTGCAGCCACACCTTCATGACCCTCATTGTGCGCCTCCCGTGCCAGTAAAGTAGAGACCCATGCATTGAAAGGCAGAAGGGGAACTGCAGCGCCATCCTCCCTGAAGCCATGGATTCTCCCACCACAGACTAGTAGCCCAGATTCTGGCTCTCTGTACACAACCAAGCGGTCTGTAGTGGTGGCTGGAAATGTTACCCCTTCCTGAGCAGCAAGATAGATGTCTCTTATTGCCTCTTGACGTTCTGTGGTGGTGATAACTCCTTTTGTGGGAATCGCCTCCCACCTTGGCGTTTCAATGGACTTTGTTGCAGATCTAAACCTTTTGGCGGCTCTCCAGATAAAAGCAACAGTCTTGATTAGACACTTTAGACTACTAAAGCGCCTCTCATCTACTAAGTTTAGGACAGCGGCACCAGCAGGAAGTCGACCCGCGAGACTTGGAAGCCTTTTTGCTTGAGCTCTGGTGAGTGCAGCCACAAATGACTTCTTTTGCATATTATTAATGCTTTCCCGAGCAGTTTCAGACACATCTTTTGACGACATAATTGGCCACTCGCTCTCTGGAAGATGTAGAAACTCTGGCCCTTGCTGCCACTCTGAATAAGCATCAAGTTCCTATGGCCCAGCTCCTCGAGTGATAATGTCGGCTATGTTAAGTGGTCCAGGGATCCACCACCAGTCCTGTAGCTGTGTGCTCTCTTGGATCTCTCAATTCTATTAGCAAAGAAAGTCTGAAATCCATAGCTTTCATGCTGGATAGCTCCAAGAACAGTCTGACTGTCTACAAAATGGTACCACCTTTTTATTTGGATCTGGGTATGCTGTTCAAAGTATTTTTTCAGGCGACTTGCAAAAACTGCACCACAAAGTTCTGCTTTTACCGCATCCCCTTCTGGTCTAGAGGTGTCAGCTTTGCTTTTGACTCCACTAGTCGAATTGTTAATTGTTTGTTGCAGTTCCACCGCAGGTAGAGGACAGCACCATAGGAGCTTTCACTGCCATCTGAAAAAGTGACAGCCACTGGTTCAGTTTTTTCCTTTGGTGGAGTAAGGGCTCTTGGGAACATTACTTTGCTTAGCTGGACGTACTCCTCAAAGATTCCAATTGCATCTTTGCGGAGCTCATCCGACAGGAAGGTCCCATGTGTCCTTGACCATGCTGCTTTGCCTCTTGGAATGCCCTTCGGACCAAGATAGCCCCTTTGCTTTAATGGTGTTGTCAGGCCAACTGGGTCGTACAAGCCAGCAACTTGACTCAGCAATTCCACGTCTTGTCAGCGGGTCTGGTGTCTGTACTCGTACTTCTTCTAGCAGCAAGTCTTGTCCAAGTCTCATCTTTTCTTCCGCCTGGAGAAGTTGACCCTCACCATGACATGTAACATGTCTTCATCCACAATGTATCCGAGACCGAGCGCCTTGTTGTCTTCCTCCTTAAGCTGGTTCGGCAGGACAACAATTTTTGGTAATGCCTTTTCTCTTTCTCCTTTGCTTTGGTCTGAAAAGACCCAAGGCTTCAATGCAAACCCTCCTGCTTTTAGAATCAGCTCCACGTTCTTTGTAATAACTTTGAGCCTTTCCCGGCAGTTGTGAGATGTCAAGATGTCATCGACATAGCTGTGTTCATGTATTACTTGACATTCATCTCTGAGGTGGCTGAATTGAGGCAGGTTAGCAGTTTCCCTCATAGCAAGTTGTGCTATGCATCCTGCTGGCTTGTCCCCGATATTCACTCTGGTTATGGCGTATTGTTCTAGCTCATCGTCCTCTGAATCACGCCACAAGAATCGGTGTAGATGGACTTCTCTCCTCGAGCCACACAGAATTGTACATCTTTCTGAGATCTCCTAGAGCGGCGAAGGAACCTTGGCGAAACTTGAGGAGGACAGCTCGAATAGAGTTGAGAACGTCAGGACCTTTCATCAAAAGGTCATTAAGACTTTGGCCTTTGTACTTCTGACTGCTGTTCCAGACAAGTCTTACGGAGTTGTAACAGAGTGGGGTTGGGTGCGATAAGATGACTAATATACCAGACAGGTCCATTCCAGTTGGTTAGATCCTCCTTGGTCAACTTCTTTGCAGCTCGGCGGTCAACCATTTCGTGGACTTGAGCTCCATAGGCTTTTTTCCACTGCGGTTCTTTGGCGAGCTGTCTCTCTGTTCTGAGGAAGGTTGCCTCCACTGCTTTTCTGTTGTTTGGCAATGTAGATGGGTCCATGAGCCAAGGATATCTTGCATGCCAGTGTGGACTATCACTATGGTCATCAGCACCAACATAAGTCAGGCCACCCCTTACAACTTCCAGCTCCTTTCTTCAGCTAGAGTAATTTCTTTGCCACCAGGTTGACAACTGCCACAGCGACATCCTCCACATTTTGGAGTGCAGGGGCGCCAATGCTATCCATCGCCACCACTCAATAAAATCCCGAGTGGTAATAGCAGAATAAGATGACTTGATGGTAGGTTTGCTGCAGATATGTTCTTCATACATCAATGCTGCTGTTCTCATAGACCTGGCGAAGTGTGCTCTGCTCTCATGTGCTGTAACTGTAACCTCTTCAAACAGACCAGGGTGTGTCCCTGCAATTGTCTTTCCCAATGGCCCATCCCATAGTACAAGGTCCCCAACAGTACGTATTTTCTGTGGGACCAGTTGCCCTTCCTTATGGCTTATCAAAAGCTGTATCTGTCTTGGTCTCACAAGTTCATTCTGGGGGACATCTGGAAAAAACGTTTGGAGTCTTTTGGCTGTCACATGTTTATGGATATCTGCAATTCTATCCAAACCATAGCAGAGGAGTTGGTGGGATCTGCAGTTGCCCTGCTCCGTGCGGATCCGGATCTTTAGGAGGTACCGTTTTGTGGTAACTTGAACTTTCATTCCTCCCACGCCGTGGACAACAAGGGTTATGGCTTCACTTCTAAGGTTCAAACGATTAGCTGCATCATGAGTTATGTAGTTTGTATCCGATGCCAGGTCGATCAAAGTCCCAACTTTTTGTCCTGCATTGGCCGTGACCTCTAAGAGCATCATGATGACTGGCCACTCCTCTATTCCATTCTCTACTAGAAGACTGCTTTGGTTGGACAAATGAGAGGTACTGACCACAGTGTTGCAAAGGCATTGCGACACTTCGCTGCGAGTTCAGGTGAGAGACTTTTAACAAATTCTTCTTGCTCTTGGGTGTAACACCCTCTTGTGTCGCCTCCCACTTTGCCGTTATTTGACCCCTGGACAACATTCCCTTTGAAGGTACCAGCCCTCGGGCAAAGGTAATAGTGGTGTTCTTCAGCACGCTGTTCTATGCAGTCTGGCTTCCTGCAGAGAAACTCTGATTTACAGTAGTCACCTTCATTGTGAATCTCCAGGCATTTTTTGCAGGCTCCCAGCTTCCTGACAGCATTTCTTTTCTCTGACAACTTAAGAGTGCGGAACTTCTGGCAGAAATATAGCCTTTTCTTATGCTTGCCATCTCCGCAGACCACACATCCTTGAGCCTGGTTGCTTAATTGGGTGGTGGTTCTGGTTCGAGCTTCCGAGGTTCTGATTTTGGTTTTGGTTCCTCCTCTCTCAGTTGGTCCAGCTTCTCATAGATGGCTTCTTGACCTTGAAGAAACTTGAGGATCAGATCGCTTGTCCTCCTCCGCTTCATCATCTTTGCCAGCTACATGAAGAAGCCATTCCTTCTTCAGACCATCAGGAAGTTTACTCTCTATTGTTTTTGTTACAAGAGGGTTCTTTATTGCGCCGGTTTTGCCAAGCTCGTTCAGATCGACCAGGGCTTTTTCTACAGATTGAATTAGCTCAACAATCCTCCTAGGCTGGTTACCTTTAACTGCTTGAAGTTTTTGGAGCTCTTCTACTATTTCAAGGGCTATAGTTGTCTTATTACCAAAGCGGTTCTCCAAGACCCGGAACATGTCCTCAGCAGTTATGAAAGTTGTAAGGTGGAGGTCTCGTATTATCTTCTCATCCACACTGTCGAGAAGTTGGAACTTTTTAACCTCTCTGGATCCACTAGGTTCTCCCTGCATCTGGAGCGCTTCCCAATCTTTCTTCCACCGGTGAAACTCGGCGGATGCCAGAAAACTTTGGGAGGGCAGCTGGCTTTAATCTAATTGCAGGTGTGGCCACACAACTGATTGAAGTAGTATTAAATTTGCTGGTTACTCCTTTGACGTGTGCCCCTGTAAAGTCGGCTTGTCTTATTGAGAGTTTTGGCAGGATAGTCTCAAGGCCTTGAATACGACTCTGGAACTGTTGTTGCTCTGCTGGGGGGACCCAGCACTTCCAATGTTTATGAACCTCCTTTGCAGCCTTCACAAACTTCTCTAGTTGTCCGATCATGAAGAGATATGCATCTGGGTTTCTACTTGGCTCCACAGCTGCCACGTTTTCTGCTTGCGACTCTGCTGTTGTAATCGATTGTGTCAGTTCATATTTCCCGAAATTGTCCCACAATGTCTTTTGTATGAGGTCCTTTAGCTCTTGCAATTTCTTCTCACACTCATTAGCTGTTCTGAACAAGTCCCTCTTTTGCTGCTCACTCAACTCCTCTGCATCAGAGCTTTCTTCAATACATTGCCCCTCAACATCATCGTTCGCTTCCAGGACTTTGCCAGCTTCATCAGAGACCTTCCTAAAATTGTCTCTGAGTTCCTCTTCAGACATCATTGTATGCATTCGTATCACATTATTTGCCAACCGAAAACTGACGTTTCGCTGATGTCCTTGCGATCTTTAGCTGTTCTACCAGTACTGAATCAGCCATCTCAATCACAGCAAAAGGACGGGAATAGTCTTTATTTGTCTCTTTGGACACGTGTGGTCACTTTTCTGCTCCTTTTCCAGTCTTCAGTGACGGTTTTTCACTGTCAAGTTTTGATCTCTGCCTTGTGCAATTCCCCACTTGAAAAGGACAATCCCTCCACATGAAGTTTCTAACTGGATTTCACTCAATAAAAAGCCATGGAACAGTTTTTGTCTTTTATTTTCCATTCCTTGATAGCAGTAAACAGGTGAAAAACCTCGAAAGAAATGACAAATACCAGTTATTATTTGAGTTAACAGCCAACTAAACAATTCTTCACATCCACATCAGATAAACACAGTACTGTCATTACAAAATACAAGGTTTCCATTTTTAAGAAGTATTTTCATAGTTAATTATTCTAAGGCATCATTCTAGCCACACAACTATCCTTTACAAAACAATCAATTGTTATTTTAACTTTCAGAATTTTCCTATCTTTAAACCAAGTATCTTTAGCCAAATAATTTTAGACTATGCATTTTAATTGAATTAAGAACTAGGTTAAGATTTCTATAAAGTTGAAATTACTTTTAACAATCTCAAACAGTCTTTGTCAAACAATGAATATGGCTTTTCTTACTTTTCCTTTATACCCCACAACCAACATTTAAAGTTACAAATACCACTGCAAAAGTCCTATCAGAGTAAACAAAAGTTAAAGAGTTTGTTTTTTCCAGAGTATCATTAGCACTGCACTGCTTAAGTCAATCTAGTCAAACATGGCCAATATTGCGCTTACCAGCTGTCCTTCACAGTATTGTGGAAGGCTTGGTCTTGCACAGTTCTTTGATGACGAAGATGGTTTCCTTGGTCTTGTGGTGCTTTAAATGCTCCTTTGACTGCGGTCTAAACACAATAACAGAGCCAGGTACTGGTGGTTCAAATTACCTGGAAGATTTGTTCCACCTGGTTCACCACTGATTGAAGGAGGAGGAGTTTCACCACTGAGGAGCTCCCAGGCAGTTTGTCAGCACTCCTTCAAATAAATGTGACTGAATGCCACGCATCATTTCTGTAAGGAGGAAAAGCAATTGTGCTAAAGAGGATTTCATTATTTGTTATGGCCTCGATGAGGAATACAAACCTGTGAGGAATTCTTTACAAAGGGCTCCTTCATCAGTGTATTTTTCTCCAATAAAAGAGAGTCGAAGGAGGTTCTTTGGAGAGGCTTGCTTCTGTCTGGACCACTGCTTAAGACCCTCTGATAAAGGGCCTCTCTTGTCACATTTATATTAAATGTTTTGGATTTATCAACCTTTTCTCCAAGAGACTTTAGGATGTCTGATAAGCTCACAAATTACAACAATATTAGCTTTATAAAACAAGACAGCTACAAACACAAACTCACACAAATAGAATCCCTGCTGTGGTGCTCAACAGTGTCTTCGGGTGATTCCAGTGTGATGCTGTTGATGTGGAGAGATGTGTATAAACATCAAATTCATTTTTAAGGACATGGTCAAAGGGATGGTCATCTGACAGACAAATCAAATTCTATATTGAATGAAATGTAGTAACTACCTCTCCTCTGGCCACATATGCTGCATGGATATGAATGTAATCTTGTGTGAACTTGTTTTTTAAATAATGGGCCAGACACCGATTAAAGACACAATTTCAAGCAAACAGAAAGAGATAATCATAAGAACCCCAATAACAATTTCACTAAGCAGTAAACATCAAGGTAGTTTGATCTTGTTTGTGTAAGATGTGACAGTGCATGTTTCTTTTGTTCAAATCCATACATCTACTCTAAAGATTAACTCAAAACAACACTCTATATTTACACTGTAAATAATGATGTCAAGAAGAAATGTAATGGTTAATGTCTGTGATTATCTTACATTGATCTCAGAGTCCACTGGATAACTGGATGTCTACAGGAATAGTCCATAAAAAGTCTTTGCACTTGCACATTGATAAGGCCCGGTCATATTCTTACATTGACAGCTGAGTCATTTGATGAAGCAAGATGTGTTAGATAACTCACTTCTTTATCATCCTCCAAGTCGAGTATTTCATGGTAGGTCTATAAAACAATAACAGAACAATCACAAATTCATGCAGGCTGTGACCATTACAGTGGTGGGAAAAAAGTTTTCAGACACCCTTAAAATTTCACACAATGAAAATTCTGTGGAAAAATCGTTTTTGTTTCAAAAAGTGTGGTTGCATTAGACAGACACAAAGAATTACAAATTATATTTTTGTTAATTGTTTAATCTGTCTGTCATTTCATTTTGTTCTTTTGCTTTTAAAACCACAAATGTTGTCTGCCAGTCTCAGATTTGCAGTACAAATGTAAGTGTAGTTCCTACTTATACCACAAGAGGGAGATACCATAAAGTGAGCGCGTCTGCAAGAGCAAACAGAACCAGGGTTTGTCAACAGTTACAGGTAGTTAGCAGAGAATTTGAAAAAGAGATGCCAAAGAGGGTAAGATTGGGATATTTGAGTTATGATGTAAGAGAGTTTATCCCAGCACCACTTAGATGTTACAAATGTCAAAGAATGGGACATACTGCTGGGCAATGTAAAGGAAAACAAAGATGTGCTAGATGTGGAGGTGGACATGAGTATGGAAATTGTAATCAGGATACAAAAGTAAAATGCTGTAATTGTGGTGATGAGCATAGCGCTGCTTTTGGAGGATGCCCTGTACAAAGACAAGCCAGAGGGGTCCAGAAATATAACTAATGTAACTAATCAGGTGTCTTATGCTGATGCAGCAAAAAAAGTCAAGGAAAGTGAAATATACAGACCCAGTGTGGTACAAGTAATAAATAAAGCAAAAGAATCTGAGAACAGAAGAATAATTGAGATTACATCTCCAACGTCTAGTCAGAGGCAAACCGAAATAAATCCATGGATAAGAGAGATTAATGAAGACACGCTGATTGTGGGTAAAACCAAATTTATTGCTTTCATCTGTAAGATTGTCAATGTGGCAGTACAGCAAAAGAAAAAAAGTAATAGAATCAAGACAATAGTAGAGGCAGCCATAGAAATACTGGGGATAACTGAAGTTACAGCTGAAATGATTCATGAGATGTTGAATCCAAATAATGGAATGTCTCAAGGTGATTAACCTCATTATGGTATTGCATATCCTTCAATGGAACGCCAGAAGCTTAATTGCAAATGGTCAAGAGTTCAAAAAGGTTGTAGATGATCTGGAAGTTAGACCTGATGTTATATGTATACAAGAAACTTGGTTAAGACCTCATTTAGACTTTGTAATATCAGGTTACAGTGCGGTTAGATGTGACAGAATTGAAAAACAAGGTGGAGGATGTATAACATTTATTAAGGATACTTTGGCATACAGAAGGGTAACTGTCCCAAATGAATATGAATGTATAGTAATAGAAATGTGTAGTCCCAGAGGAAATATCAAAGTAGTCCATTTTTATAATCCGTGTAAGAAATTATCAAAGCAAACATTCCAAGAAATCTCAGAAAGTGTTCATAGAAGAGAAATATGGTGTGGTGACTTTAATGCTCACAATACTCTGTAGGAAAGTGATTATACAGACACAAATGGAGAAGTGGTGGAAGAACTAATTGATGAGAGATTACTTGCTTGTCTTAATGATGGAAGAGGTACCAGGGTTAATGTTACAAGAAACTCTTGTTTCTTGTATAGATCTTACTTTAGTCTCTGTAAATATGAGTAATTTATGTGAATGGAATGTTAAGAATGACAACAACATAGGGAGTGATCACTTTCCAATTTTGTGTTCCATGAACTTTGATATGTATGTTCAGGAGGGTTATGTAATAGAGAGATGGTGTTTCCTAAAGCTAATTGGGAAAAATTCAAAGAACTTTGTAGTGAGTATTCTGAAAGAATATCGATGGAGGGTGATGTAAATAGCTGCACAGTAGAAGTGACTTCCATGATTATTAATGCTGCAACAACCTGTATCCCTATGAGTACAGTGAATGAGAAAAAGAAAATAGTTCCATGGTGGAACAATGAGTGTAAAAATGCTATAAAAGATAGAAATCATGCATTCAGATGGCTAAGAAAGAATATGAACCAAGATAATTTGATTGATTATCAAAGAAAGAGAGCTATAGTACGTAAAGTAATTAAGTCATCCAAGAAGAATGCATGGAGACAGTTTTGCTCCACCATTGGCAGAGAAGTTAAATTGGGTGACATTTGGACAATGATCAAAAAGATGAGTGGGAAAAGGAAATCAGTTAAAATCCCAGTTCTGATAGAGGAGAACATCAGGCAATTACAAATAAGGAGAAAGCTGAGCTACTAGGTAAGAAGTTTGCAAGTGTACATAGTGGGAGTCATTTAGATGAAATATATAAACAACGGAAAAAGGATATTTTAAGAACAAATAGCGAGGTAATTATGAAAAAAGACAGTGAAGATTCGGCACTTGACATGGATTTAACATTACATGAGTTAAAAATGGCCTTAGAGGAAGTGGAAATACGGCTCCAGGGCAAGATCAACTATGCTATGCAATGTTTAGACAATTACCAAAAGAAGTACTGGAAATTATTCTAAAACTGTTTAATAAGATATGGAGAGAAGGTGTAATGCCTGATAGCTGGAAAAGTGCATTGATACTTCCTTTTGGTAAGCCAGGTAAAGACTTAGCTAATGCAGGAAACTACAGACCTATAGCCTTAACATCACATCTATGTAAATGGATGGAAAAGATAATTGTTTGTAGATTGACATATTATTTAGAGCAAAGAGGAATGTTAAATAAATACCAAAGTGGATTTCGTAAAGATCAACGGTAGATGCTTTGGTTAAAGTTAGCAATGAGGCAGAAAAGGCGATTAGTATGAAAGAGATCATGGCTATAGTATATTTTGATATTGAAAAAGCTTATGATTCAATGTGGAGAGAAGGATTAATGATTAAAATGCATAAAATGGGTATTGGTGGAAGGCTATACAACTGGGTGTTAGACTTCCTGTCTAACCGAACTTTCCGTAAAGGTTGGGGATGATTTGTCGGAGTACTTTAATATTGAAAATGGTATCCCTCAAGGGAGTGCTATAAGTCCTATTCTATTTAATATAATGATAAATGATATTTTTATAAATGTTGATAGAGATATTGGATCATTACTTTATGCAGATGATGGGGCTATATGGAAAAGAGGGAAAAACATTAGACATGTGACTAATAGTATTCAGAATGCGATATTAAAAGTTGAAAGATGGTCATATGATTGGGGATTTAAGATGTCAGTTACAAAATCTTGTTATATAATATTTACCAGAAAGAGAAGGATTAATAATATACAGTTAAAATTGTATGGTCAAAATATGGAAAGAGTGAAAGAGTTCAAGTATTTAGGATTGTGGTTTGATGAGAAATGTTTATGGAAGAATCATATTAAACAGGTTGAAACAAAATGTAAAAAAGTATTAAATCTCATGAGGTCAGTCTCTGGCTATCAATGGGGAGCTGATAAACAATCATTGCTAGATATTTATAGGGCCTTAATACGATCGTGTATTGATTATGGGTGTATGGTATATGGAGCAGCAGACAAGAGTATTTTAAGAACATTAGACAGAATACAGTTTAGAGCTTTAAGACTCAGTATAGATGCAGTGAAAACAACCCCTACTAATGCACTACTGGTAGAAGCTGATGAATTACCTTTATATTTAAGACGATCTAAGCTGTCTTTAGCTTATTGGATAAAGTTACAAGGATCTGGGGTGGAACAACCTGCAGCAAATGTTCTGTGTGAGTGTTGGGAATATACACAACAACTTAAAGGAAAAGGATTTGGATGGAATATTAATACTGTAGCAGAACAATATGGATTAAATAAAATTGAATATGGACCAAATACTGTATGGGGTAATGTTCCTCCATGGATATTTCCTGTACGCAATGTGGACTTGAAACTTCTAGAGAAGAAAAAAGAATGGAAGGAAAGTAATATGAATTAAAGCCGCAAGCGGCGATAAAGGCCCTCGCCTCCCTTGAGACCGCGGGGACACATGCACTCGGAGGAGTGCATTTCGTGCTTTAAAGCGTAAACTTCACGGTAATGTCAAATAACCGGGCCTGTGCTACTGCTTGGGCCTGCTACACCACCTTGTAATTTAGAGTTAAAGGTCTCCACAATCCCTGGTTTTCCTGGGAGCTGTCTGAACCTTTGAAAATAATAGATTATGCTTGGGCTAAGGCGAGAAAAACAAAGTACTGGCTGGAGATTTGAGATGACTCAGGAATCGCTGCACCCCCCTGTTTAAAAAGGCAAAATGTAAATATAACTTGTCTAAAAGTACAAGGTTACAAGTTCCAAAGGATTCTGAGGAGTTTTCTAAGACTCTAGCCGTGGCTCTGGAGGGGCCTCCTCTAAAGGAAGGATCCTGGCAATTGGGAAATGGCATTTATTTCCCAAAGGTTGCCTCTTCACAGACTCATTACGACCACAGCCACAAATGTATCAAAAAACAAATTGATAACTTTTTTTTGCACACGTGTCTAGATGATACTCACCAAATTTGGAGCTGTTTAGATGAAAAGCCTTTAGACACAAGGGGTGAGATTTAGGTGGTCACGCATTCCACCCAACATAGTAGATTTCCTGTTGAGTTTACGGTGTGGCTGTAATAAACTTTTCTGTTTGACCTGAGGTGTTCTAAGGATGTACCAAGTTTTGTATTTCTACAATGGAAAAATTTACTTTCATTTTCCATAGGTCCAATGTATTTTGACTTTTCTAGGGGTCGCCACTGAGTCATTTTTCGTATTTTTTTTTCGGGGACTTCAAATACATAAATTTTTCGCCGGGCTTGAAGTCTGGGACCAATAAAAATGACTTTTAGTTTCACGTTTACTGGTTCAAATAGAGGAACATTTTGCAGAAAAATTATAATAAAAAAATATATACCGAATTATAATAAAAAAAAATATAACTCCAGCAAAAAAGTCTAGAAAAACACTTGTCTATTTTACATACATGTGTTAAGCTCATTTTGCCCAAGTTTGGTGTCTGTGGAATGAAGCAGCTCTTTTCTGTGTACTTTTAAAAAAGAGGTGTATTTTAAGTCGGTTCACATTTTCAATTCAAAATGGCCGCCTTCCCGTGTGTGATAGGGTGTGGTCCCCATTGGCTTTTTTGTTCATAAGCCCATGGTGGATGCGTGTGCCAAGTTTCATTCGCCTACAACAAACTAAAATTTTTTCTTCCCATTGACTTTTTCCACATTTTTGGGACGTTGCTATGGCAACACATTTATAGATAGGGGGTGGTTGTCATTGGCTTTTATGCTCGTCATGACATAAGAGATGTGTGTACCAAATTTTATGTCTCTATGACAAACTAAATTCTTGGGTCCCATTATAAGTTTGTAGGGGGCGCTGGAGAGCCATTTCTAAAGATAACCCTTTTATTTACATATCATTGTGTTCAGGTCATGAATGTGCACAAACGCCTTTTTGGGTCCAACTCGATCCGAGAAGGCGTTTGAGAGTTAAGAGACATTTTATTTTCACAAAACTGGCCACCTCGTTACAGGCTTGCCACACCCACACCGGATAAGATATCAAAAGCAAAGTCACAACTTTGGTTGGCACACGTGTCTAGATGATACTCACCAAATTTGGGGCCATTTAGATTAAAACACAATGATTTGCATCTTTTTAAGCAAGGGGTGTGATTTTAGTGGCCGCGTGTTTCACCCCACATGGCGGACCTCCTGTTGAGTTTAGGGTGTGACTGTCATTGACTTTTCTGTTTGCCCTGAGGTGTCCTATAGATGTACCAAGTTTCATTTTTCTACGTTGGAAAAAAGTTACTTTCACTTTCCATATGCCCAATGTATTTTGACTTTTCTAGGGGTCGCCACTGAGTCATTTTTCGTATTTTTTTTTCGGGGACTTCAAATACATAAATTTTTCGCCGGGCTTGAAGTCTGGGACCAATAAAAATGACTTTTAGTTTCACGTTTACTGGTTCAAATAGAGGAACATTTTGCAGAAAAATTATAATAAAAAAATATATACCGAATTATAATAAAAAAAAATATAACTCCAGCAAAAAAGTCTAGAAAAACACTTGTCTATTTTACGTACATGTGTTTAGCTCATTTTGCCCAAGTTTGGTGTCTGTGGAATGAAGCAGCTCTTTTCTGTGTACTTTTAAAAAAGAGGTGTATTTTAAGTCGGTTCACATTTTCAATTCAAAATGGCCGCCTTCCCGTGTGTGATAGGGTGTGGTCCCCATTGGCTTTTTTGTTCATAAGCCCATGGTGGATGTGTGTGCCAAGTTTCATTCGCCTACAACAAACTAAAAAATTTTCTTCCCATTGACTTTTTCCACATTTTTGGGACGTTGCTATGGCAACACATTTATAGATAGGGGGTGGTTGTCATTGGCTTTTATGCTCGTCATGACATAAAAGATGCGTGTACCAAATTTTATGTCTCTATGACAAACTAAATTCTTGGGTCCCATTATAAGTTTGTAGGGGGCGCTGGAGAGCCATTTCTAAAGATAACCCTTTTATTTACATATCTTTGTGTTCAGGTCATGAATGTGCACAAACGCCTTTTCGGGTCCAACTCGATCCGAGAAGGCGTTTGAGAGTTAAGAGACATTTTATTTTCACAAAACTGGCCACCTCGTTACAGGCTTGCCACACCCACACCGGATAAGATATCAAAAGCAAAGTCACAACTTTGGTTGGCACACGTGTCTAGATGATACTCACCAAATTTGGGGCCATTTAGATTAAAACACAATGATTTGCATCTTTTAAGCAAGTGCGATTTTAGTGGCGCGTGTTTCACCCCACATGGCGGACCTCCTGTTGAGTTTAGGTGTGGCTGTCATTGACTTTTCTGTTTGCCCTGAGGTGTCCTATAGATGTACCAAGTTTCATTTTTCTACGTTGGAAAAAAGTTACTTTCACTTTCCATATGCCCAATGTATTTTGACTTTTCTAGGGGTCGCCACTGAGTCATTTTTCGTATTTTTTTCGGGACTTCAAATACATAAATTTTTCGCCGGGCTTGAAGTCTGGGACCAATAAAAATGACTTTTAGTTTCACGTTTACTGGTTCAAATAGAGGAACATTTTGCAGAAAAATTATAATAAAAAAATATATACCGAATTATAATAAAAAAAAATATAACTCGAGCAAAAAAGTCTAGAAAAACACTTGTCTATTTTACATACATGTGTTTAGCTCATTTTGCCCAATTTTGGTGTCTGTGGAATGAAGCAGCTATTGTCTGTGTACTTTTAAAAAAGAGGTGTATTTTAAGTCGGTTCACATTTTCTATTCAAAATGGCCGCCTTCCCGTGTGTGATAGGGTGTGGTCCCCATTGGCTTTTTTGTTCATAAGCCCATGGTGGATGTGTGTACCAAGTTTCATTTGCCTACAACAAACTAAAAATTTCACTTCCCATTGACTTTTTCCACATTTTTGGGATGTTGCTATGGCAACACATTTATAGATAGGGGGTGGTTGTCATTGGCTTTTATGCTCGTCATGACATAAGAGATGTGTGTACCAAATTTCATGTCTCTATGACAAACTAAATTCTTGGGTCCCATTATAAGTTTGTAGGGGGCGCTGGAGAGCCATTTCTAAAGATAACCCTTTTATTTACATATTTTTGTGTTCAGGTCATGAATGTGCACAAACGCCTTTTTGGGTCCAACTCGATCCGAGAAGGCGTGTGAGAGTTAAGAGACGTTTTATTTTCACAAAAATGGCCACCACGTTACAGGCTTGCAACACCCATACCCGATAAGATATAAAAAAAAAAGTCACATATTTGGTTGGCACACGTGTCTAGATGATACTCACCAAATTTGGGGCCATTTAGATTAAAACACAAGGATTTGCATCTTTTGCGCAAAGGGGTGCGATTTTAGTGGCCGCGCATTTCACCCCACATGGCGGACTTCCTGTTGAGTTTAGGGTGTGGCTGTCATTGACTTTTCAGTTTGCCCTGAGGTGTTCTATGGATGTACCAAGTTTCATTTTTCTACGTTGGAAAAAAGTTACTTTCACTTTCCATAGGCCCAATGTATTTTGACTTTTCTAGGGGCCGCCACTGAGTCATTTTTTGTATTTTTTTTTTCGGGGACTTCAAATACTTAAATTTTTCGCCGAGCTTGAAAAATTGGACCAATAAAAATGACTTTTCGTGCATGTTCACTGGGTCAAATTTAGGATCATTTTGCAGAAGAAGAAAGATAAAAAAAAAAATCTGAGCAAAAACAATAGGCCCTCCCGGTCATCACCGGCTCGGGCCTAATTAAAGCCGCAAGCGGCGATAAAGGCCCTCGCCTCCTTGAGACCGCGGGACACATATATCGGAGGATTGCATGTCGTGCTTTAAAGCAAATTTGGAGCTGTTTAGATGAAAACCCTTTAGCACAAAGTGGACGATTTAGGTGGTCATGTATTCCACCCAACATTTTCTGTTGAGAAGGATCCTGGCAATTGGGAAATGGCATTTATTTCCCAATAGTTGCCTCTTCACAGACTCATTACGACCACAGCCACAAATCTATCAAAAAACAAATTGATAACTTTTTTTTGCACACGTGTCTAGATGATACTCACCAAATTTGGAGCTGTTTAGATGAAAAGCCTTTAGACACAAGGGGTGCAATTTAGGTGGTCACGCATACACCCAACATAGTAGATTTCCTGTTGAGTTTACGATATGGCTGTAATACATTTTTCTGTTTGCCCTGAGGTGTCCTATGGATGTACCAAGTTTCATTTTTCTACGTTAGAAAAAAGTTACTTTCACTTTCCATAGGCCCAATGTATTTTGACTTTAGTAGGGGTCGCCACTGAGTCATTTTTCATATTTTTTTTTCGGCAACTTCAAATACATAAATTTTTCGCCGAGATTGAAGTCTGGGACCAATAAAAATGACTTTTAGTTGCACGTTTACTGGGTCAAATTGAGGATCATTTTGCAGAAAAATTATAATAAAAAAAAATATACCAAATTATAATAAAATAAAATATAACTCGAGCAAAAAAGTCTAGAAAAACGCTTGTCTATTTTACATACATGTGTTTAGCTCATTTTTCCCAAGTTTGGTGTCTGTGGAATGAAGCAGCTATTTTCTGTGTTC
This sequence comes from Perccottus glenii, assembly GCA_024416835.2. Lineage (NCBI taxonomy): Eukaryota > Metazoa > Chordata > Actinopteri > Gobiiformes > Odontobutidae > Perccottus > Perccottus glenii. Next base: position 180,271 of record JALDQB020000079.1, read on the forward strand.
TTTTAAAAAAGAGGTGTATTTTAAGTCGGTTCACATTTTCAATTCAAAATGGCCGCCTTCCCGTGTGTGATAGGGTGTGGTCCCCTTTGGCTTTTTTGTTCATAAGCCCATGCTGGATGTGTGTACCAAGTTTCATTTGCCTACGAAAAAACTAAAATTTTCACTTCCCATTGACTTTTTCCAAATATTTGGGACGTTGCTATGGCAACACATTTATAGATAGGGGGTGGTTGTCATTGGCTTTTATGCTCGTCATGACATAAGAGATGTGTGTACCAAATTTCATGTCTCTATGACAAACTAAATTCTTGGGTCCCATTATAAGTTTGTAGGGGGCGCTGGAGAGCCATTTCTAAAGATAACCCTTTTATTTACATATTTTTGTGTTCAGGTCATGAATGTGCACAAACGCCTTTTTGGGTCCAACTCGATCCGAGAAGCCGTTTGAGAGTTAAGAGACGTTTTATTTTCACAAAAATGGCCACCTCGTTACAGGCTTGCCACACCCATACCCGATAAGATATCAACAACAAAGTCACAACTTTGGTTGGCACATGTGTCTAGATGATACTCACCAAATTTGGGGCCATTTAGATTAAAACACAATGATTTGCATCTTTCTGCGCAAGGGGTGCGAATTTAGTGGCCGCGCCTTTCACACCACATGGCGGACTTCCTGTTAAGTTTAGGTGTGACTGTCATTGACTTTTCTGTTTGCCCTGAGGTGTCCTATGGATATACCAAGTTTAATTTTTCTACGTTGGAAAAAAGTTACTTTCACTTTCCATAGGCCCAATGTATTTTGACTTTTCTAGGGGCCGCCACTGAGTCATTTTTCGTATTTTTTTCGGGACTTCAAATACATAAATTTTTGCCGGGCTTGAAGTCTGGGACCAATAAAAATGACTTTTAGTTGTTCGTTTACTGGGTTAAATTGAGGATCATTTTGCAGAAAAATTATAATAAAAAATATATACCGAATTATAATAAAAAAATATAACTCGAGCAAAAAGTCTAGAAAAACACTTGTCTCATTTACATACATGTGTTTAGCTCATTTTGCCCAAGTTTGGTGTCTGTGGAATGAAGCAGCTTTTTCTGTGTACTTTTAAAAAGAGGTGTATTTTAAGTCGGTTCACGTTTTCAATTCAAAATGGCCGCCTTCCCGTGTGTGATAGGGTGTGGTCCCCATTGGCTTTTTTGTTCATAAGCCCATGCTGGATGTGTACCAAGTTTCATTTGCCTACGACAAACTAAAATTTTCACTTCTCATTGACTTTTTCCAAATATTTGGGACGTTGCTATGGCAACACATTTATAGATAGGGGGTGGTTGTCATTGGCTTTTATGCTCGTCATGACATAAGAGATGTGTGTACCAAATTTTATGTCTCTATGACAAACTAAATTCTTGGGTCCCATTATAAGTTTGTAGGGGGCGCTGGAGAGCCATTTCTAAAGATAACCCTTTTATTTACATATTTTTGTGTTCAGGTCATGAATGTGCACAAACGCCTTTTTCCAACTCGATCCGAGAAGGCATTTGAGAGTTAAGAGACGTTTTATTTTCACAAAAATGGCCACCTCGTTACAGGCTTGCCACACCCATACCCGATAAGATATCAACAACAAAGTCACAACTTTGGTTGGCACACGTGTCTAGATGATACTCACCAAATTTGGGGCCATTTAGATTAAAACACAATGATTTGCATCTTTCTGCGCAAGTGCGAATTTAGTGGCCGCGCCTTTCACCCCACATGGCGGACTTCCTGTTAAGTTTAGGTGTGACTGTCATTGACTTTTCTGTTTGCCTGAGGTGTCCTATGGATATACCAAGTTTCATTTTTCTACGTTGGAAAAAAGTTACTTTCACTTTCCATAGGCCCAATGTATTTTGATTTTGTAGGGGGCGCCACTGAGTCATTTTTCGTATTTTTTTTTCGGCGACTTCAAATACATCAATTTTTCGCCGAGCTTGAAGTCTGGGACCAATAAAATGACTTTTCGTGCATGTTCACTGGGTCAAATTTAGGATCATTGGGTCGGAAGAAAAAAAAAAAAAAAAAAAAAATCCGAGCAAAAACAATAGGCCCTCCCGGTCATCACCGGCTCGGGCCTAATAATATAGGATATTTGGTTGAAGAGTATGTGAAGAGGAATTATTTGAATTATATGCTAATATTTACAGACGGATCTAAAGATCCAGGGACAGAACATGTAGGATCAGGAGTCTATATACCAGAGTTTGATGTAGGCATATGTAAAAGAATTAATGATAAAGTATCTGTATATACAGCAGAAATGGTTGCTATTATTTTAGGGCTTCAATGGATAGAAGAGGTGAGACCAGAGAGAGTAGTCATTTGTTCAGACTCCTCTGCTGCCCTGGTTAGTTTGAATTCTAAAAAGACCTTAAGAGATGATTTATTGATTGAAATATATACAATAATGCTGAGAATACAAAGAAATGGTGGGGATGTAAAATTTGTTTGGGTCCCGGCTCATGTTGGTGTAGTGGGAAATGAAAAAGCTGATGAGATTGCAAAAACAGCATTAAAATTAAAAGATGATGAAATAATGAAAGTTCCTTTGGAAAAGGAGGCCAAATCATTAATCAGAAAAGCAGTGAGTGACGAAAGGCAAAACAAGTGGGACACAGATAATAAAGGGAGACACTATTACAGCATTCAGAATTTTTTTTTTTTTTATCAATAGAATGTAACCTGAAGTACTAGAACATGAATTACACACTCCGGTACAGTAGGTGGCGGTATGCACTGAAAATTGGTTGCGACCCGCCAATAATACTAGAGAAGAAGAAGAAGAAGATTAGAGAGTGTGGAGAGTTCATATCTGCGCAAGTGAATTTAAATCATTTGCTCGTGGTCATAATATTTCCGCGTGTAGACTATTATCGTAATTCTGACTCTAAACCGGATCGTCTACTGTCTCTGTCTCTGTGTAAACACGAAGACTCGCTCACAGCAGAACTCTTTGTCCGCCTCCCGCTGCAGAGTCACAGTCTCGTCTGGGCAAGGCTTGCAACAATCCAGGTTTGTCCGTGTCTTTGTCTGTTTGTGAGTGTGACCACATTTTAAAAGGGTCGTGTTTTAGAGGCTTTGCTGCAGAAAAGTGTGAATGTAGTCAACGAAGAAACTGGCGGAGCTAATCCCGTCTTCACTAGCGTTACACGTCTATGGAGTAATCCATGTTCAAAAAGACTACATCTGCAGAGTTTGAGCTTCTTTGAAAAACAAGCCACAACCACGAGGGCGCTTGGCCACTTTTAAAATTGTCCGCCATTGTTTTAGCCTCTACGAAAACAGTCCGGCCACTTTTGTAAAAACGGCCAGGGTTTGTCTAAAACTGTCCGCTCGGACTTTGTCCACGTCTCCTAATGCATTCTGACTTTACTCAACAGGTCAGAGAAAAGTACGCTTTTTATGTTATTCAAAATGCACACACATAAATAAAATAGAAAATGTGTTTTTCAAGCTGCAAGACATGTTTGTGAACAAAGCCGTAAATAATTATGTGCTCATTTATACAAACTGTGTTTGGTATGTTACAGTTAGCCTAGCCACATAGCCAGACTAAAAAATCAAGCAACCCAATTGATTGCATAGTTAGTATGCTGGAGTTAGTTTGCAAATTAACCAGAAATAAAGCAGTGTAAAACAGGATTCTATTGTGGTCTCAGTTTAATGCCACCTCCTTTTTGATGCATTTTTAATCACAGGTCAGGTCACTTTAAAAAAGACTATTCAAATACAATTAAATTAAAGTTTAAACATGCAGTTTTATAATATAAATCTTTCAGTGGCAGAGTATTTACACAAAATGTGCTCTACTTGGCGGCAGTAGCTTAGTGGGTAGAGTGGTTGTCTTTCAACCAGAAGGTAGGCGGTTCGATTCCCACTCTCCCCACAGTTCATACTGTCGTTGTGTCCTTGGGCAAGACACTTAACCCACCTTGCCTCCAGTGACTGTAACACTGGTAATGTAATGTAAGTCGCTTTGGATAAAAGCGTCTGCTAAATGAATAAATGTAAATGTAAATGTACTTGGTTCAAACAGTACTCTATATTCACCAGAAGAGGGCGACAAAGATATTATTTACAACTCCATGTATCACTGTTTATCTGGGCAAATGAACCAAGCAAAACCCCAGCTTTTTTTTCTTGTACGTTTTTTGCAACAAACACAAAGTTATTATTATTATTATTATTTTTTTAACTAATATCTTTATAGGCCCTGAGAATCACCCTAGCATCCCCCCAGCTTTACGGCGCGGCTGCTTGTACGTCTTGTCTCCCAGAGTACATTCTTTTCCCTCCAGAGGCCCGTTTCTTGCCAGTCTTTTATCTCTTAACATTATTTAAACCGTGTTAGAAAGTCTCCAAAAGGCTTCCAGAACCAATGACCGAGCCTCTGTCAGCTCCTCTTATGTGGAGGAGCAGCTGCTGTTCTCTGAGCTTGTCCTGGTGACTGTCTCTAAAGTAGTGCTTATTGTTTTTGTCTTTTGGATTTAAGATGTCCCTTTTGGTCGTAGACCATAAGAAATTGGGAACAAAGACCAGTAAATTAAGAACCTTACCGTGGGACTCATCTACGTCTTCACCATAACAAATCCAAATAAAAAATAAAAATAAAAAAATTTATTGATGAAGGTTGTGTTTTTTTTTTTTTTTCATTCAAGATACGGCACGCAGACGGAGGGGGGTGGGGGTATATTATTCCTATTACATTTTAGTAACTTATGTACATTATACTGTTGCTAAATAATGCATTCTTTTTTAACATGTCTGTGAAGGTTCTGCAAGGTTAAAGCAAAGAAATCTAGATGGGGTTTTGAAGGTGAAGCTGTTTCTTTTCTTGTCCCAGGGGCCTTTTTTTTTTTTTTTTATGCTGCGTTCAACTGGTTGAACCCAAGTTGGTAAGATGTTGAGAACTTGTATTAAAGTGATCTTTTTCTCACTTACATTTCTGTCTCTTACAGAGAAACAAGGGATCCTTGGTCAGAAGCAAACTCATTAAATAAAGAAGCTGACTACAGCAACTGCTTCTATAATGCACACGTGCAACCAGTGTGGGAACAAGTTTACCACTGTGTGGAGTCTCAAAAGACACCAGCTCATCCACACTGGAGAGAAGACTTACAACTGTGACCTGTGTGGGAAGACATTTTCACAGGCAGGTAGTTTAAAACTACACCAGCGCATTCACACTGGAGAGAAGCCATACAGCTGTGACCTGTGTGGGAAGACATTTTCAGATGCGGGTAATTTAAAAAAACACCAGCGCATCCACACTGGAGAGAAGCCTTACCGCTGTGACCTGTGTGGGAAGACATTTTCAAAGGCAGGTCATTTAAAACAACACCAGCTCATCCACACTGGAGAGAAGCCTTACAACTGTGACCTGTGTGGGAAGACATTTTCACAGGCAGGTCATTTAAAACAACACCAGCTCATCCACACTGGAGAGAAGCCTTACAACTGTGACCTGTGTGGGAATACATTTTCACATGCAGGTAGTTTAAAACTACACCAGCGCATCCACACTGGAGAGAAGCCTTACCGCTGTGACCTGTGTTGGAAGACATTTTCACAGGCAGGTAGTTTAAAACTACACCAGCTCATCCACACTGGAGAGAAGCCCTACAGCTGTGACCTGTGTGGGAATACATTTTCACGGGCAGGTAGTTTAAAACAACACCAGCTCATCCACACAGGACACAGACCGTACTACTGTGACCATTGTGGAAAGACATTTAGAAGTTCAAGTTCTTTTGGGAGACATTACCTTCAACACACTCGAGAGTTGGTGATACCATGTGAGCTGTGTGGAGAGATATTTTACTCTAAACAGACTTCTTCTCGACACCTGAAGCAACACGCTGAGGTGGAAATGGGGAGGTGTGGACCACAATGAGACTCTGCATCCTGAAGTTTTTATAGGTGTACATTATGCCCGCTACACTGGAGTCACTGGAGGCAAGGTGGGTTAAGTGTCTTGCCCAAGGACACAACGACAGTATGAACTGTGGGGAGAGTGGGAATCGAACCACCTACTTTCTGGTTGAAGGACGACCGCTCTACCCACTGAGCTACTGCCGCTCAAAGGTACAGAGTGCGTTTTGCTTCAAGAAGTAAACAAAACATGAGATTTTATATCACTGTTGTGGGGGCTGTCAGAGGGAGGTGTATCTCTCATTCACACTCCTCCAAGGCCCCAGCTCCAGGTGCAGAAGTCCCATGACAAGCCATGTCTCCAGTTATGTCTACTCCATGCTTGGACTAACATGGAGGACATGACATGATTTGACATGACCTGTAAAGAACTATGAGCACCCAGTAACTATAAACAATATAAACAAATATAATAATAAAAATTATTATAACAACATGTTTTACCCGCTCCTGAAGAACTGGGATGGACAGCGCTGTATAAACTGCAGGATCTGTGTGAGAACAGCTCTCAGCATTTCAAATCTGCTCGTACAGAGTAATGAACAACAAAAGGCTGTAGGGATACAACAATACAGTCGGTCCACGGTTTAATACGTACAGTACAATCTATGGTGCCAATATTGTTTCATTTAATTTTAAAATAGGTGTAGTCATTGTGTGGGGGATTAAGTTGTATTTTCAAAACTGTCTTCATTTTACTAATAAAGCATAAAACTCAAAATTGCATGTAACATTTGAAGTAAACATGAATTGAATGCTGTGTGCAGTAGGGGGAGGTTGGTGGTTCGATTACCTTTCTCCCCCAGTTCTTACTGTCGTTGTGTCCTTGAGTAAGACACTTAACCCCCCCTTGCCTCCAGTGGTGTTCCAGCTGTAACACTGGTGAATAGATGCTTTATGTAAGCCAAATAAATGTAAATGTGGGGTCTAATGATTTATATATATATATATTTATATACTGTATATAACTATATTTTTGTTGTGCACAAAAAACAAACAAAAAAAAAAAAACATCCAGGCACAACATTTCCAAACCAACATTTATATGAGGACCTGATATAATTCTCATAAGACCGGATTTAAAACAGACTAACGTTTTATTAAACCTCAGTGTCTGAGCTGATGTCCAGCCTCAGAGGCAGCTCTCGTTCTGAACAGACCAGACTCTAGTTTACAGCAGGACATTACAGCACAAGTGGTAACTCTGTGCAATGTGTAATTTCTGCCAGGGTATGTTAACTTCTGAGCTGTATATATAGTTTGATATGTGCTGCATCTGAAGGTAGAGCTTATCTTTTAGTCTCTATACGGGTCAACACTGTCACTAAACTAACCTGTTCAGGGCTCTGTCTGAGTCCAGATGCAGTTATCACTTTAAACATATAAAGGTAATGTTGTCTGTTCTGCTGCTTGTGTGGACATGTTTTTCACTCTCCACTTAGCTGTTTTATTTTTTTATTTGTATTTTTTTAAGCCCTTCAGACTGTTTGGTCAGTGGGTTGTTTTTATTCTCTAGAGCGAGGTGTTTCCAGAGAACAACCTTGTTTTCTACTGATTTTGTTTGGTTTTAGGCACTGCTTGCTTTGTTTTCTATCACACCAACACATCGCATGTGTCTGTTTATTTACAAGATTCTTAAGCCTTGAATGTTTTATAATTACATTTGATTGTACCCAATTGTTTATGTCGCACATTTAACAGTGAAATAAAAGTTGCCAGGTCACAGTCGGCAGCTGAGGATAAGAGCTGATGAAATGTGGAAACAGGAAGTGGAATGTGTGAATATTTATTTCTGTCAAGTTTTAGTTCTACACAGATGTATAATAGCTTCAGGTTTAAATGTAAAGAGATTTTTGAGTTTAAAGTTCCTGTCGTCTACAATAAATATGTCCATATGTTCTATTCTTCACTAAAGAGAACGAGCAGCCGCATATTTTTCACTAAAAAAGGAATGTAGGAATTTTTTGAGTAAAATTACAATCAAATGTGTTTCTTTAAAAAAAGTCAGTCCTATTGTTAAATGTTTTTACTTGGTTTCGTTTTGAAGAAGCTGTTGCTTCGGAAATCTGAGCTCCTTTAGCTGAAAAAGATCCTGCTAAATATCAGGTCAGAAAACAAGATGAGTAATACATTTACATTTAGTCATTTAGCAGAAACTTTTATCCAAAGTGACTTGAGGAATTCCATCGTGAGGAAAACGATGGAAGCAATTTTAACAACACAAGGTAGAAAAAAGCATAATTGCACCAAAAACTAGTCGGTTACAACCCAGCACAGTGTTCACAGCTAAAGATAGGAAAGATTTTTTTTTTTTTTATTTAAGAGAAGGAATCGATAGACAGGAAGTAGAATTCAGTGTTTGTCAATCAGGTGTTGATGGAAGAAATGTGTTTTCAGGTGTTTTTTAAAGATGGCTACAGAATCTGCTGATCTTGTAGCAGCAGTAGATCATTGCACCAATGTGAAAGACTTGTAAACGATGTAGCATTTGGATGCATTTTAATAACAAACATAAAGGCAGAATGTAGAATTTATAAAGTAAAAATAACTAGCTTATTTTTTATTTTTTTTTATTTTGAATATTTTAAGTGTGGTTTGCTTAGTATAGTTTTATTTTGGATAGTTTATATAAAATGTTTAATACACATGTTTAGGCTTAGTAGTGTCTGGTAGTTTTACTTTTTTTTATTCATAATGTAATTTTTAAGGTGTAAATAAACAATGATATGAATGCACAAATCTCATGTAAATTATTCACTCACATTAATATTTGTCTGAATTTAAAAAGCTAGAAGTGGTTCTAAATGAAGAGTCGTTTGGAGCCGAAAGAGAGCAATCTGGTTCCATAAAAAAGACCAGAATTTCCATCTCTCAATCTTTGACCATTTTCATTCTGTGTGAGCCTGCTGACACAATATATTAGTTATTTTGTTGAATGTTCAATGACAGACTGGAATGAATGTTTGCTTTTATCTACTTTTATATTATTTAAAAGTTTATTTAAAAATTTATAAAAATAAAAACACTTTCTACAAGTTATTAACTCGGTGCACTTATAAAGTGTATAAATCATGTCAGATTTAAGAGCTTGAAATACAGTTTAAATATGCCTTCAGACCTAGAAGCACATTAATAAAGAGAGATTTGATTGAGTTTAAGTTTATTTAAAAGAAGCTGAAGTTGTAGATGGACCAGGATGTGAAGTCAGATGAAGCTGAGGAAGACGAGGCTGGGCTGTGTCAGCTGTGCAGGAGAAGAGAGGACCGACAGAGCAGCAGATTGATAACTGGACTGGACTGGACTGGGCCGACAGAGAAGCAGCAGCAGACAGGTAACTGTAGAGGGGCTCTGCAAAGACAGAACAAAGTAAAAACGTATGTTTGAAACAAGTCTTGCTGTTGGGACCGTTCACCTCTGTTCATGAGATTTACTGTTAATCACAGAAACAGATGTTTTATTCTCCAGCTCACTGTGTGTTACTGTGTGTGTAAGGACTGTTTTTATCAAATAGTGGACTTTGATTTGAACTTACATTTGCCTAAATACTTTAGTAAATGTGAACTGTACTGGGTTAGAGGTAATGCATGCTCCTGCTGCTCCTGACACTTCTGTTTGCTCATGCCAGCTTTACTTTTCTTTTTAGTCATTTCCACCTTTAGCCAATGATTTTATGATCAACTTTTTGTTTTCGTTTAACTGGTTTTCTTTTAACTTTTTCAACAACACGTTGGACCTGCTGAGCGACTGGAGCCTTGGAATCTATTTCAACATGTCTATGATAAAACAACTACTACAAACTCTTTTTGACAAAATTGTTTGAACATGATGCCACCTGCATAAACTTAGTTGCCAGCCAAAGAAGCACTGGATCAGAAAAAAAGAATGATGGTGTGGCAGCACCAGTCGCACTGTGGCTTTAAGAGGCACTTAGCCAGGTCCCCAATTAGTGCGCACTCTGCTCCTGTCACGGCACTCCCCTTCGCAACGCTTCCGGTGTCAGGTAAACAGGTAGGAGCCGGCTCGGTGTCCTTGTTTTGTGGATTACAGCCACGCAGGCCTCCTGGTATTTCCATTGCCTAAATCGCGATGCTGGGAGTGTTCTGGTCAAACTGGGCATGTAAGTACGTTGTTGTGTTTCACTCTGGACAGCATATTGTAAGCCGACCCTGATTTTGTCTGTATTTTGTAGCTGTTTAGGCCCCCGCTGCCTGCGTTCTTCTGGGTGGATACAGCGCCAGGTTACAGGCTAAATGACCCGCGCATAGTCACATACTCCAGTGCCTGTGAAAAGACGCTACACTTCGTAGCAGCTCTGGCTAATTAGCTAGCCAACTGCTTTCCCCTTTTGTGGACTCGTTGCTGTTTTCGTTGCTGTTTTCGTTGCTGTTTCGCTGCTGTTCTTTTGGTTTTGGTTAGCAGCTACTCGCTGCTGTTTCGTTTTGTGCTGTTACTGTTACAAAACAGCAGCTACTCGCTGTTGTTTTGTTCTGTTTGGCAGCTGGTTACTGGCAGCTGTTCGCTGCTATTTGTTTGTTCCTTGACATCACCAGTGGACTGTTTTATGATTAATGTGGACTTAACCCCCTGCCCTGTACAAGGAGTGTATATGAATTTTATTGATCGTGGTGTGAGGTGCTTGTTGTACCAGTACTGTAACATGTTAATGATTTCACCATCTCTGTTAACCATTTTTATCATTTGTTTCAGTTGCTGAGGTTCCATGTGGTGGTAGTGGTGACCCCTGGTGGTGGTGCTCCAGTCGTATATTTTTCTTTGGTTTGCCCATTTTTGTGTGTGTCGTGTGTCGTGTTTTGGGGTGCCCTGATTCTCACTGGATGTAGCCTCCCTCTTCCTCACACTCCCCCTCACTGGTAAGCCTCAGCACCCTTTGAATTCATGTAGCGCTTTCTTTTTAAAGATAATCTGGATCCTTTTTTTATAATGGGTATTTTATTATTGTAATAAAATTAATAGCTTCTTTAATACATAAAGGTTATTTGTTCTTTCTGCCACTCAACATAAATAAATCCTAGTTGTTTTGTCAAAATCGAAGTCTTGTCTCCTTTATCAGTGAGTGAACCTATGTGTCCTTGTTCCATAATAATCTCTGGGCGAAATTCCCAGGGTGGCGTAGTTGGCTATATGTGTCATACAGACTCTTAAACATCTAAAATATATCTGCTCAGTTCGGTCGCGCCACAATGGCATCACAGAATAATGACAAAATATATCTATAAACAAATGATTGAAGGACCCACTAGGATAACGCGACAAACGAAGACCCTTATCGACATGGCATTCACCAACAAGCCAGAACGTATAACAAGGACCTACAATTTAATAACAGGACTCTCTGATCACAATATGACCTTGACAGTTAGAAAATTAAAAAGAGACTACAGTATTTTGGAAAGTCTACTGGTAATGATGGTAATATAAGATAATTCCCAAATCTAAAACACAAGAGTTTGAAAGAGAGTTAAACAATTTGAACTGGGAGCAGATTATGGCCCTTGATGATGTGGAAAAGTGCTGTAACACTGTGACTGCAGCTATCACTGGATTAATAGAAAAGTATACAGTGCAAAAAACGAGTAAACAAAAAAAAAGCACTATACCATGGATAAATAGTGAAATTAGAAAACTTATGAAGCAGAGAGACACAGCGCTCAAAAAATCATTACTTACAAAACTTAATACTGATCTTTTAACGTATAAAAGTCTAAGAAATAAGGTTGTGCTGGAACTACGTAAAGCAAAAGCCTCATACTACACTGAGTTAATAGGCAATACAAGAGGCAACAATAATTCCCTTTGGAAACATTTAAATAATTTGACTAATAAAACTTACAAACACAATAGGATTAGAGAACTTACTATAAATGGCAAAAGTATTAATGATGGTGCCAGTATGGCAAATGAATTTAATTGTTATTTTGTACAGTCTGAAGAATTATCAAAAGATATTGAAGCTACAGAACACATTGATGATCCTGTACAAACAGCATCTACAGATCCCTTCTGCATTAAAGAGGTGGAGGAGACTAAAGTCTCAGAAATAATTAATAAATTGTCAAATTCTAAATCAAATGACATTTACGGCATAAATAGCTGCTTTCTGAAAAAATACAGCACTACGTTAGTTAAACCACTGACGTATCTTGTTAATCTCTCTATAAGAACCTGGACATTTCCCTCAGGTTGGAAAAAAGCAGTCATTGTCCCAATATTTAAAACAGGAAGCCCGGATCTCATGTGTAATTATCGGCCAATATCAATTCTACCCATATTCTCTAAAATAATCGAGAAAGTGGTTGCAGCACAATTGAGTGACCACCTTGAAGTCAGACAGCTCCTCCACCCACAGCAGTTTGGCTTTAGATCTGGTTATTCTACAGAAATTGCAAATTGTTGTTTTATTGAAAGGCATTTGAAACGATTAATCACAACATACTCCTGTCTAAACTATCATTATTTAACATTTCAGGACAAATCCTATTCCTGAACATAAAGATGGGCATACCACAGGGCTCAATATTGGGACCCTTGCTGTTCAGTCTCTTTATAAATGACTTGCCTCTAGTCGGCTCAGGGGCCAGCTGCCAGCTCTATGCGGATGATGCAGTTTTTTATGCACCCACCAGGACACCTGAGCAGGCTGCTGATGTTTTATCCACATGTATGGCTGAGGTTAAACAGTGGCTCAACCGAAATCAGTTGGTGCTAAATCTGACTAAAACTGTCTCTATGTGCTTTTGCAAAAAAAAAACAAAATATAGAACGTTTTCAAATAAACCTTCAAAATGAAAAAAAATACATACTGTAACTGAATTTAAATACCATGGGTTGCTTTTGGACCCTCAACTCAAATTTGATAAACATTAAAAAAAATTCTAAAACCATACAAAATAACTTAAACTGTTTTAAATTGATCAGACATTTCATCCCAAACCAGGCAGCTCTGCTGTACATGCAAGCTCTGATCTTCTCACATATATCCTACTGTATGACATCATGGGCACAGGCCACTCCCAGCCCGTTACCATCACTGTAGCATTCTTAAAAAACACAATTTATTAAGTTTTGAAAGCTTTGGTCATTTATGCTTTCTTAAATTAGTATTCAAGTGCATTAATAATCTGGCTCCGAAGCCACTCAGTTCATTTGTTCAGAGACAGAACAGCAACAGAGCCACCAGGAGTTCCTCAAACCACAACCTTAAAATCCCATACTGCAGGACCGCTTTTGGACAGACAGCCTTTTCTTATAAGAGCAGCAAACTCTGGAATCTATTACCTATTGATATTAAGGTTATATCTGATTTTAAATTGTGTACCTTTATGCTTAAATCTTGGCTAAAAACAAAACAAAACTGTACCCATTTTTAAATATTGTATTTTGGTGAGTGTAAGATTGGATGGGTGAAGAAATGGCATGGATGATATGTACTTCATGGATTGGTATTTAAAGTTGTATATATTGTTGTGTATAATGCTTTTTTTTAGTGTATTGCTATTGTTTTTATAATATTAGTGTAGAGTAGAAAAGCCCAACCAGGGACAAGAGTTGAGAATTAGTATTTGCTATAAACTTTATATACATCACATCAGCTGCAATATTTGTTTTGTAACTATGTTTGATTGTATGGTCCCTGTAACAAATAAATAAATAAATAAAATAAATAAATAAGAAGCATATGTAACATCAGCAAACATCCAGCTAAAAAACAGATTCCAACCACTGACTGAGCTAAAGGTGAATGAACCAGAAAACTCTGCTGTGACTGAAAAACATGGAGTAAATATTACCTATTCTCTGGAAAACAGGAGACATGAATCTGTGAAAAAGCACCAGGCAAACAGAGACAGAATCTGTCAAATATGAAGGACAGAGATATCCTGCTGCTTGGAGACGGTGCTGTCAGAGCACTCCTCCCCCCAGGTAATATCCAAACACACAGGTATTAAACAGCTGATGCTACACCTGGGTGCAGTTGACACCAGGAAGGAGGAATCAGAGGTTTTAAAAAAGGATTTCTCCAGGCTTTTAGATAAACTTGAAAACCCGGAAGTGATATCCTTTATGAGTGGACCACTCCCAAACATTGACAGAAGGATCAATACATTTATTCGGCTGCTTGCATTAAATACATGTCTGTCCAAGGCCTGTGAGACAAGAGGAGTACACTTCATTAATAACTTTAACTTGTTTTGGAAACGTGATGACCCGTTCAAAGGAAAGAGCCCACACATAAACAGGGGAGGGGTCAGGAGGCTAACGGATAATCTCCTGCACTCCCTGAGACACCTAAATGGTTCTGGGCGCCCTCTTGAACAGCTCTGTTTTTACTGTTAACCCATCACCAAGCTCACACCAAAGTCTAAAACAAGTTGTTGAAATGTCACAGGTTAACGTGGGACTTAGCCACAAGACAACCTGACCTCAGTGCTCTGCTCTCTCCAACTTCTGAGACAAATTTAATAAACCTTTACCTTTGTGCATAAAAAGTAGATTGTTCGATAACAAATCAGATTAAATATGAAATCAGGAACTCTGGAGGTTTTCCAGGATATTGTCGATTATAACAGTAGAACTCATCAAGGAAAGTTGGTTCTTTATGATAAGAGTACTCCACAGAGACAGAGGCTCCTTCTAAACTGTAGACCTCAGTCTTTAGTGGAGTGCTTCACTTAAAGTCTGCTAAACGTGAGCTTCAGCTGCTCCTGATACCGGGCTAACACTAATGAGGGCTGCTGCGGTGTTGATACGTGTGGCTCAGTACACACAAACATCTAGCTTTACCCTATCACTCAATATTCCGTTATTTCTCGTACACGGGCAGCACTCTGCTGGACTTGAAGCAGAGATGCAGCCCTTAACACTAAAGACCTGTCACTGGCTCATGACTCTGGACTTGACTGAACATGAACATCTCATGACTCGTGTAACACCGTGAGTTTTGACTCAAAACAGACTCAAAAACTTTCTTGGACTTGTTCGTTTTGTGTCAACTTTGCTAATTTGATTGAACGTGAAAATGTGCACCATCAGTGTGTGTTGTTTATCGCTGCTCCTCGGAGGAAACCGAGCAGAGCTGGAGCTGCTGAGGAGACAGTGTTTCACAGGCTGCAGCTACCAGACCGACCCAGAGACAGTACACACGGATTAAAAGACTAGAGCTTTCACGGAGGATAGAATATTTGTTTAGAGTCAAATTACAATAAAAGGAGATCCACAGAAAAGTGCTGACTCAGACTCCAGTAGGACACTAACAGTGTAGGCTGTGGCAACAGTGAGTGATTGTGTTTAGATGTTTTCTTTAGATTCTTTGCTTTGTGAGGATATTTGTGTCACTAACATTATTTATGAACATTTTAAACTTTTTTGTCTAAGATGACCAGATAAACTGGGTGCCAGCCTGAACCAGTCGCTGCAGATCTGCAGGTGTGCAGGCAAACATGAAGCCTACTGGGAGAAGCAAAGGTGAGTTTGAATACTGTGAAGTTTTTGTATGTTTACTTTAGTTTATTCTCTCAGGCACCATGTACAAAAACAATAATTTCACAAGAAAAGATATGCTTTGTACCAGATTTAGAACTTCAGACTGTCCAGGATCTGATTCCATTGTTTGATGGTTTGAAATGAAAAGGCTGATTGCGCAAAGGCAGAGCATCTTTTAGGGATTGTGCAGTTTTTGTGAGTTGTGGACCCAGATGTTTGGGGCTCATCATATAATCAAGATAACAAATCATTTGTTAAACTCTTGTTTTTGCAGCCGCCCAGGACAGAACTCCTAATAGGAGTGTGTCATGTGACACAGACACTGATGGAGCTGCCAGAGTGTCCCAGGACTACCTCTGCACCAATAAAGAGGAAAAGTGTTTCCACTGATGACTCCAGCTAACATCCAGATGGAAGTGAGAGCATCATGAACTGTACAAGGTCATGTGTTTAGTCCCATTCTTCAGTTTTTCTTTTTTACTGTTAACGTGGAATTACTTGTTTTAAATACTCTAACAAGAACACATGAGGTGTGTGATAATCTATCATTTTATTGTCATTAAAATGGTCTAATTTAAGAAATAAAATCATGTTTATATGTTTATTTTATTTTCAGGACCTGGTGACTGTTCCTGTGTCACTGTTGAACATACTTCATCTTCAACTTTGCTGCTGTCTATCATCTTAGATTCAGACTCTGAAAACTGCAGTTAGCTCTATAGTTTCTGAGACTTAGCTTTACTTTGCTGACTACATTTAGACTAATGTAAACACTAATACACTGTTGAACACACTCAAGATTCTTTAAGGTTTTGGAACAGCTCATGAAGTTATGATCAGCCTGTGTAAGTCTGGCTCTTGCTTTTCACCATCTTCGCTCCAATAAGTGCAACTGACAGTGACTTTCAAACACAAAGTAAAAAGCCTCTGTCCTGACTGTGCACCATTTACAAAGTTTGGACCTGCCTTGAAATGATGGATGAGAATTTACTATGATTTTTATTTTTTATTTAAATTTAGTGTGTACATATAGAATGTTATATCAATATAAAAAATGGAAATGCTTACTGTGAGAACAATCCCTAAAGAATATAAGAATTCTTCCACAGCACGAGGGACACAGAGTTTCTCAGAGAGTGGAACAAAGGTCCTTCTCCTGAAGCTGATGTGGTGCTGAGAGAACAGACATGTGGAACAGAGTTCTTTTTCAAAAGGGACTAAACCTAGTGTTAACCTTGGTGCAGGCCACGGTGAGATACGATGGGAGTAGAAGACAGGAAGGAAGACCACAATATACACTCTAGAAATCATTTTGAAATAAAAAAAGAGACATCAATGGGCTCATGGTTCAAAGTCTTTATCTGACAATAGAAAAAAGGTTGTTATGGTTCATGCGTTCACAAAGACAGTGTTATTTAAACTTTCTGTTAGGCCTCAAATCATATTTGTTCAAAATTGATGATGTCATGTTTAAATCAAATATACTTTTTTGTCCCAAAGGGAAATTTGTCTTAGACGCAGTGCCACAGCAGCAGCAGAACATACAGTACACCAACCAACAAGAAAAAGTACAAACGTATATGTACAACATACATACAGCAACAGTACTGTAACCTTCAAAATCTGTGCAAATACAGGATATATCGAATAAATAATTTCACTGGCTCTAAGCAAAAGTCATTTGAGAAAAATAAACCTGGGATCAGCTAAAAACATACATATGATAAAAAATAAATAAGTAACAATAAAAGGCCGACCCTGAGAACAGATCAGAATGTGCCAGAAAATAAAAACAAGCAAATCAGCGAGCCTCCTTATTAAGCAGAGTAATGGATGTAGGAATAAAGGAGAGCTTCAGTCGGTTAGTTTTCCATCTGTAAGCTCTGTACCTTCTGCCTGAGGGAAGAAGCTCAGACTCTGTAAATAAACTGTGAGAGGGATGGTTAAGGATCTTGTGAGCCAGTCTGGACACAGTGCCTTCGTAGATGGACTGCACAGAAGGCACGTCTTTTTGGCCTAAATGTTAAACATAAAGCCTGCCAGAAACTTGGGTTTCTTAAGTTTGTAGCTTAACAGTTTCTCAAGTTAATCCTTAAAGAGCGATCTAACAGACTAAATCAAAATATGAAATTAAGATTGTTTTAAAGTAAAACAAGCATGTGTTTCCAAAGACACCTCTATTATAAAGAACTGTAGACTAGACTGAGTGGAGGACAAATCATTTTAATTGCTGTGTCAAAAGATCTGAGCATGCTCATTGAAAACTTTGACATAGTCCCAAAAGTGAACCTGGTGGAGCCTTTTCTGTCACTCTCTCAGTTCCTGAAATGGATCAGTGCACCAGGATTTTACTGATGGCTCCAGCCCAGACCTGAACTTTATTAATCCATGTTTGAACTTTAAGAGGCGCAGGAGACGAGCTTAAACCAGTGAAACTCACCTGTTACTAAACTCCTCAGGTCCAGTCGAATAGTTGGAGGAATGCTGCTGTCCGTGAGCTGCTCTCTGAGCTCACAGCGGGACATGGCGTCCACTTCAGAAAAACTGGGCACCAACACGACCAGAGCCAACACCAGCAGCGGAGCAGGATTCATCTTCTGCTCAGACAGACCAGAAACAAATCAATGTTTCACACTCTGTTAGTTGTGTGCAGTGTTTGTAATGTCTCACATTTTGGAGAAGAATCCAGCCATGTTCTCATGACTTTGTCGTGTACTTTTATTGCTGAAACAAAAAGAGACAGAAGCACATCACTAAAGGTTGTCGGTTTATGAATATGCAGCTTTAAGTGAGTTTCACTTCACACATTTGAGATTGGAACAATGTTTTGTTCTCGTGCTTTGATCAGAATATGAAGCAGCTGCTGCTTCAAATCCTTTTTGGTAAGTATTAGTTGGTCCAAAAGAAAACCAGGTAAAACTTGGTTCAAGAACAAAAGAAGACCAATGGCTCTCATGAACTATACCAAACAAAGACTGATGTTTTTTATTCAAAGTGAGAGTTTAATGAATACAAGCTGAATGTCCAGATGGTCTGTTACACAGAAGGGCTTCTTCAGGAAATGAGGCTCATACCTTTTAAACAACGACAAGTCTTGTATGAACAGCTTTTTCTGGTTTAGGCACGATTACCTTCACTTTGTCAAAAAAAAAAAAAAACTGCATTCTCTGTTTTACACTTTCTTAGACCAGGACTAGACCAGGACTAGACCAGGGCTGGACCAGGACAAGACCAGGACTAGACCAGGACTAGACCAGACCAAAAGCAGGACTAGACCAGGACTGTTAAAATAATTATTAGGTTCGGATCACAAACGAGACAACGGAGACCGTACATGGTAAATTTAGGAATGAAAGACCGGTTTAATTTCTGCAAGAATGAACCAAATCACAAGGTGATTTGTTGAACATGTTCAAAACACATGAAGCTTTTATAGATGTACATTATGTACCTCTCAGCTCCAGGGTCGTGGATGGATGTGTATTGAGATGACATGTCAGTCATGGATGTGAATGTGAATATGTTTACGTGTACATGTCACTAAGTGTACAGGACAGAGTGTCCCTGAACAATGATTAGATGTAGTGCAAAGTGATGTCTTTGTCTTGTTTGGATGAGTCTGGAGCCACAGCTAAAAACATGAAGTCACAAGTGTTTGTGGATAAGCATCTGAACTGGAGCAGGAGTGAGAGCATAATATCTAATATACAATTACTATGACATCTTCCTCCTCTTTATGCTGATAAAGCATTAGCATAAAACAAAATATTAGCTTGGGTGTGAATTGTATTTTATGGCAGGAGCAAAAACCCAGCAGGCAGTTGACCTAGCCTAAGTACATTTGACCCTGAGGTAAATGACCTATCGTTGGGGAAAACTCTCCTGCCCACCCCATCTGCCGTACGCGGTGTCAATTCACTTTTGAGGAGACAAAAAACAAAAACTACATCAATGTATAACAGAGTTACTATTTTAGCAGTGTAACCACTATAGGGACCAAGACAAGAAAGTAAAACTGATGAATCCATTGGTAACATCAAAATTCAGTAAATCAGACACAGAATCACTCCAAAACAACAAATAAAATTCAGAAATGCCGGAGATGAACTGGTCGACCCATTCGGACTCAGAGCTCCGGCCTGACCCTGCCTATCCATCTCTGTCCCTAGAACGAAAAGAAACAAAACATAGAGTGAGACATATGCACATTCAAAATATTTCAAATCAATTATCTTAGCATAATAAATTCAGTGAACCATACGCCCCTTTAGGACTCAGTATGATCAGTCAGCTGTTTTCCCGTTGGTGTACATGCAAACGATGATGTCCCCAGACCATCCATCAATCTCACCAACAAGCTCTGAATACATGGAATGCAACACAAGCAAAAGTTATCAGACATGGAAGTGCAACAACAACAAGTACATGTATATCAATACAGATTTTAAAATCCCAGTCAATTCTCCAAACATTTTGTAAAACCAGGTCTAGATTAAGTCCTCTACAACAGAACACTCATTCATTTGCTGAGTGTGAAGTTCATTTTTAAAAGGCCTGGTTGGTTGTAATAATATAGCTAATCCAATCCACATTTGTATAAATTGTCTCAAACAAAAATAAATTCTGCTATCTAAGCATTATATTCATTAGGGACACCTTGAGGGACACCAATGTCGTCGATGTAAATGTGGCTCTCAAATGAACCTGAGGGAGCTGCTCTGTGTGAGTTTCTGCTCACGGTGTTCTCCGTCACATTGGATGTGAACACATATAACAGGAGGATCAATTAAATGAGGTACGCATGTGTCCAGTCAGCAGGCAACACTGGTCTAATGGTCTTACCTTCACAAAACCTCTAGACGTCCATCCTGTGCTGCAAATGTACCTGATCTCTCCGTTTGTCAAGTTCAGAGTGATGTCACAGGAAGTCATGTGACTCCCGTCACTAGTCCAGCTCACAGGTGTATTTCCCTTCATAGGTGTAAACCAAGATTATTTAATATTAATTTAAAGAACTATGTTAATATTAGCTCTTTCTGGTGACTATATTAATTGCCAAAGCTTCTTTTCTGAACTGGTATACTTGTCGTAGTTGGCTTCCATCCAAATAAAAACAAACAGATAAAATCATCATCCCATGAAACATATTAAAGTTAGAAAGGTACCTCAATGGTCCTTATCATATCAAACCATAAAATGATCCAAACATAAAAATGGGAAAGCAGATGCATAACCTGTTTCCACAGAGAGGGTCTGCTGGACCACTGCTGAATATCTACTTTAATCTGAAAGGTACAATTTAATTAGACTAAATAGTGCTTCTCCAGAAAAGTCCTGTCACTATTATTTAGTTTTACTTTTAACTTTATTAAACCACTGTTGTTATAGTATTATGTTAACCAGACATCAGATTAACCAAGCCTCATCACATTAATACTGTCTTGTTTAAATCTTCTTCTCCTGTTGAGACATGGGATAACCATGGCTCAACAAATGAAAAAAAAAAAAAAAAAAAAAATTGAGGTCCTATAAAATACAAGAACTGTTTTTGATCATTAAATCTTTGTATTTGTTAATTCATCAATTAGCATCTCTATATCTTTGCTATGTTCTCTACAAAGCATCATCCTTGTAAGTTTTTTTTTTAATGAGAACTTATTACTGTTGAACAAGTCCTTCATTTTGTTCAGCTCTGTTGTAATCTCAGTTATCATTACTTGTAGCTCTTTAACTGTAACTGTAAGTGGTATTATCCACAAATATGATAAATTGTTAACTTATTTGATACAAACAAATTCTTTATGTAAATTATAAATAGTTTTGAATGGCTTTGGTTCACAAGCTTTTTGAAAAGTCTTCAAATTGACAATGTCTTTCATATTGCCTCTTTAAATAATCTAATTAGGGAAAGAAATATTCTCAGGATATTGTATTTATTATTTATTTCCTTTAATTCAATTTCTATAATAATCTTTAATAATTTCTTTTCTTTTACTTTTACATTTCTTTGTCCTCCATGAGCCAGACTCACTGCAGTAACTGGGCAGTGTTCATCACACAGCCTCCAGGTTTTGTCCTGCTCAGGCATCATTGTTTTCCTCCAAAACACCATCATCCTTGTGATTGTCGTTTATCAGGTAAGACTAAACATAATATCAACAAAGCTATGTGTAAGTTTGTGTTTTATTTTTTTTTTTAAATCCCCACATGTGAAAATATTTTAGGATTTTGTTCAGTAAGATTTGTTCCTTACTGTCTATAAAGAACTCTGTTTTAGCACCAAGTGCTCAATAAATACAATAAACCATTTTGTTTTTGCATTTTCCCATATTAATCTCAATCATAACATATTCAAACAGATTATCAGTTGCTACGGTTATGTTTCCACAAATTTAGACGTTCAGATTTTTGTACACATAAAGAATACTTACTTACTTTATGTTAAATATAAACTAAAACATCAAGTGTAAACTTAAAATAACTTGTTTCTCTTATTTATTCAAATTCACCAAAATTTCAATCAGTAATAGTCATTACTGTTCTTTAAAAAAGGCTAAATGTAACGTTTCAACTTTTTCTCTTTATGTTCCAAAGATTGATGCAGTGTTCACATTGAACACCTCGAAGGGTTTGGCAAAAGAAAATTATTTAATTCTGTTCAAAAGGACAGACTATTGTGTTTGTCCTCCTAATTCTCACAATAATTAATAATCCAAAACATTCCAATCAATAAATCCAACAAATAAACATTTAAATTTAAATAAATCAATAACTCCAAACATTGGTTAAAACACAGAGAGTAACTGGGCAAATGCTCTTTAACTTTAACAATTTATCTTGTTACTTAAACAATTACCTTTTAATAATAATAATAATAATAATAATAATACATTTTATTTGTAATGCACTTTTTGTTTTAACAAAACCTCAAAGTGCAACATAAAATTAATCAGCATAAAATGAATAAAAATAAAATAAAATAAAGTGCAGTAAACAGAGTATGACAGCTATAAAAATAATAATATAAACAAAGATTAAGTTATGTAAGATACGCTTTTTTAAAAAGAAAGGTTTTTAGTCCTTTTTTAAAAGCATCCACCGTCTGTGGGACCCTGAGATGGTCAGGCAGGGCATTCCACAGATGGGGAGCAGCTGCCCCGAAGGCCCTGTCACCCATGGTTTTCAGTTTTGTCCTAGGAGCACGTAGACGGTGCATTTGGCCAGACCGGGTTCTTGAGGTGGTGTGGTGTGAGAAGTTCTGTGAGGTAAGTGGGGGCATCACCGTGCAGGCAGTGATGGGTGTCGAGTTTATATTCAATACGGAGGTGAGTGGGGAGCCAGTGAAGAGTGCGGAGGATGGGCGTGATGTGATCATATTTCCGCACCCTCATCAGGACCCTGGCAGCGCTATTTTGTACATACTGGAGCTTTTGGATGCTCCTGCCAGGAATCCCAATGAGGAGTGCGTTACAGTAGTCCAGTCTGGAAGAGACAAAGGCATGGACGAGCTTCTCTGCAGTGGGGAGAGAGAGGGACGGGCGGAGCTTGGCAATGTTGCGGAGGTGGAAATAGGAATTCTTACAGATAAAATTGATATGGTTATCAAAAGTGAGTTGAGGATCAAATTTAATCCCCAGGTTAGTAACGGAGGGGCAGAGTGGAATGTTGTGGCCAGAGAAGGATATGGAGGTAATGGGGGAGGAGTGGAGCTGGTGTAGTGTGCCAATCTGTGGAGGGGACGAAAACCAGATTGAAATTTTTCATATAGACTGTGTGATTTGAGATGGTTGTGGAGTTGGGCAGAAACTACTTTTTCTAAAATTTTGGATATGAATGGGAGGTTGGAAATGGGTCTGTAGTTGGACAGATCTTCAGGGTCGAGAGTGGGTTTTTAATTTATTTATTTATTTCTACTTAACTTTAAATTTCTCAAATAAACACCTCTACAATCCTCCAAGATTGTTTTAACAGTTTTAACAGTGGTTAACTCACCAGATTGAAAATTTACATAACAGTTTAAATCTGTATTTATAGATGACACTCGTCAGCGTCTATTTTAGTGTCAGGTATTATACATTTTTTTTATAAAATACCATTTTAATAAACCCTTGGTTACTATTTATTTTCAACTGTTTATTTCAGTTTTTCTGAATGCTCAAACAATATTTTTCTCAAACAATATTTAATCCTATTAATTTTGTCGTTTAGTTTACAAAAAGACGTTTCCATAGAATCAATAAAACTCAAATGTGGACTATATTCATATCAACAGACCTGTCAGAAGGTCAACAATTTTCTTAAGTAAGTATCATAAACCTTTCTTTAACATATCAGTTCAGTGCAGTCTTTTTCTGTCACTGACATTTCCAACAAAGCATTCAATACAACATTAAAAGGGTTTATTTAATGTAAAGGGTCTCCAAATGTCCAAATGACAGTGAAGACAAAAGTCCAGCTTCTTTAAAAAAAAAAAATATATATATTTTTCTAGCTCAAGAGAGTGAGCAAAGAAAAGGGAGGGTGATAAGAAACCTCTGTTATCTTGTGTTACTGTGGGAACACTGGCCATGAACCCAAACAACGGTTTGTGCTCTATCCACTGTCTACAGTGTTTTTCATTACAAAGTAGTCATTGTCATTCTATCCCCAATAACTATGTCTCAGTTATTCTTAGTGCTTTCATACTGATACTTGTCCTAATAGATGCATAGAATAGTTTAGCAAAATATGTAGTTTAGCAAAATGTTTTATTTTGGATCCAGTTTATGGATCTTTAACTTTTTCAAATCTTTAATCTACACGCTCCTGTGTCACAGAAAAATATATTAGAATATCTACACTTTCTTTTTCCTTCTATTCTACACCTGTTTAGTCTCTAGTTTATGGATCTTTAACTTCTTCAAATATTTAATCTACACTCTTCTGTGTCACATCAAAACTTATTAGAATATCTACTGTACTCTGTGGTCTGTCTTTTTACTTTCTTTTTCCTTCTATTCTACACCTGTCTGTCTCATTCTGTCTGTTCACCTGTCTCTGTCTTTCTACTCTGTGGTCCACCTCTTCTTCACCTGTCTCTCTCTTCACCTGTCTTTCTCTTCACCTGTTTTTCTCTTCACCTGTCTCTCTCTTCACTTTCTCACATCCAACTTCTGCACCTGTCTCTCTGTTCTGTCTTCACTTCCTCACATCCAACTTTACACTTGCTTTTTCCTTCTGTCTTCACTTTCGTGTTCTGTCTTTGTGTCTTAAATGGTACTATGTGTGTGTCATGTAGTGTGTGTACATGACTTAACTTCTGATGTCCGGTCAGTGTTGCTCCTGCTGTGGCCTGGGTCTCAAGCCTCCACACTTTGCTCTGTTCCTTGTCACTCTGCAGCCGTCGTCATCTCTGCCACACCCCCCCCACCATGTCCCCTCTCATGGCCTCGCCCGCTCCGGTGACCATGGGAATTGTGCATTTTCCTTGGAGAAATACAAAATAATCAGTATTTATTTAGAAATGCCTTATTTAAAAAAGAAATATTATTATTTTTATTTTTTTTGTAAAAAAAAAATTGTAAATTTTTGTGCACATTACATTACATTTTAAAAATGTGTAAGTTTTCTGTATCTTACCGCTTATGTGTCTGATACGCTGCGCACCGGGCAGCTTCTTGTAGGCTTTGGTGGAGCGGGTGGTGTGGGGTAGACAGATGTGGGAGGGCACTGTTCAGTGGCCGTCCTTGAGAGATGGCATGCTGCTGTTGAGCGAGGCAGAGACCCAGAGGCTCACAGGAGGAAGCATTTAAAAAAAAAAAATCAATTTTGTCAGTGTTATCAGGTTTTTATGCACTTTTAATAACTATTCACAGTTTTGGACTTACTTTTTGTGTTTAGCTCTCACTTTAGTGTTTGTTATTTTTTCTTTAAAATAACCAGCCTGTTACTGTTGTAACTAACACAATCACACTCATTCACACTTTTTTCTAAATTTTATTTCTCATTTTAGGTCCATTTATATTCTTCTGCGTCCAACGCAGTTTTTCCTTCCTTTTAACGTGACACAGAGTTTTTTATGTAAGTCTTCTCACAGACTGTATAAGTATTAAGAAAGTTAGTTAGCTTAAACTAATTTACTAGTTTTAGTCTCACTTTTGTTGGAATAGATCTTAACTAAAAACACATACTTTAGCGGGTTATTTTCTCCTCGTCCCCCGTCGGACGGTTCTATGCGACCTTTAAATGAGTATTTTAAACAGCTGTTTTTACCTTAATTGAAAGCCAATAGTCCGTTTTGTAGCAGGTGTCCGTCCCTCGTTTTGTGAGGGCCCCGTCACTGCCCCGTGACCCATGTGGAACCTGGTCCCTTTAAACGACGCAGTTTGAATTTACTACGCGCAAGTCAGATTCGTTTGTTGAAAAAAAATGGAAACACGGAAGCAGAATATTGGGGTCCACGTCAGCCAAAATGTTAAAATAATTATTAGGTTCGGATCACAAACGAGACAACGGAGACTGTACATGGTAAATTTAGGAATGAAAGACCGGTTTAATTCTTGCAAGAATGAACCAAATCACAAGTTGATTTGCTTAACATGTTCACAACACATGAAGTTTTTATAGATGTACATTATGTCCCTCTCAGCTCCAGGGTCTTGGATGGATGTGTAATGAGATGACATATCAGTCATAGATGTGAATAAGTTTACATGTACATGTCACTAAGTGTACAGGACAGAGTGTCCTTGTCTGAACACTGATTAGATGTAGTGCAAAGTGATGTCTTTGTCTTGTTTGGATTAGTCTGGAGCCAATAGGAGCCACAGCTAAAAACATGAAGTCACAAGTGTTTGTGGATAAGCATCTGAACTGGAGCAGGAGTGAGAGCATAATATCTAATATACAATTATTATGAGAAGGACTAGACCAGACCAAAAGCAGGACTAGACCAGGACTGGACCAGGACTAGACCAGGACTAGACCAGGACTAGACCAGACCAAAAGCAGGACTAGACCAGGACTAGACCAGGACTAGACCAGATAAAAGCAGGACTAGACCAGGACTAGACCAGGACTAGACCAGACCAAAAGCAGGACTAAACCAGGACTAGACCAGGACTAGACCAGCACTAGACCAGGACTAGACCAGATAAAAGCAGGACTAGACCAGGACTAGACCAGGACTAGACCAGGACTAGATCAGGACGAGACCAGACCAAAAGCAGGACTAGACCAGGACTAGACCAGGGCTAGACCAGACCAAAAGCAGGATTAGACCAGGACTGGACCAGGACTAGACCAGGACTAGACCAGGACTAGACCAGACCAAAAGCAGGACTAGACCAGGACTAGACCAGGACTAGACCAGATAAAAGCAGGACTAGACCAGGACTAGACCAGGACTAGACCAGACCAAAAGCAGGACTAGACCAGGACTGGACCAGGACTAGACCAGGACTAGACCAGACCAAAAGCAGGACTAGACCAGGACTAGACCAGACCAAAAGCAGGACTAGACCAGGACTGGACCAGGACTAGACCAGGTCTAGACCAGGACTAGACCAGGAATAGACCAGCACTAGACCAGGACTAGACCAGGACTAGACCAGACCAAAAGCAGGACTAGACCAGGACTGGACCAGGACTAGACCAGGACTAGACCAGACCAAAAGCAGGACTAGACCAGGACTGGACCAGGACTAGACCAGCACTAGACCAGGACTAGACCAGACCAAAAGCAGGACTAGACCAGGACTGGACCAGGACTGGACCAGGACTAGACCAGCACTAGACCAGGACTAGACCAGACCAAAAGCAGGACTAGACCAGGACTAGACCAGACCAAAAGCAGGACTAGACCAGGACTGGACCAGGACTAGACCAGGACTAGACCAGACCAAAAGCAGGACTAGACCAGGACTAGACCAGACCAAAAGCAGGACTAGACCAGGACTGGACAAGGACTAGACCAGCACTAGACCAGGACTAGACCAGACCAAAAGCAGGACTAGACCAGGACTGGACCAGGACTAGACCAGGACTAGACCAGACCAAAAACAGGACTAGACCAGGACTGGACCAGGACTAGACCAGACCAAAAGCAGGACTAGACCAGGACTAGACCACACCAAAAGCAGGACTAGACCAGGACTAGACCAGGACTAGACCAGACCAAAAGCAGGACTAGACCAGGACAAGACCAGGGCTAGACCAGGACTAGACCAGTCCAGGACTAGACCAGATCAAAAGCAGGGCTAGACCAGGACTAGACCAGGACTAGACCAGACCAAAAGCAGGACTAGACCAGGACTAGACCAGACCAAAAGCAGGACTAGACCAGGACTAGACCAGACCAAAAGCAGGACTAGACCAGGACTAGACCAGACCAAAAGCAGGACTAGACCATGACTAGACCAGGACTAGACCAGACCAAGGGCAGGACTAGACCAGGACTAGACCAGGAATAGACCAGGACTAGACCAGGACTAGACCAGGGCTAGACCAGGGCTAGACCAGGACTAGACCAGGACTAGACCAGACCAAAAGCAGGACTAGACCAGGACTAGGCCAGGACTAGACCAGACCAAAAGCAGGACTAGACCAGGACTAGACCAGGACTAGACCAGATCAAAAGCAGGACTAGACCAGGACTAGACCAGGACTAGACCAGACCAAAACCAGGTCTAAACCAGGTTTAAACCAGGTTTAAAGCAGGTCTAAAGCAAGTCTAAACCAGGTTTAAACCAGGTTTAAAGCAGGTTTAAAGCAGGTCTAAAGCAGGTCTAAACCAGGTTTAAACCAGGTTTAAAGCAGGTCTAAACCAGGTCTAAACCAGGTCTAAACCAGGTTTAAAGCAGGTTTAAAGCAGGTCTAAACCAGGTTTAAACCAGGACTAAAGCAGGTCTAAACCAGATCTAAACCAGTCCTAAACCAGGTTTAAACCAGGTTTAAAGCAGGTCTAAAGCAGGTCTAAACCAGGTCTAAACCAGGTTTAAAGCAGGTTTAAAGCAGGTCTAAAGCAGGTCTAAAGCAGGTCTAAACCAGGTTTAAAGCAGGTTTAAAGCAGGTTTAAAGCAGGTTTAAACCAGGTCTAAACCAGGTTTAAAGCAGGTCTAAACCAGGTCTAAACCAGGTTTAAAGCAGGTTTAAAGCAGGTCTAAAGCAGGTCTAAACCAGGTCTAAACCAGGTTTAAACCAGGTTTAAAGCAGGTCTAAAGCAGGTCTAAACCAGGTCTAAACCAGGTTTAAAGCAGGTTTAAAGCAGGTTTAAAGCAGGTCTAAAGCAGGTCTAAACCAGGTCTAAACCAGGTCTAAAGCAGGTTTAAACCAGGTTTAAAGCAGGTTTAAAGCAGGACTAAACCAGGTCTAAACCAGGTTTAAACCAGGTTTAAACCAGGTCTAAAGCAGGTCTAAACCAGGTTTAAAGCAGGTTTAAAGCAGGACTAAACCAGGTCTAAACCAGGTCTAAAGCAGGTCTAAACCAGGTCTAAACCAGGTTTAAAGCAGGTCTAAACCATGTTTAAAGCAGGACTAAACCAGGTCTAGGCTGCTAAAGGTTCAATAAAAATAGTAAATAGAGATGGAGAGAGTGGACATCCCTGCCTTGTCCCCCTGTGCAGTGTGAAGCTTTGTGATGTTAGTCCATTGGTTGTGACTGTGGCAGAAGGTGATGTATATAAAATCTTAATCCAATTAATAAATGACTCTCCAAAGCCAAATTTCTGTAGTGTGGTGAATAAAAATTTCCAGTTAACCCTATCAAAAGCTTTTTCAGCATCTAATGTGGCAATGAGAGTATCTTTCTGTTGTACTGAAGAGTAATGCATTAAATTATATAATCTGCGGGTATTGTTAGATGCGTGTCTACCTTTTATAAAGCCGGTCTGATCAGGATGGATGATATATGATATAATTTTCTCAATTCTATGAGATAATGCTTTGCTAATCATTTTTATGTCAACATTTATAAGTGAAATAGGACGGTAGTTAGATGTGAGGGTATTATCTTTGTTACGTTTAGGAATGAGTGATAAGAACTGTATTCATGTGGGATGGGAATTTAGCCTTTTGTTTTATTTCCGTTATTGTTCTACTGAATAGTGGGTATAAAGTTGACCAAAAATGTTCGTAGAACTCAGCAGGGAAGCCATCCGGTCCTGGTGCTTTATTATTACGCGTATGTTTCAACGCAAAATGAAGTTCTTTTTCAGTGATTGGTAATTCAAGAGAGGTTATTTGCTCTGGATTGCGTTTTGGTAGAATGGTGTTATCATGGAATTGGTTTATTCAAGGAATTGGTTTATTGTGCTCCACATTTATAACGTCAGAAGGTTTAACTCGGTCTTTAAAAATCTACGCTGGTAGACCTGGTTTAGTCCTGGTATAGACCTGGTTTAGAACTGGTTAGTCCTGCAGACCTGGTTTAGTCCTGGTATAGTCCTGGTATAGACCTGGTTTAGTCCTGGTTTAGACCTGGTTTAGACCTGGTTTAGTCCTGGTATAGACCTGGTTTAGTCAGGTTTGGTTTGTCAAGTGGAAAACTAAGATCCAAGAAACTCCAGTTCAAGACCAAGGTTTAGTTCTTGTCTAATCCAGGTTTAATCCTAGTTTTCCTCTCACACTTCCCTCCATATAAACCTGGATAAACTCC
>JALDQB020000080.1:0-206185 GCA_024416835.2 Perccottus glenii
GTCGATCGACAATGGAGGTGGAGAACATGGTCCACTGGACTCAATGTCTCCAACCTCCTCGGGATCTGGTCGAAGCTCTGCCGGAGGTGGGAATTAAAGGTCTTTCTGACAGGGGCTCTGCCAAACGTTCCCAACAGACCCTCACAGCACGCTTGGGCCTGCCGAGTCTGTCCAGCTTTCTCCCCGCCATCGGATCCAACTCACCACCAGGTGGTGATCAGTTGACAGCTCCGCCTCTCTCTTCACCCGAGTGTCCAAGACATACGGCCGGAGGTCAGATGAAACAACTACAAAGTCGATCATCGATCTCCGATCTAGGGTGTCCTGGTGCCACGTGCACTGATGGACACCCTTATGCTTGAACATGGTGTTCGTTATGGACAAACTGTTGCTAGCACAGAAGTCCAATAACAGAACACCACTGGGTTCAGATCCGGGGCCGCTCTCCCAATCACGCCTCCAGGTGTCACTGTCGCTGCCCACGTGAGCGTTGAAGTCCCCCACTCTGCACTGCTATTTGGCCTGTAAACACAAACAACAGTGAAAGACCTATCGCCGACTCGAAGGCGCAGGAAAGTGACCCTCTCGTTCACCGGGGTGAACTCCAACACATGGCGGCTAAGCTGGGGGGCTATGAGCAAGCCCACACCAGCCCGCCGCAGGCAACTCCAGAGTAGTGGAGAGTCCAGCCTCTCTCGAGGATTTGGGTTCCAGAGCCCAAGCTGTGTGTGGAGGTGAGCCCGACTATCTCTAGTCGGTATCTCTCAACCTTCTGCACAAGCTCAGGCTCCTTCCCCGCCAGCGAGGTGATGGGGAAAAGACCCGGCCACCAGACGCTCGCATGCGAGCCCCAACCCCGGGCTTGGCTCCAGGGTGGGGCCCCGGTTGCGCCATACCGGGCGACGTCACGGTCCTTGATGTTTTTGTCTTCATAAAGGGTGTTTTGGATATTTACATTTACATTTAGTCATTTAGTCATTTAGTAGATGCTTTTATCCAAAGTGACTTACAGGTGAGGAAAACAATGGAAGCAATTTTAACAACACAAGGAACAAAAAGCATAAGTGACACACAAAACTAGTATGTTAAAGCCCAGCACAGTATACACAGCAAGGATAGGAGAGAAATTAAATTTTTTGTATTTTTTTTTTTAAATATTTTTTATAAGAAGGAATCAATAGAAAGGAAGTAGAATTCAGTGTTTGTCAGTCAGGTGTTGACGAAAGAGAGGTTTTCAGGTGTTTTTTAAAGATGGCTACAGAATCCGCTGATCTTGTAGCAGCAGTAGATCATTCCACCAATGTGGAACAGATCCAGAGAAGGTACGTGAGAGTGATTTTTTCTCTTTTTGGGACGGTACCAGATGTTGTTCTGGTAGGAACATAAGTCTGTATTAGTGAGTGAAGATATGAGGGTGCAGAACCGGTGGTGGTCCTGTAGGCCAAGATCATAGCTTTAAACTTGATGCGGGCGTCAACCGGGAGCCAGTGTAACCTAATGAATAGAGGAGTTAAGTGCGCTCTCTTTATTTCATTAAAGACCACTCTTGCCACTGCATTCTGGATCAGTTGCAGAGGATTGGTTGTGCAGGCAGGGATTCCAGCCAGTAGAGCATTGTAATATTCCAGTTTGGACAGGACAAGACAAGTCTGGACTAGGATATGTGTAGAGTGCTCTGATAGGAAAGGTCTAATTTTCCTAATGTTGTAGAGGATGAATCTACAGGACCGGGTGGTGCTGGCAGATGTTTGTAACAGAGTCGGCCTTGGTTAAGCTACATGTCTTCTGCTAACAGGACTAGGAGAAAGAGATATACTGTCAAGAGCACATGGTGTCTTTTCCTATTATTTAAATTTGTTTTGGTGCATGACATTACCTGAGTGTTTCCAAAATTCAGGAGTGAGTTGTATCTAAAGTGGCAGCAGTGGATCAGTGGTAGAGCAGTCGTCCTTCAACCGGAAGGTAGGGGGTTCGAATCCCGCTCTCCCCACATTTCATACTGTCGTTCTGTCCTTGGAAAAGACACTTAACCCACCTTGCCTCCAGTGGTGTTCCAGCTGTGACACTGGTGAATGGAACCTTAATGTAAGTCGCTTTAAATGAAAGCGTCATCCGTAAAATGTAACACTGGTGAATGTAAGTCGCTTTGGATAAAAGCGTCTGCTAAATGACTAAATGTAAATATAAAGTAGTTTTAATTGTTTCTTGAAATTCTAAGGACAAGAAATTAAAACCCTACCAGAAAGAGAAGCCATGCCAAACAGGTGAGTAGCAGGTGTACTTGCTGATGCTGTTTGTTTGAACCAGGCGAGCCTTTCAGCTGTTGTTTTTTGTCATAACATGTTTAGGCTTTTGATTTCTGTACTCAATGCTTTGCACTGATTTTAAACAGTGCATGTACTTGCCAGATATTAAAGAGCCTAATCACATGTGTGTCATCTTGAATCCCTTGTTTTTAATGAAAACACAACAGCCTGGCTGTTCATATCCATTTCTTTCCCCAACATATGGTCCATACCTGAGAGTGTCCAGTCTGCAGAGGGGGTCCTCCTGTAGAGCAGACAGGAGCTTTACTCCTGTGTCTCCTGGATGGTTGTAGCTCAGATCCAGCTCTCTCAGATGGGAGGGGTTGGACCTCAGAGCTGAGGCCAGAGAAGCACAGCCTTCCTCTGAGATCAGACAACCTGAGAGTCTGCAAACACACAACATTATACAGATCATCAGTAACAGGTCTAAACATTAACAGGTCGAACTCCAGCACATTTGGTTCACTATATTGTGTATAATGTTTGTTTAGTTAATTAAAAAAGAGACTAAAATCAGGCTCCTGTTAAAAAGTAAATGTATTCGACTCCTGACTCAACATTAAAGTCCACTTTAAAACCAGGTAACACGCTGCGTCAAAAACTGGTCCATCCTAAAGACAAGATCCCCTCTCACAAAAGAGTAATGTAGTTTATGCAGTTCAGTGTAGTTAAGAGTGCAGTGACAGTTATGTCAGTGAAACAAAACAACAGCTTCACAAGAGGATGTATCAGCACAGAAGAGCCAATCCTGGAGGACCTGAGTCTGCAGTCCACCTCCACCTCAAAGAGAAAGGACATTCCTTTGAGGACAGCAATGTCCGAATTTTGGCCAGAGAGGCCAGATGGTTTGAGAGAGGTGTGAAGGAAGCCATTTTTGTTCAAATGGAAAAAGCCCTCTTTGAACAGAGGAGGTGGCCTCAGATTCAAAGAGGAGCATAGAGTTTAACACAATGTAGTAAATATAGTCGACTTATGACCTGAGTTTCTTTAGTAAAAAATAAAAAAAGACAGAGAGACAAAGTTTTTTTTTATTGTTTTAAGCACCTGTCATTAGGATGCTAACAACGAATAACATTAAAGTAATGATTTAGACTCCTGACCTGAGTTGTTCCAGTTTACATTGTGGACTCTTCAGTCCAACAGACAACATCTTCAGCCCTGAGTCCTTCAAGTCATTGTTACTGAGATCCAGGTCTCTCAGACTAGAGGACTGGGAGCTGAGGACTGAGGACAGAGCTTCACAGCTTCTCTCTGACAGGTTACAGCTGCTCAGTCTGGAGAGTAAAGATTTTGAAGTGTAGAAGTGTATTAAATGTAACTCAGTAAAATAGTCATTACTCACAGAGCTTTGTTGGAGGCTTTGACCACTGGCACCAGCCTCAGGAGAGCCTCCTCTGAAGCAGAGTATTTCTTCAGCTCAAACACATCCAGAGCTTTTTCTGATGACAGTAAGATGAAGGCCAGAGATGACCACTGAGCAGGTGACAGTCCACAGACAGACGTCCTGAACTCAGGTACTGTTGGATCTGCTCCACCAGAGAACGGTCATTCAGTTCATTCAGACAGTGCAACAGGTTAATGCTTCTCTCTGCAGACACATCCTCACTCATCTTCTTCTTAATGTACTCAGCTGTTTCCTGATTGGTCTGTGAGCTACTTCCTGTTTGTTTTAGCAGACCTTGTAGAAGGCTCTGATTGGTCGGCAGTGAAAGACCCAGGAGGAAGCGGAGGAACAAGTCCAGGTGTCCATTTGGACTCTGTAAGGCCTGGTCCACAGCTGTTTGGTGAAGATGTTTTAATTTAGGTTTTACTCTGAACAGTGAAGCCCTCTTGGATGTGTCTGAGAGCAGGTTGAACCCAGTGTTGATGAAGGTCTGATGGACATGAAGAGCAGCCAGAAACTCCTGGACACTCAGATGGACAAAGCAGTAGACCTTGTCCTGGTACAGACCTGGCTCCTCTCTAAAGACCTGTGTGAACACTCCAGAGTACACTGAGGCTGCTGTGGTGTCGAGGCCACACTCGCTCAGGTCTGACTCATAGAAGATCAGGTTTCCTTTCTGCAGCTGCTCAAAGGCCAGTTTTCCCAGAGACTCCACCATCTTCCTGGTCTCTGGACTCCAGTGTGGGTCTGTCTCAGATCCTTCTTTATACTTGACGTTCTTGACTTTGGCCTGAACCACCAGGAAGTGGATGTACATCTGAGTCAGGGTCTTGGGCAGCTCTCCTCTCTCTGGTTTTCAACACATGCTCCAGGACTGTGGCAGTGATCCAGCAGAAGACTGGTATGTGGCACATGATGTGGAGGCTTCGGGACGTCCTGATGTGGGAGATGATTGTGTTGGCCTTGTCTCTGAACCTCTTCCTGAAGTACTGCTCCTTCTGTGGGTCGGTGAACCCTCGGACCTCTGTCACCATGGTGACACACTCAGCTGGGATCTGATTGGCCGCGGGTCGTGTGGTTATCCAGAGGCGAGCGGAGGGAAGCAGGGTCCCCCTGATGAGGTTTACCAGCAGCACATCCACTGAGCTGGACTCTGTGGCGTCAGTCAGGGCCTTGGTTTTGGTGAAGTCCAGAGGAAGTCTGCACTCGTCCAGACCGTCAAAGATGAAGACCACCTGGAGGTCTTCAAAGATGCAGAGTCCTGCTTCTTTGGTTTCACTAAAGAAGTGTTGAACAAGTTGCACCAAACTGAACTGTCTCTCTTTCAGCACATTGAGTGCTCTGAAAGTGAGAACAGCAGCTGTATGTCCTGGTTGGCTTTGCCTTCAGCCCAGTCCAGACTGAACTTCTGAGTGAGCACTGTTTTCCCGATGCCAGCCACTCCCTTTGTCAGCACTGTTCTGATTGGTCCATCTGTGTCAGCTGGGCCTTTGAAGATGTCTTCACATGTGATGGCTGTCTCTGGTCTGCCTGGTTTCCTGGAGGCTGTTTCGATCTGTCTGACCTCATGTTCCTGGTTGACCTCTGAAGCCCCTCCCTCTGTGATGTAGAGCTCTGTGTAGATCTGGTTCAGAAGGGTGGGGTTTCCTGCTTTATTGATGCCCTCAAACACACACTGAAACTTCTGCTGCAGGTTAGACTTCAGTTTACTCTGAATAACTCCAGAAGCCCTTCCTGAATGAAGACAGCAGATAAAGCCATGAGTCTCAGAGAATATAAAATGACTGTGAGCCTCTTGTTAAATGTGTTAAATGGTCCTACTGCTCCACAGACGCTCAGCCAGCTCCTTCTGCGTCATCCTCTTCAGGAAGTTCAGTGTGATCTTCAGAAAAGCCTCACTGCTGCTCCTCTGCTCTTCATCTTTATCTTTCAGATGCTCTAAGCATTCTGGGTAATCTGTGCTCAGAACCTTGTGGAGCTTCTTCAGCTCCTTCTTGACAAAATTGCAGATGTTCTCCTCCAGAAGCTGAGCAGATATATTATAAACAACACAATTCAGTCAGTGTTCAGATCTGTGTAAAATGAGTTCTCATTCATTTATACATTTCCAAACTTTAGCAAATGACAGACCACAAATATGGAGTCCAGCTCTTTCTGATGTTGCTGATCACTGATGACCTCTGACCCCTGCTGCTTTACTCTGTGCATGAGGACACAACAAAGATTATATCTGTTTCATTTTCAGACACATAACTCTCAGCCCTGAATTGTGTACTCTTGATATTCAGTGTCAGGTCTCATTAAAGAAAGGGTTTTAGTAAACCTTTCTCTTGCAGTGATGAACTCTTACATCTATTTCCTGGTTTCTTTGGATCCTGGTAAAATAAAAAGGCTCCAGATTTAGGTTTAATTTATGGTTTTTGAGACTTTGTTTTTCTTCTGGCGTTCTCACACCAGTCTTACAGAATCTCAGCAGCGACTCTTTTTCTTGCACAAACTAAAGCAGTTTACCCTGTGTAGACAGATCCTTTGTAGTGGTGTCACTATACTGTCAATCTAAATCAATCTAAATCTGAAAGAATTTGATTTGCCTTTTGTATTAATCAGTTAAAATCCAGTACAGAATTTTGGCAAAGTTCATAAGAAAATAGAAAATACTCTTTTATCATATTTTCAGAAACAAAGGACAAATGAAAAATGGTTTTTAGGCGAGTGTTCAGGAACTAAACTATTAATACAATAATACAACTTACTACTAAATCTCTTCCTTCAATGGACTCTTTCTCAAACAAAAAGTGTAAAAAATGATTACTGCTATAAAAAAATATTATTTTAATCATATTATGGAATAATAATCTTTTAGTTTAGTTTGTAAGGTTAAATCTTAAAACAGGTCTTCTGAAGTACATGTTTTAAAATGCACTTCTTGTCTCTGACTTGACTGTGGGTCCAGTCATAAGGGTTATATTTGGACGTACACATTTAGAACTCTGTACATTGCTATGTCTCATAGAAGGACACGCTGCTCTGTTCCATAAGAAACACATGTGCCTTTCCCTTCATTGGTTACATTCTGAATGTATTCTGTGATTGATAGCTGCACCATTAACTACAGAACTTTCTGACGTACAGTATAGCTAACATGAGACCATGTTTGTCACACTGCCACTGTATATAAACTGTGTTATCCTAAAAATAAAGCTTTGCGAGAGGGAACTGACTGAACCATGTGTTGCCTCTTTTCTCTCTCCCTCTGATCAGAGTATTTGTAGCAGGCTGAATCATCTGTAGCTGTCAGATTCTAGAACTGGCATAACGAAGTGGGTTGCGGACGATATTCTGAATATGATATCATCCGTCTGCGGGAGCTGACTTCAGGCCGAACAAAACTGGATCAAGATCTACCGACTAGCTAGAGAAAAAAACGTTATTTCAATTACTACGCACCAAATATAAAAAAATGTGTTTTTGCCATTCTCCGTCTCTGAGTAGTGTGTGTACTGTGTAATAAACTGTAATAATACCTACAATATGTAAGTACTGTGTAGCAGAGGTGATTTCTTTAAGACTGCAAGGGAAGCTCGGCTTCCCTTAAAATGTCACAAAATTAATGGTCAAATATGTACTATTGTATTAACATTTTATTGACTAAAAATGCGTTAGAAAACGTTCATCTCAAAGATACATACATTCCCGCAGCTTTACAGTGCATTTCCCTATTGAAGCCCAGCTTTAAGGACAAGCTTGTGGCACAGACCTATGATGGGGCTGCTGTCATGGCTTCAGATCTCAATGGTCTGCAGGCCAAAGTGAAAGCAATAGCCCCCAGTGCAATGTTTGTGCATTGCACACCGACTGAATCTGGTGCTGTCACAGGGGGCTAAATGCTTGCCTGAGTGCAGAATTTTTTTTGCATCACTCTCTGGATTTGCCACATTTTTTTCAAAATCCACAAAAAGGACATCTTTTCTGGAGTCTGCAGGCTGTTCAAGGTTGCCCAGAAACGCTCCTACTCGATGGAATTTCACATCACGGATGATGAGCACTGTGGCAAACAATTATGATGGCCTCCTGCAGACATTTGAGAACATCATTGCAGATACAACAATGGATGATGATACACTGGATTGTGCCAAAGGCTTTGAGTTTGTGTTCATGTTGTACACATATGAACAAATCTTCTCTGAGACTGATGTGGTCTTTGATATTGTCCAGAAGAGGGCGATGGATGTTCTTTACTGCAAGAACAGAATTGAATCTCTTCTTGCATTTGTCAAAGAGAAGAGGTCAGAGGGGCTTTCTCAAGCCATTTATGCCAAAACAGCAGATCTCACATCAGACCCACGAGATGAGCCCATGAGAAAGTGCCGCCTGACCCAATTGCAGGATCCCAAGTGCGATACAGAAATCTGTACATGGCCATCCTTGATAACATCTTGGAGCAGATTCTCGACGTTTTTCAAATTTGGAAAGCATGCTCTTCTTAGAATTAGTCAATCCAGGGAAATGTGATGACATGAGACAGGTATTTCCAGAGGAGGCCTTCCAAAGTGTCCTGAAAAGTTATGGCCATCACTTTGATTCAGGAAGACTGAGGTCGAAGTTCAAGTCCTGTATTCAGATCAGGACTTGCAGGGTAACAGGGGAAAGCTGTGTGATTACTTGGTGTTCCTTAAAGACATGGAGTTGGACAGTGCAATGCCTCAGCTTTACAAACTGTTCTCATTAGTGGCAACAATTGGAGCTACATCTGCAGGAGCAGAAAGGAAAGCTTCTCCTGTTTAAAGCGACTCAAGTCCTACACCCGAAACACAATGGACCAAGGCCGTTTAAGCAGCCTAGCTCTGCTGGCCATTGAGAGGACACTGGTCAAGTCACTTGAAAAGACTCCTAGTTGGTACGACAGGGTCACAGACCATTTTCTTGAAAAGGAACGTAGGGCAGAATTTACTTTTAAATAGACAATTTTATGATGTAGGCCGAAAATGAGCTTCCCCTCTCTGACAGACCAGTAGCCGCCACTGCTGTGTAGATGCATTAATTAATTAATGCACTTAATGAAGTGTTTGTAAAATAAAGTGTTACCTGTTGGTGACTGCTCAGTGTTCTCCGTTTATCCTTTTTCACCCTCCAGTGCATCATGTCCTCTTTTTTCACCTTTATTTACAATATCAGAACTTTTTGGAGGTTTGAATAAACTACTCACACTCAGCTGCCGTGATATTTTTGCAACTGAATGCATCGTGACAACACAACTCAAGATAATTGCTGATTGATATGTACATTCGCCACCAACTGGTCAGGAGTTTAATATTTTATTACAATAGATCACCCTCAGAATAAACTGTCCAAATGACTGATGGCATTCAGATTTTTCCGTCCCTGCTAAAATAAAAAACGTCAATGACGGGAAATATTCAGTTAATGCGACCTCTGAGTCCTAAGTCCTCATGTTCTTCTTCTGAGAATGGGCCTCTCACACAGGTCTGCACGCACTCACTAGTTTTTCAAAAAGTAATCTGCCTCAGATTTACACACCTGCTCCTGACCCATGACCTCTTCAGGTCAACGACTGAATGCTGTGAGGTTTTGTCTTTGTCCTATAATTTATTATCTATTCATCCATCCACGAGCTGCTTCATGTAAACTTATGTCCTGTTTTATTTCTATAAACCACTCTTTTGCTCTTCATTTATTTCAGTAAAACTCAAGTGTAACAAGTCCCTGTGAACAGAGTGAGTTTCTATAAATATATGACAGTGTCTTTATCTCCTCCATTTATATTCTATTTAAGGTGAGTTTATTTAGTTCATTGTTCAGACATGACACACATCATGTTGTTTGACATCTTGTAAATTCATGTCCCTTGAGTTCACAGGAGAAATTAAAAATTTAAATATCGCAAATGAACAAACATAGACTGTTCTTTCACCTCTGACATTCACAGCTTGACTTGTCAATAAAAATAAAAAAAAGACCGTGTTTATGCCGTGTCCAGCCTTTCTTTAGACAAGGCCCAGTTCTGGACACGCCCTGAAAATGAGTGCACCATCTGCACAATTCATATTCATATTCCATGTAGTCTTTTATTCTGACAGTGAACATTTAAATGTGTTTGTCTGATTCTGAGGACATTTTCTAAAGACTTGTTGAGCCTCCAGTTTGTAATGACTCTGTTGTTTGTGTGAAACCAAAGGAAGAGAATGGTTCATATCCCAGTCTCACCTCATTAAACTTGGACCACAAACTGTTTACAGCAATTACAGCCCATCAATTATCAGAAATTATTTAATGTTTGACAAATACAGATCAGATTGTGTTTATACCTGGGGCATAGTTGTTCTTCTATGTGTTCAGACGATGACTTACTGTGGACCACCTTCTGTTTTAAACTCAATCCATTGATCCATGGACTCATCAAAGGAGACTTGTCTGGGCCCAGGAGCAGGTCTGTGGATAAAGATGGTGCAGTGGTTTTAGTGCTGAGCTAAAGAAAATAAAGAGGTATATTAAATGTCCAACTCCAGATAGAATAAAACACTCTTGCTCACTGCTCACACTGTCTATTATTTATTTCATTTAGACATAGTCCAGCCTTATACTGGACTGGTACGTTTTAAAGCCTACATCACAAAAGAACACTAAATGGTAAACAGTGAGTTCTTAAGATGGATGTTATGTATAGTTTTGTTGAAGCCAGTAATAAGTTTCCTCTGATGTCACAGATCCTCTCTCCCTCTGCTCCTCTGCTCTCTCACTCAGTCTTTCTGCACAAAGTCTCAGGCTTTTGCTGGAAATGGCTCAAAAGCCTGGCTTCATTGACTCAAGCAGAACACATGTTTTATTCATGTAGGCACTAGATTTGATATTAAATATGATAAATGTGTCTGTCTTATTAAACTCATGCTTGTGTCTGACTGTAGGCCTCAGTCTGAAGAACAAGATGACACATAATGTATTGGACTAGAATCAGAAAATGAGTGACGTGATTAGCTGTCATTACACTGTGTGCCTCGGGAGATGCTTGAGTTCTGAAGAACTGTGAGACAGTGTGGCTTTTAGATCCAGACACGGAGGGTCTCTGGAGCTGCTTGTGTTAAATCAACTCTCTGCCCAGAGACTCTCACACCAGCAGCTCCTCTGACACTGGCCCTGAAACTGACCCTATTAATCCAATGATGGCAGCGAGTATTACCCAATCAGAGGCAGAACAGGACGAGTCTTCACAGAATGTGGGAGGGACCATTTCTGTTGGATGGTGCATTAAAGACAACTTGGAAATACAAAGTCCCGTATTGATTGAAAACAGTGTATGTGTTACAAAAGACAGATGAATACAAACAAACACATGAATAAGATGTAGTGTTGTCATCAATAGTTCATTTGTGCTTTTTTGTCTCCTCACTGTTAGAGCCACGAGCTCAAATGGAACTGCTGTCCTGCCATGTCTTCATGTCTTCCTGTCTTCGTTGGAGACGACTGACTCAGAGTCAGCATTGGAAGTGTTGAGTGCTTTATTTGAGACAGTGTTTCTGATTTCTCTTGTAATTGTAGATGTTTTTATTTTTGCAGTTTCCAGAGGTTGATGACACTTGGGTTTAATGACTGTGAGTTGTGCTCTTCTCTTTCCAACAAACTAAAGGCCACCAGGACAAAACTCTGAAGAGATTCAACTCAGTTTAACTTTAGAAATCCCCAAGAGGAATTCATCTGTAGAAGATTTGAGCTGTAAAGTGTTTTACTTTGAATTTAGACAAACACTTGTGCTCAGTGTCAGCAGTTTTCTTTTGTTAAAGTAAAAAAGTCCTTCTAAAAAGCTTTTCTGATGCTTGATAATTTTAAGACTAGGTTTTATTTTGTAACAATAAATGGCATGATGTCCTAGATTTCTAATTTTTCACTTTCACATCTTGATTTATTAAATTTAGTATTAAAGTCTATCATTTTAATACACACTGCACACCCAGTCTAAATATAAAGAATTCATTTTGTTCATATTCCTCTTCATGACAAACATTTACAAGATTTACTTTTGAAATTAAGTCAAAGTGAGTCTTTTTTGCTAAAAGTGAACCTTTTAATGTGTTTGTCTGATTCTAAAGATGTGGAGGTCACAGAGCTGTTCTTTGAATTATTCTACAAATAGTTCTGACAATGACTTACTGTGGACCACCTTCTGTTTTAAAATCAATCGGATGACCCATGGACTGATCACTTTTAAAGGAGACACAGCTGGGCCC
The DNA here is from genome assembly GCA_024416835.2 of Perccottus glenii. Classification (NCBI taxonomy): domain Eukaryota; kingdom Metazoa; phylum Chordata; class Actinopteri; order Gobiiformes; family Odontobutidae; genus Perccottus; species Perccottus glenii. Next base: position 11,931 of record JALDQB020000080.1, read on the forward strand.
AGGAGCAGGTCTGTGGATAAAGATGGTGCAGTGGTTTTAGTGCTGACCTCTGACCTGGAGAACAATGGTGGACCGTTAGAGATCCTCATCTCACCTCTGAGCTTTGGGGGGGTCAAAGGTTTTAGAGGGAGGGGTTCCGTCCTCTCTGTGCTCACTCTGATCCATGCTCAGTCCAGAGCCCTACAAAATGACACAAAGTGAACAAACTGTAAAGGACACTCACTAATCCTTTCCTCTGTCCTACACTGCCCCCTACAGACACAGACCAGTCACTGCAGCTCTACACAATAAACTAAAGCAGCTCTGAATCCTCAGGGACAACTGAGATTAAAACTAAGACTTATTCAGGACTCAACCAGAAATTAACCTGCACGAATATTTATTAAACCTTTATGAAACATAGATTAAATTCAGTCCAAACCTGATTAAAGCAGGAATAAAGCCGTTTTGAACAAGGCCTAGAACCAGGAAGAAACCCAGGACTAACTCAGGCCTGAACTAAATGTGGACTAAAGCCAGACTAAAGCAGGTCTAAAGTCAGAACTAAAGCCAGGACTAAAGCCAGAGCAGAGTGCTGTTGAAAAGAATCAAACTGGTCATACCTGAGTGGATCCAAAGTGTCCAAAGTGTCCCAGAGAAAAGTGTGTGACTGAAGGAAAAGACTTGTTTGTGTGTTTCTTCCTGGAGCGACTCAGAGACACACCTGTGTTGGCTGCAGGCCAGGTGGGAGGGGCTTCACACTGACTCCACAGGTGACAGGAGGCTGCTGGCTGATTTCTGTGCTTGTGCTTCGGTATATTTCCTGTGACCTATGACCTGCAGTAGAAGAAGGAATATTAAATACATACATATGATTAATGCAGCTGAGACTAAACTCTCTCTGAAGGACGCTGGCAAAAAAGCAAGATGTTGGCGCCTGTGTTCGGCATTGGCTCTGCTCCCTCTCTGTTATCAAATGTAATTTTGGGTTTTCTAGTGCTGTTTGTTGCTTTATCAGCCCTTACAACTATTAGCTGCGTCTCAGCTACTTTAAAATATGATCGACACACCTTATTCCAAATTAATGAGCAGATGAAAGACTTTTGTGTTACCTGGGCCAGGTACGCAGAGTTTTTCCCTCCAGTTTTTGAGTGCTCCACGTCATCACCGGAGTACCTGTTGCTAGCTAAGCCCCGCGGCAAGAGAAGGAAGCGGATCGAGGGCTGAGTCGGGGCCAGGCTGAGGAAACACCGTGGGCAACTACCATGTCCGAGTGTAGTGTTGGGAGTTTTGCTGTTGATTTTTCCAAGTAAACATTTAAGTGTTTTAACAAGAAATAAGTTTATTTTCATTTTATTTTTATATTGTTATGGATGTATGTTGTGAAAACTGGTTATATAAACATGGGAAAATTATTAATGGTTGTATAAAAATTGATATGTTGAATTTGGTAATTTGTGTGACGTCAGAATTAAGGGACGGATTGCGCCTCTCAGTATAGTCTGTGACTGAGGAGAGACGGGTATGTATCAGGAAAGCTCTGTAATAAAGAGCGGAAAATATGTAGAACTGAGTAAAGTTTTGAGTTGATATTGATTGTAACAAGTTCCTAGGACTAGAATAAGTAGTTATATGTATGTTTTAATCAATAAGAGAGTTGTATTTTTTGAAATATGTTCGCGCATGTGTTTATTTTGTGTTGCTGCCTGCGTGCCAGATTCGAGCGTGAGTTTTTATGTTGATAAGTTCTCTACATATAATTCGGTGGATTCTGTTTATATAAATGTTTGTTAGTATTATGGAGATGTGTAGCTTTCGTTTTTATGTTAAACTGTATGCTTGTAGTCATTTTAGTGTTTTGTGTATTAAGTTGAACTGCAGTTACTGTTAGAGGGGGCAGTATTTAACGTGTCCTTCCCATGCTTTCTTCAGCTGAAAGAAGAAAAGTAGAGCTGAGAGAGTGCATGTTGATTCTCCTCTTCTAATAAATTGCAGAATCCCCCGAAGAGCTTGGTGTCAGTGGATTGTTTGTTGTGCCGTATAGAGTACGCTACATTAGTTCTGTGGTAAAGATTATTTAGAATTAGATTTATTAGAATTAGACCAACTGTGGAGACATTTTACAGAAATAATAAAGCCAATAAACATTTAAAAACTAAGAGGATATTAATCACAGTAAAGGTCTGCAAAGTGTAAATAGAGAATAAAAGTGTGACACACAGTAACACATACACAGACTGTTGCACTCAGTGGTTTTGTTTATGAAGTGAAGATTTAAACTTACAACTTCAGATTTCTTTGGTACAAGTTCTCAGATCGACCTCAGATCGCAGTCTACACACGCAACATTTCTACTTTCATCGTAAACAGGCAGGTCCTGGACAAAAGGAAACTTAGATAAAATCCCCAAAGAATAAATATCAAAAGCCAAGGAAGACAACAAACTGTTCCAGGCCTTGACAAATAGTGTAGTTTTAAAAGCCTTGGACTTTCTGCAGATTTCCTGTAACATGTATAAAACACTTGGTCGGCTGCAGCCCTGGAGAAGAGAAAATATCACTGTTTTAACTTTATATTTGACTGAAAACAAAATAATACTTCCCCTTCTTCCCTCAAACATATGTGGCTCTGTGGTAAATATTAGGGTCAGACTAAATATTTGACAAATAAAGGCTTAATTCAAATCCTTTAATGTAATAAATAAGTCAGCAGATTATAATAAAAATAAATGTTTCTTTACTTAAGACAATAATCAGTGACAAACATTTAAAAAGAGACTTAAGTTCATGTTTCTGTTTCTAAAATATAAAGTAACTCTAAGTTTGCTTTAAAACAATTAGAATTAAATAATAAATAAAATAATAAATTATTAAATAACTATTCATTAGTAACATGTTTTTAAAGAACATGTAATATGTTAAAATTCATGTTTTAAATGATTTATTATTTTGTTTAAATGATTGTATCGAGAGGTGTTTCAATGATTCCACTTCCTTCACTGTTCCTCTTTGTTCTCTTTGTGATTGGTCAGTTGTTGCAGTCGGTCAAGGTTTTAGTGATGAAGGAGGAAGAGGAACAGGAAAAAGACGAGGAACGAAGCAGTGAGACCAACGTTTAGTACGAGCTGGGACTAACAGGAGGCAGAAAACTCCTCGTCTGCTTCAATACAACTGTCAAACTAAACATTATAAAACCTTCTGAACAGTAACTGACCAAGTTACAAACTCTATTGTTCTTCTGCCAAAAGTAAAAAAACATTTCTACAATAGGTCTAAAAACAGTTCCATCTTTTACAGTCTTTATTTCTGTTTTTAGAACCTTATTGTTTTTAAAACAAAACGCGTCTTCTCGACACGCCCCACAGGTCAATCATTTCTATGGATCAAAGAGTCTCTGAGTCTGTCCATCTGTCCATTCTTCTTTCTGAAGAGTCACCATTTGTGAATAACAGAGGATATGAGCCGTTTGTTACCAATGATCCAAACTCCAGCTGCTCTTAGTGCTCCTCTGTCATGTGACGAGCCTGATGAGCTGCCTTTTCATATTTTACAAGAAGAACAACAACGTGGAGAGTGTGAGGAATAATGAGAGGACTCGTCTTTTGTTAGATTTGCAGGTGTCAAGCGTCCCTCGATTCTGAGTAAACTATCCTCATCAATGAATGGGTTGAACTTTTTTAGACGATTCTGATTCGACAGTGGTTGCTTTGTTTGTATGTCCCTGAACTCATCTGTAAACACTTTGTGCTGTACAGTGGAAATAATAAGCTTTGTAGCTTCAGAGAGTTCATCAGTAAAGCTGGTCTGATTAAAACTCTTCCAGCCTCTACATCTTGTCTGGACTGATGTTTTCTTAAATGATGCTGCTACACGTTTTAATCTAACCTAGTTTTTAATGCCCTGATAATCTGATAAACATTTGGTCTTATTTTTGCGTCTGCTTCAGGAGAGTGAAGATGTCTAAACTGGATTGTGTCAGAAATGACGGGCTGTGAAACCAGTTTGTGTGTGAGATTGTTTTCTGTAGAAATGTAATGCTCTGAGCAGGTTGTGTGCACTTCCTGATTCGAGTCACGTGATTAGCTACATAAGTGTAAAACCTCTTGGTGGTGTTGTGTGTTTAGTCAAGAACAATTTTAGTGTCTGTGAAAAATTTACTTCAATGTCCCTCTGATCTGGGATCAGTTCATACACTCCACAGCCAAAACAGTAGCACACAACTCTGACCTCGGGACAGTGGAGCTGGTCGTGGGGCGACTTTAGACTTGTTCACTACTTGTTGTTTTACTGCTGGCCTGATCGTAGACTCATTGTTGATAGATGTGTTCTCTTGAATGTTGTGCTGCACTGATGTCCTTTTACTGCTGTCCTCGCTGTGAGAGGGCTTCCTTTCCTTTGTAATATATAATGTAAAGAATACTCACGGACAAATACTGTCCCAGGACACAATGTTTAAGATTATACACGACACACAGAACAAACAACACAAGTGGTTTCCCTTTTGTCTCTGTTTTTCTTTCTCCTGAGTTAAAATTTTATCTCCGTGACTCTATTTGAGTTGTCCTTGTCTTTCACACGAGCGTCCCGAGCAGGAAGGAGAGGCCAGCTCCTGAAGCTAACCCCAGGACGAGGAAGAAGGACACGAGAGAACCGGACGGTTCACAGTCTTTACTTTGATGAAGTCATATTTTACAGTATTTTGTCAGAATTCATTTTTTTATTCTTCATTTATTTATAATTAATACATTTAGTGATATTCATGACTATTTACTTTGTAGATTCTCACTGAAGGCATCAAAACTATGAATGAACACTTATGGAATTAGTAAAGAAATTACAGCAAAGAAAAAAGTGTGAAATAACTCCAAACATGTTTTATATTTTAGATTCCTCAAAGTAACAGTCTTTACTTTGCCGACAGAGCTGCAAACCCTTGGGCCTCTCTCAGTGAGCTTCAGGATGGAGTCACTTAAAATGGTGTTTCCAGGTTAAAAGTGGAAACACAATGTTGTGTTTGTGTCTTATTTAAAAGTAAAAACATGGAGGATTAGGGAACATAGATTTAAGCCTAAAATGAATGCTAGCCTTTATAAAAACACATCATTAGACTTTATAAGAAATGCACATTGGGCGAGAGACAAAAAGTGTTGGAGGAAGAGAGTGGGACGAGCACGTCAGGACCAGAGTTTCAATTGTTGTTTGGTGATTTTACTCATAAATATGTCCTGGATTGGAACGGTTTAACATCAAAAAGGCTTTTGAACAAACTTAATGACATTGTTGTCGGTGGTTTTGTCTTGTATAAATATTTAAATGAGGATGAATGTGCAGCACTGATAAAGCTCCTGGATTGTAAAGACTCTGATGAAAGTCTTGGAGATATAAGAGGCTTATATCAGTGACCAGACTCCGCTCAGAGCCACTGTTTCATGGAGTTGTTATGTAAGCACCAAAACTGTTCTGAGGACGAGACCCACACACATTTGTTTTTAGACTGCTGTCACTCAAAAGAAATGTGGACCAAACTAAACGGACTTGGACTCACTTTTAATGTAAACTTCTGCTCTGTTCTGTTTGGACTCATGGAGGAAAGGTTCACACGAAACAGTTCAAACTCATTCAACTCATCATCGCAGTCTCCACAGTTAAAATATGGAAAACAAGGACAAAAGTCACCATTAAACAAACATTCATCAACAGCTGCTATTTTTTTACACAAAAGACAAACAAACAATAAAACTACTTTCACCATGTCCTACATTGAACTCAGTAACTGTAACCATTTTCTTGCATTTCTTATTCTGTTCTATTTTCAGAAAATAGACGCAGAGTCCATCTGAAAAGCTCCAGTGACACCATCCCAGAACAGAGCAGTGTGACTCTGAGCTGTGAAGTCGAGGCTTTAAAGGAACTTATGAATGGTTCAGACTAAAGTCAGCCTCGGACTCTCAGAGGGAAACAATGAAAGAAAACTCAGCTGGTGTCAGTGTCTCAAATAGAGGTGTCTACTCCTGCAGATCGTCACAGAATCAACTAATACTGTCACTGTTTTACAAACTGATGAGTACACTTGTGTTTTTAAAGATAGATCTGAAAGAAAAATAAAAGTCAAAGCAACAGAAAGTGAACAGTTAAGAAAAAGTTTTTTATTATAGCTTTATTTATTATATTCTTTCTTTAACCTGGTGATATCCTCATTGAGATCAAAAATCTCTTTTCCAAGTGTGACCTGGCCAAGACGACAGCATTACACACAGTTTGTGACAAATAAGAATTATCAAACACACAAAGAATAATATTTACTCTCAATAGTTACAAAAGAGTTTAAAAACAGTTACATTTACCAAGCTCCTTGAGTTCACGCTTCTTTAGGATAGATTTAAATTCTCCTAAAGTAACAAGTTCAGATGGATTGAAGTCCTTTTGCAGGTCAGTCCATGCACAGGGGGCAGCCACTGAAATACTGCCTTACCCAACTCCGTTTATTAAATCTGAAATCAAGCACTTGTAATCAGTCGGTGTGTAGAACAGTTTATTTTACTGCTGTTATTTAGACTGTTTTGTTTCTCAAACTAAAGAAAAGAAATAGACACAACACTGTGGAGCAGAGAGACCACACTGGAAGAACTGAGTGAGTCTGGACAACTATTCATTTTCATATTTATGACTTAGATTTCTTTTTCTTTAATACACTCAAATAAAATGTCTTGATTTAGTTCTTTTTGTAACAACATGTGTTTGATTAAAGTGAGAAGAAAGTGGACACAGCTGCTTCTCTAAAAGTGATTTATTTAAACTGATCTGTTTCTTTTCGTTTCATAATGTGATGCAGAGAAAAGCAAAGGCCACAGTGACTGGTGACACAGAGGTTCAGTCTGGAGGCACACTGACTCTGAGCTGCTCTCTTATATTAGTGTTTTGCAGATGTTGAGTCCCCAGTGTCTCTCACAGTGAGTCCTGACACATCAAAGCACCTCACGTCTGACAAAGTCTCACTGAGCTGTCAATCCAACTCCACTAATGGAGAGTGGACACTCAAAGGCTTTTCTCAGAACGGCCTTTTCTTACCACAATGTACTTCCTACTGGACAGATACATCTAAATGTGACTTTTCCCAAAAGAGAAAACTAATGCAGTGTTTTGGTGTGAGTCTGGATCAGGAGAACTGAGCAATGCCCTCAACATGACTTTTTCATTTCATTTTTCATAGAATAGATGAATAGAGCCATCCTCTTCTTTTATTGCTGTGATAATGTAATAGTCCAAGTGTGACTTTTCACAGGTGATGTTGTCCTTGTGAGTCCTGTTCATCCTGTGACTGAGGGACCACCTGTTTCTCTCGGCTCTAAACTCAACACATCTACTGCTCTTTCTTCTGTCCTTTCTATAAAATGGAAATCTAATCCAAATTGGAACCCAAAGTGAGTTCAACATCTCTGCAGTGTCCAAGTCTGACGAGGGTTTTTATAAATGTGAGGGACAAGAACAAGGCCCAAGATCTCCACACATTTGGACTTCTCCAGAAACTTGGATCTCACTCAAATGTGAGAATTATCTTTTAATTCAAAATAGAAACACAAAGTTGGAGGTTTGAAGGTGTATTTATAAAGCACTGCTACAATGTGAGCTGTAAATATTAACATGAGATAAATTCTTGCAGCAAAGGAACATAGCTCTTCATTTCCTGTCATGTTGATCATTGGACTTATCTGTGCAATAGTTGGATTAATTCTGCTGCTGCTTCTGTGACGCTGCACAAAGTCAAAAGATAAGACTATATCAGACACAAACACTGTATTTGTTTCTGATACAAATGCCTTTAATATTATAATTCACTATTGATTTGTCTTTGTTTGTTACAGTTTTGTACTTAAGGTCTGTGAGAACCAATCAGAGCTCTGCTGAAGATCACATGACCAGCAACAATTACACCTCTCGTCCTATTGGTCAGTCTCAGCTTCTTATAACTTGAGGACTTCCTCTAAGGCAAGAAGGAGTTTTATTTTGAAAAAAAACAAACTGTCTGTAATCAAAAGTCCAAATCCAGAAAAAGGACAAGAGTTCACACAAAGTCTGTTCACAATGAAAGTGTCACTATGGCTTCTTTTTCTTTTGCACTAAAGCAGTAAAAACTCTGTCTACTAAAAGGTTTTTGGGCCCTAAATAATGAATTAAGATTCAATATTCAAGTTTTCAAAACTACTAAAGATTATTTTGATGATGTGTCTGCTAACTGCCTGTAACTGTTGACAAACCTGGTTCTGTTTGCTCTTGCAGACGCTCACTTTATGGTATCTTCCTCTTGTGGTATAAGTAGGAACTACACTTACACTTGTACTGCAAATCTGAGACTGGCAGACAACATTTGTGGTTTTAAAAGCAAAAGAACAAAATGAAATGACAGACAGATTAAACAATTAACAAAAATATCATTTGTAATTGTTTGTGTCTGTCTAATGCAACCACACTTTTTGAAACAAAAACAGATTTTTCCACAGAATTTTCATTGTGTGAAATTTTAAGGGTGTCTGAAAACTTTTGTTCCACCACTGTAATAGTCACAGCCTGCATGAATTTGTGATTGTTCTGTTATTGTTTTATAGACCTACCATGAAATACTCGACTTGGAGGATGATAAAGAAGTAAGTTATCTAACACATCTTACTTCATCAAATGACTCAGCTGTCAATGTAAGAATATGACCGGGCTTTATCAATGTGCAAGTGCAAAGACTTTTATTGACTATTCCTGTAGACATCCAGTTATCCAGTGGACTCTGAGATCAATGTAAGATAATCACAGACATTAACCATTACATTTCTTCTTGACATCATTATTTACAGTGTAAATGTAGAGTGTTGTTTTGGGTTAATCTTTAGAGTAGATGTATGGATTTGAACAAAAGAAACATGCACTGTCACATCTTACACAAACAAGATCAAACTACCTTGATGTTTACTGCTTAGTGAAATTGTTATTGGGGTTCTTATGATTATCTCTTTCTGTTTGCTTGAAATTGTGTCTTTAATCGGTGTCTTGCCCATTATTTAAAAAAACAATTCACACAAGATTACATTCATATCCATGCAGCATATGTGGCCAGAGGAGAGGTAGTTACTACATTTCATTCAATATAGAATTTGATTTGTCTGTCACATGACCATCCCTTTGACCATGTCCTTAAAAATGAATTTGATGTTTATACGCATCTCTCCACATCAACAGCATCACACTGGAATCACCCGAAGACACTGTTGAGCACCACAGCAGGGATTCTATTTGTGTGAGTTTGTGTTTGTAGCTGTCTTGTTTTATAAAGCTAATATTGTTGTAATTTGTTAGCTTATCAGACATCCTAAAGTCTCTTGGAGAAAAGGTTGACAAATCCAAAACATTTAATATAAATGTGACAAGAGAGGCCCTTTATCAGAGGGTCTTAAGCAGTGGTCCAGACAGAAGCAAGGCTCTCCAAAGAACCTCCTTCGACTCTCTTTTATTGGAGAAAAATACACTGATGAAGGAGCCCTTCGTAAACAATTCCTCTCAGGTTTGTATTCCTCATCGAAGCCATAACAAATAATGAAATCCTCTTTAGCACAATTGCTTTTCCTCCTTACAGAAATGATGCGTGGCATTCAGTCACGTTTATTTGAAGGAGATGCAGAGAAGGACAAAACCCCAAATATAGTATCACAGATGATCAGGAAAACAAATTCAAGTCTGTGCCTTTATTTATGAAATAGATTGTGCTAACAGGTAACTTCAATACTTTTTCATAAACATGTATGTTTGTGTTTTTGTCAGGATCTGTGGGAGATCTTTGCACTAGTTTGATACAGGACCTGCACCAAACTTTCTCACTAGATGGTCCTATCATTTTTTGTGCCATGGAGAAGTACAAAGTGATGGTTTACTGGAACTTACAGATCTGGAAATCACCAACTTGATTAAAGAAGTAATAAAAAATAAAATGCAGTTTTCTATGTCACTTAATTATGTTATTGCTTTGTACCAATATCAAGATTAAATTTGTTCTTTTAAGGTGAAAAACATTGAAGGAGAAAAGCTTTTGGAATTATCAGATGCTATTGTGGTGTGTGGCTTTACTGGACCAATAAATGTTGAGCAGAAAAAGGTGATCCAGGAGTATGTTAATACAAATTCACAATTGTTTTGAATGACTAACTAATGAAGCATTTTCATATTCTATGTTAGTGCCATCACTTTGCATTCACTTGTAAGACTGAGTCCCATCCTTAATCAGATCCAAGAAGGACGAGACATTTATGGATTTGACAAGGAACTGGCACAACACCATCAGCTGTTCCAGCAGCTTTTTGTTCCTGGAGACCTAAAAGAGGTACATAACATGTTAACTGTAAAATTGAATGCATGTTTGTGTTAATTTAACTTTATTCTGTAATATTTTATTTAATCCCTGATTTAAGGTGGAGTCAGACTTTATTTTTCAAAAAGACAAATGCAGGGGATGATCCAAGTTTCCCTGTTTGGGATGGTCAGCTGTACATGTCGATAAAAAATCCTGTAAAAGGCAAGTTGTAAATGTTTTCTTGTTTGCTTTAATAAAGAAATAAATAAAACTTTTGCAATAGTTTAATTCCAATTTAACCAGACAAGACATAATTTACATCTTCTCTACACATTAGGTAAAAGTCCCGGGTGTTTGTGTCTCTTAAATTTTGAGCCAACAATAGCTCTAGTCCAGCTGCTCTTCAGTCAGGGGAATATCAAATTCCAGGACCACAATTATTCCTCCATCCGCTCTGTATTCGACACCAACCTCCTGCAGTCGATGTGTGGCTCATGAATATCCTGACAATTAAAACAGACAACACTAGTACTGGTCTGGTTTCCATATTTAGTGCATAAACATTTACTTGTTTTACCTGAAGGTTCTCTGGCTGGTTTGTTGGATTTGACATCATTCCTAAGTACCACAAAATATCTATATTCTGTTCCTTGACATTTACAAGGCATTCAATAAAGTAGAATACACTTTAGCACCCCTTAGACCAAGCTCATAAGCGATGAAATACATTACAAATTCATTTTTAAATTATTTTTATTTAACATTTATTTAACCAGGAAAGTCCCTTTGAGATTAAAAATCTATTTTTAAGGGAGTCCTGGCCAAGAGGCAACAACATTTACACAATTATAAACATACAAAGAAACATTAAAACAACACAGGTTATGAAAAACAATTGCACATTATTGAGGCAATCTCCATTGCTTTCAGCTTAGATTTAAAAGTGTTTAAGGACAAGAGCTCAGTCAGTTTCCAGTCCTTCTGCAGCAAATTCCAAGCAAAAGGAGCCGAGGTGACAAAGGCTTTTTTCCCAAACTCAGTGATGCGTCATGGCTCTACAGTTAGTAATGAACCTGAAGAAGAAGCATGATAAATCGTGTCCAGCATTTGAAGGCAGACACCCCTTTGAGAAATCTTAGTGAATGTCATCATTAATAAGAAAGACAAATATAGAGTTTCACAGAACATAGGTAATGTGTGCTCTTTGGATATTCCACTTTTGTCCATTGCAGCAGAACCCTGTTTCCATCTGAGCTCAACACTGGCCTCCAGGTAGATTCTAAAACAGACAGTTTGTGCACAGTGCACTTCTTTAATGAAGAGAGGATGTTCCATCCAGTGGTATTCTCTGGATGTATTACAGGATTATGTATTACAGTATTACAGACGTACATATCATAGTCAACGTAATGTGAGAATGTAAAAGAGTTAATTATGGATGGTTTTTGGAGACTGGGTTGTCTTTGGACAGGATATAGCCATGACGTCAAAGCCATTAAAGCCTTTTATCAGAGTGACCTCTGTGACCTCTGTGTGACCCTGGGTCTGTGTGCCTCCAGATTTGGTCATGACTTCCTGTTCTCTGCTCAAACACAGAATTTGACCTATATTTTAACTTCCTGTTTCTAGACCTGTTCAGATTTAAACTCTTGGTTCTCGTTGAACTAAACACATTTGGTTCTTTTACACTTTTAAAACTGTTCACTTTTAACATTCTTAAGTAATTTATTTCTCATTTTTAATTCGTTTTAGGGTGCACGTGGCAGAGTGGTTAGCACTCCTGCCTCACAGCAAGAAGATCGTGAGTTCAAAACCCGGCCGACTCAAACATTCTCGGCTGACTCGGTCTTTCTGTGAGGAGTCTGCATGTCCTCCACGTGTTACCGTGGGTTCTCTCCGGGTACTCCGGCTTCCTCCCACTGTCCAAAGACATGCATGTATAGGTTAATTGGCAACTCTAAAAGTGTCCCTAGTGAATGAATGTGAGAGTAAATGGTTGTTTGTCACTGTCTATGTCTAAATGTCAGCCCTGCGACTAACTGGCCACTGTCCAGGGTGTACCCCGCCTCAGGCCCAAAGCTGCTGGGATAGGCTCCAGTCACCCGCGACCCCTAACGGGACAAAGCGGTAGAAAATGAATGAATGAATAATTCGTTTTAAGTATTTGAACACAGTGTCCTTGTGGATTTGTGTCTTCCTTGGTCCTTGAAGTTGCACTTATCTTCTGTGTTCACTGCTGCAGGTTTGGATTTGTTTGGTTTGATCCAAACTTACTCAACTCTGAGTTTGTCCAACTCTCTTCGTGCAACAGCCTCAGGATCCTTCCTTCAGAGGCAGCTCCAGAGTCAGGCCTGAAGTCAAGGCTAGAGTCCAACTCCACATGAGCGTCTTTTGGAACAGGCTTCAAGTGGCCGAGCTGCAGCTTCAAAAGCCCCGCCCCCTTTTTCAATCCAAATAAAATGACACTTTTAATGGAAATGTTGTCTTTCTTTAAGTTGTGTTTATTCTAAGCAGTTGTGAACAGTTGAATTAGTGACATAAACATCTGTCTTTTCTGATGAATGCAGTGTGTTGTGTTTAAGTGATTTAGAAAAGCTCAGATCATATTTGACACATTTATTTACAGCGCAACTTAATATAGTCTCAGTAAATGCTGACGACAACTGAGTTAAAACCAACACCAACTGAAAACTCAACTGTGTCATTTATGACACAAACAATATGACAATAGAATATTTCCATTGATAGAACAAACATACACTTGGATTTAAACTGAACACCTCCGTCTCCAAGCACTTTTCTCCTATTGGACTTATTTTCCAAAGACTCGTGGTGCATTGTGGGAAGGTGATGAGTTCAGCTGAAGTGCTTTTCTACATTTTGGGGACAATATAGTGGTTTTGTAAGACGTCCACATGTCCATAAATCCCAATAATAACAGGTTCCACATGAACAGCAGCAGGAATGAGGCCGTTACTGTGGAGTGTTTTCTCATTTCACTTTATTGTCATTTCTCACAGGATTTCAACCCAAATCACATTTATCTCTGTCATATTTCAAATCCACCTTTATATTAATGAAGTGTACAGAAGCACTTGTCGAGACAAATGCTGTGATTGATCCTTCTCTACGAACACAATGAGACCAACATGAGATTGATGTCATCAGTTTGTTTCTGTGTGGGATCTGTCTCTGTCAAAGAAACTGGAAAAGAACTGTTCCTCTGTTTTATCCAATCAGACCAGCTCAAAGTAAAAATACAAAGTCCATCTCTGATCATTGAAGTGTGTTTGGAGTCTTTTCTAATCTTTTCTAACATGTGTGAGTGTGTGAGGTCAGGTAGACTGGACTATCTGATCAGCAGTGAGGATGTTTCTCTACAAGAGGACACTCTCAGTCCCACAGAGTTAACAACGACACTGAGGAGTCAGGGTCGAGCCCAAACCCAGGAAACAGAGTCTGAGTGAATGTGGTGTTGAAGGTGTGGAGGTGGGTCAGTTGGTCAGAGGAGACTGTGTAGAAGGACAGAGAGCCAGCAGGACAGTCCACATACACTGCTACTGTCCCAGAAGAGGACCAGGAGTGAGGAGGAGGGTTTTGTTTTTATTAGTAACCACCTTCAGAGCAGTCCAGACACCAGGACCGATCGTTCCATCCAAACAGACAGTCACGACCTTCATCTTTCCTTCTGATTCCTCTGTAAGACACTGATATAGAAACCCTTCCGCTCCACTGGACCTCCCAGTAACAGCGACCAGTCAGACCAGTCGAACACAGCAGCTGAGCCCAGTTCTTAAATCTGTCCTGATGATCTGGATGTGGCTGCTCATCTTTCACTCGTGTCACCTTCTTGTTGTTGTCAGACAGTTTGAGGCGTCTGTGAGCTGTGTTTGGATCCAGTGTGAGTTCACAGAAATCTGATGGAGAGAAGACACAATACAGCTGCAGTTAGTCCTCTGTCCTCTCTGAACACATGAGATTAACACAAATGTACAAGATTCACAACACAACTACAAGATTCTGTTTGATGGAAAAGTCATATTAGAAGAAACACTTGTGTTTGGAGGAGCTTTAAACTCTTCTTCTACTGTTTATTGCTGTAGGACATAAAGCAGCTCCTAAAGCTCCAGCCTCTGACGTCACTACACAGGAGTTTATTCACTTCTCTGTGCTTCATGGAAATGTACATCAGTCACATTTCTTTGACACATTTGACTCCAATAGTTGTTCTATTCTCTGGAAACACAGGAACAAAGTTGGTTGAAGCTGCAGCAGTCGTTCTGATGGTGCTTGGTGCAGACAGTGGCTGAGAGCATGTGGCTCTGTGTTGCAGGAGATTGTTCACAGCTGCTGTCATTTTGCCAGTGTTTGTGTGATATCTGCTGTTGTTCTAGTGATGAGGAGGACTGACAGCAGAGGCACAGCTCAGAGGAGAACAGCTTATTGTCTCCAGAAGAATCCTTCACATGACTCTTCCTACATGTTTGATCGAAAAGGTTAGTGCAGTTAAACAGCTCCAAACTGGACTCTTCAGGAGCTCCTTTAATAAGAACTCTAGAGTCAGTTCTGACACCTGTGGACTACACAGTAAAAAGTCACTGCTGTCCAAGGCTCAGGAAAGAGTTAAGGCACAATCACACATCAATGAGCTCCATGACACAGGTTTTTATACAGGGCTTCTCCTTCCCATAATGCCTTGTTTCTCAGAATAAACTAAGCACCAGCATCGTCCTGGCTCTTTTCTATGTGTCTGATAGATTTAACACTACCCAGATAGCAAGCATAGTCGGCCCGATTCTGGCTGAGTGTCGGCACAATCGGCTGGAGTCCGGGTCGGCTGACATACTGTCTCACGTGGTCGCACAAGTCTGGCGCCTTGTAGTTGTATTAGGTACATTGCATTGTATCTGGCCCTATTACGGCTTAAGTGTGACTGTTTGGTGCAATGACTTTTAATGATGATGATGATGATGATGATATCAACAACAAAAACTGGCCTATAATACTGGTAATGTCCATTTTTACCCAGTTGATTTTTCATGATGATAAAATAAAAATAATTATTATTAAATATTATAATAACACAACCTAATAAAAGTAATTTTACAGAAACTACAAAAACAATTTAAAAAAAGGGTACATAAACATGCACATTGCATTGTTTTTGTGGACGGACAT
This sequence comes from Perccottus glenii, assembly GCA_024416835.2. Lineage (NCBI taxonomy): Eukaryota > Metazoa > Chordata > Actinopteri > Gobiiformes > Odontobutidae > Perccottus > Perccottus glenii. The sequence goes on from JALDQB020000080.1 coordinate 27,417, forward strand.
GCACGATTGGAACTGACACAGACCAGCCGTCACGCTGTTTGGCGCCATTAATAAATATTATGCGGCAAAGGATATCTATCAAGCACACGGCCCGATTCTGTGGAGCGACAGTCGGCTCACTTGCTTTGAAACGGCCACAAGACGACTTTCGTCATCAATTCTAATCCCACAGAGCGGGAAAAGGGACCTCACTTCGACGCCTGAACTGGTAAGTGGAGCATTATTTAATTTTGTAAGATGTGAAATATACCAAAGTCTCTTTAATACTATTAAGGGTATTCAATAGTCTTTGAATATATATAGCACAATTAAAATGGTTAATAAATTTTACAATTGTTAGCTGTTAGCAATTTGACCTTGTTAGCTAACAAGGTAAGATTAATTAGTCAACACATTTTAGCATCGCAGGAATTCTTAAATATCTTTTGACATAGAAATAAAATATTAAGAGGAAAATAAGACACACTTTGATAAGTATATTTTTTCTGTATTTTGTGTTCCATCAAGTACAGTTATTAATGTTAGCCTAGCTAACGTTATGTTGATGTTAAAAAAAGTCAGGCCAGATATAGGCATAATATAACTAGATTTAAGCCAACAATAAACATATGTGTTGCCTTAAAGTATTTATGGTTTAATATTAACTTACTTGAGTGGTTTAATGAACTTTGACTGCATAAGTGTACATGATATAGTTTTCAAAGCTAACTTGGTGCAAAGCGGTGGAGGGCATAGAACTGCAGCACGAGCGTTAAAATAATAAAAAAATTATGTGAACAAACTGCAAGTTTACAGCACCCCTTACAGTATTTGAATAACAAAAAAAAAACAGCACTTGATATAAACGAATTAAAGGGATATTAAAAGACCAAATTTTGTAGCTATATTTCCATTGGTGATGCAGGCAAGCAGATGAGCCATAAATATTTTAATGCATTAAATCATTAGGAAATGTTATGTGTAATGTGCTGTTGACACTTCTCAGGGACATCCCTTTGTATTGCGAGTAAAGCACTAGCATATGCGACTAAATCTTCACTCTGGCCACTATATGATGTCTAATATTAGCCATTGGCTAATAAATTATCAGATTTGACTTCCTAGTGTGTGAGTTAGAGGTTAAGTATAAGTTTAAACGCTGAAAACTCTGACTTGAGTACTTCAGATTTCTTTCTCGTCAGTGATCTGCGATATTTCTCAGTTCATCTCAATTCACGCGAGTGCACCTGTGTTTGACGTATGGTGAGCTCTAGTGTGAAGACGGATGACTCGAGTCATTGACTCGCTGTCGCTTTCTCTCACACGCAAATTGAGAGAGTGAGAGAGAGCGCGGAGAGAGTATATATATATATATATATATATATATATATATATATATATATATATATAAAAACTAGGCTACCTGACTTAAATATCATAGCACTTACTTAACATATTGTTCATGTTGTGGTTCTATTGTGCTCATTTGTAACTTGGTTTGGATAAAAGTGTCTGTTATGATTAAATGTAGGCATAAATGTAAATATCTTGATGTAATCAGCTTCCACATAATATTTGAGTATAATGGAGCTTGCATATACCTTTACACTGGTTGCACAACTGGTTTAATATATTTACAATACACAGTGAATAAATAAGTGTTTTTAAAACAAGTTAATGTCATTGTTGATTAATGTTTATTTCTCACAACTTCCTTAGGTTGGAGAAAGAAAAAGGTTAAAACATGGATCGACGTAGTCTTAGAAAACGAGCAGTGAAAAGGGTGAGTTCTTTATTTTCTTCCTTTCCTGATGAGATGCAGATCACTGGAGCTGCAGAGAATGCCACTGTGAATATCACAGAGGAGAACCAGAATCAGGGTGATCAGGGTCAGGCATCACATAAATTTGACAGTGAAGATGATTCGAGTGATGATGACAGTAAATGTCAGTACATCACTAACTGAGTCTTTGTGCGACTGGGCAGTTCATTTCAGGGTGTCTTTAGTAGCTTTGACTGCACTTCTGGCCATCTTGAGAGTTCATCATCCTTTCCTACCAAAGGATGCCAGAACTCTTCTACATACCACTACCTCCTACAGCATCCAAGTTGTTGCTGGTGGTACTTACCACTATGTCGGCATTTTGAAAGCTTTTGAAAAAAGCATGGATTGCATCTGGTCTCACATTCCAAACAGGCATGAATTTAAATTGCAGCTGAACGTAGATGGACTACCTCTGTTTAAGAGTTCCTCAGTACAGTTCTGGCCAATCCTTGGCTTGCTACAGGGTGTTGTGAAAAAGCCAGTTGTCATTGCTCTGTTTTGTGGTGTCTCAAAGCCAAGTTGTCTGGTTGCATATTTACAAGATCTTGTAAGTGAGTTGCAAGAACTAAGCAAAGGATTCTTCATCAAAGGGAAACAGTGCTTCTTAAAGGTCAATTCTGTCATCTGTGATGCGCCAGCAAGAGCTTTCATTAAAGGAACAAAAAGTCATACTGGTTACTCAGGATGTGACAAGTGTGTTCAAACAGGTGTTTATCTTAAACACAGAATGACTTTTCCAGAAGTCAACAGCGCACTCCGGACAGATCTGTCTTTCAAAATGATGAAGACCATCACGTGACAAAGTCACCATTAACTGACGTAGGTATAGGCATGGTGTCATGCTTTCCTCATGATTACATGCACCTTGTCTGTCTTGGGGTAGTGCGGAGACTGTTGGATTTATGGATTGCATCAGGGCCTTTGCAATCCCGCTTGTCTTCTCATCAGATGAAGCTTGTCTCTAGTGCACTTGTAGGCTTAAGAGGTTTCATTCCTATGGACTTCCAAAACCAAGAGGGCTTTTAGAAAGACTCCGGTGGAAAGCCACAGAGTTGCGACAGTTCTTGTTGTACACGGGGCCAGTGGTTCTCCAAAATGTGCTGTCGGGTTCAGTCTACAACAATTTCATGTTGTTATCAGTTGCCATTTTTATCCTTGCAAGTCCTTCATTGTCTGCAGATCTTCATGACTTTGCACACACATTACTTGTGTCATTTGTGACACATTTTGGCAAACTGTATGGTCCAGAATTTGTCACTTACAATCTTCACGGACTAACCCATCTTTCTGAGGATGTTCGAATACATGGAAATCTTGACCTAATATCTGGATTTCCATTTGAGGATTATCTAGGTAAGATGAAAAAGATGATAAGAACCCCGCATCATCCACTAGCCCAAGTTATTCGCGAATCTCTGAAATGGTTCCTTTTACAGGAAATGATGAAGCTTCACATGGAAAGAGAAGGTTGCAGAAGGAGCATGATTCTGGCCCACTTCCACCCTCTATGATGAACATATCTGTACTTCAGTTCCAGGAGCTTGTCATAGGTGGTACCAAAATAGATGCATCAAGCGAGGGAGATAGATGTGTTAAGATTGGTGGCTGCATTGCTTTGATTGACAATATCCTTCAGTGTCAGGACAAAATATATATTGTCTTCAGAGAATATGAATTAATGGAACCATTTTTGAGTATCCTCTGAGTTCATGTGATTTGGGCATCTACCTGGTTGGAAAAATCTCATCGAGGCTGAAAACCATTGAGTTATTTGACCATGTTGAGAAGTATGTGAGGTTGCCGAATCAAGACAAATTTGTTGCAGTGCCATTGCTGCACTTGTGCCACTGATTTCATTTAGCCCTTTCTTATTGTGCAGCTTTTTTAAGCTTGTGCTCTCCTTTTCTTAAAAGGGCTTTGCAAAATTCATTTGAACTGAACAAAGGTCACTTAATTTTCATCAAGCTTTGTTCATAATCAACATCTACTTCTAATGTCTTTCATGTTTTACTTGTTCTATATTTTTTAAGCAGCTTTCTGAAAGTGTACTCACCCTTGGCCTATCTAACATGTAAATGAGTTTGTTTCTTCATGGGAACGGATTTGGAGAAATGTGTCTCTGCATCACTGTCTCAGCAATGGATGCCCTGCAGTGAATGGGCGCCGTCAGAATGAGAGTCCAAACAGCTAATTAAAACATCACAATCCACAAGTAGTCCACACCAATCCAGTCCATCAGTTAACATCTGGAGAATGAAAAAGGTTGCACGCTTCTAACAGCTTAAGTCATAAAGTCCACTGTTTTAGACTGTTTCTGCTTGTAAACAGTGCTTGATTTGTGCAGATTTCTCTCCTGACATTTCATTATAGACTCGTATTTCGTCCAAAAGTAACAGTTTTAAGTTAAAAATGTTGATGATAGATTTGTTTACTAACATGCTGCTTTTGGCTTCACAAAATATTAATTACTGGACTGGAGTGGTGTGGATTATCTGGATCAGAACCTTTACAGAAGGGGTTGTCAAAATACTTCTATCCATAGAGTGAATATACAAGTCACTGGTGTTTGGTGATGATTTTTTGGCTCAAGGTTTGCATTTAAAGTCACACTAGAAGTGTTAAGCTGCGATTAGGAGTTGGCTTTCTGCAGACCAGTCAAGTTCTTCCACACTGACTCAATCAATCATTTATTTTTTAAGATTGCCTCATACATAGAGGCAGTGTCGTGTTATAATAGAAAAGGGTCCTGTCCAAACTGTTGCTATAAAATTAGCTTTAACATTAAGATTTGTATTCATGGAAATGACTAAAGTAGTCAATCCTGTTCACTGGAAGCAGGTGAGCAAATACTTTTGGCAATGTAGTGTATGTGTGCAAAAAAAAGTTTACACCTTTGTATATACTTGTAAATACTACACTTGTTTCTTTTTTTCCAAACAGACATGTTCAAAATTGTCGAATTTGTTGAGTCACATGAGGTGGAGCTGGTTCCAGCCATTTGGGTGGAGAATGGCCAGTGCTATTGGCCTAATTCACTGAGGGGTATGGCCCTTCACCTGGCCATTAAAAACAAAACTCCTCCTAACTGTGACTGGGGAGTTGGGAAGTCGAACAATGTTTTCAACAGGTAAATTTGACATTTTCATGCTAGGTTTTACTTTTTCTTCCACATTTATTTATTCTTGATCATAAGTTAATTGTTATGTAATGTGGGATCATAGAATTCTGTAGTCCATTATTAGATTATATTGTCCACTCAGCAGCCTAATAGACCATTATTAGGCTCAGCACTGTAGTTCATATGTTGTATGTGTAATTCGTAAGATTAGCCTAGTAAAGTACTAAGTTTTTATCTAATTGAGTGATTCTGAAGAAATTTTGAAAATTCAACTGAATTTTGCAGACAGCTATGAAGAGGGCAGAAGGAAGGCTAAAGAGGCAGAGACCTGGTCAGACCTCCAGTCAGACAGAAATGTCTGGACAGAAACCACCAAGGCGTAAAATGTACAGATATTTGTTCAGCATGTCACTGGTGCTATTTCTTGATGCGTTCAGGCTGTTTTTAAAGACCTGTTTTCCAGATTTATTTTTTTTAATTAGCAAGAAGTTGGCGATTTAGAAGTTTCCATTTCTTTTTGATTAATTATTTTTTTGTTTAAAATAGGAAGAGTGTTCGAATTGGCCCACCTGGAGGTTGCTTACTGGACTCAGAGGAGGAGTCTGTCCCATCCCCCAAGCAACTTCTTCCACCTGCCCCACTGTAAACCTCCCTGTAGTCCCAAACACCACTTTCACCCCTGTTCCCATCACCTCATTCCCAGCAGCAGCAGCACCACCACCACCACCACCACCACAATGGTCATATACAGAGATGTTGCAAAATTGGCAGCCGATGGACGACGTGCCACGTGAGTGTATTCCTTCGCTTTTGATTTGACTTTCTTTTGTAAGTATTTCATTTGAAGGACTTTTTCCTCAATTCACAAGTGTTCTTTTATAGCACTGCGGAGTTGTCAGACTTTCAGAATTGCCCCCCAGCAATCATCAGAACCAGGTTGGTCCTACAGTGATTTCCACTCAGTCATCTTACTTTTAAGTTTATCGTTTTTTTACAGTTTTGTAGTGTGTATTATAATTGTAAAATATTGTAAATGTCTTTAACTTAGCCCTGCTGAGGGAGGTTTTAACAAAATTAGAGATGGTGCTGGACCAGCAATCCACCATCCTCAGATTGTTGCAGCTGCGGGAAGACCAGGGACAGCTTTTGGACATTGAGGAAGGTTTGCTGCCTCTGCAAGACCTTCCACGACTGCTCAGCCTTGAGGAGAGGATTCAGCAGAGCCCAGATTACAAGCAAAAACTGGTAAGATGCTTTCTTTTTCTTTTTTTTTAACAATTGTTTGCAGAATTACATAGTTACTGATCTTTTGTTTTGTTTTAACTGGTACACAAATTAGGGCTGTATAGATACGCTCTCTGGAATCAATCGTGGCATAATCCTTGGGTGCCAAATTGTTATGCAATTGACCATGTATATAACCATACCAAGTATGGGCAAACTCGGTCCTGTAGTGCCGATATCCCTGCAGAGTTTAGCTCCAACCCTAGTATATATCACATGCCTATAGCCTTCCAGTAATCCTGAAGACACTGATAAGTGTGTTCAGATGTGTTTTATCAGGTTGGAGCTAAATCCTCAAGGACACTGGCCCTCCAGGACCCAGGCGGTAAGGGTGGTTTCTCTACAGTGGTTCAGTCTGTATGATAGCCAAAGGACTAAGAAGCGTTATCAGCACAATGGTATAAAACTGTGCATTTCTCGTCTATTACCACGCACTGCCACTTATACCAACATAAGAAATAAGTGCAGTTAGAATAGCTAAATATGTGTGAGAGCATTTAGGGACTATATTGTATTGCAACTTCACTATTAACCTTGAATCACTAGTTAGAGAGGAGAGAAAGCAGAGCCCCAAGAAGAACTCCAGCAAAGAAAAGAGGCAGCAAAGGAAAGTGACAGAGCAACAGTTACAATCTTCTTTTATCCCTTCTTTGGCCATATGTATAAAAACCAAATGTGAGACATTCAAAATGACTAATCAGCAAATTACAGCTTCACCCACTGTGCAAAGGTGAAGACCATCTATGTGTACACATGTTGACACAAGACTTGATCTCTGTCAGCACCTCTGTGCCTTCAGGAATGGCACTTGTAGTAATAGAAAGGGGTGGAAACAGCAAAACAAACATCTTTGTCCAATTTCAAATATCTTTGGATAATTTCCAGACCGTTTTATAACAACCTTTCTTTAATTATATATTTTTGTACTTTAATTAATTGTTGAAATATACATATTTAAACAGTGGATATACAAAAATGTTTTATTGAGAATTTTTCTCTTTTTAATTCTGTTTCAGATAAACTGGTTGGGGCTTATTGGTGGGGCAGACGCAGGCGCGACTGCACCTGGCGATATTAAAGAGGTTGATTGCCAACTCACTGGCGAAGAACCTTAATTGGAGAGGAGTCAATGGAAAGACTTCAGTGGCCACTCTTCAACTCAGAGAGGTTGTGATAGGTAAGGAGACAGTATCCCCCGATTTTACAAGTCTTAGGCCTAGTCCCGGACTAAAATGTAATTCTGAGCTATTTCAACTGAAAGAAACTTGCACTGACTGATCTTTAAATATATCAGTGCCGTTGTTTTGTCTCAAGCTGCATAACAATTATTTTTTTATTAAGTCACATTTATAAAAAAATTACTTGGATGTCCTAATTGAACTATGGACTAATCCTGGCTTAGTCTAAGCCCTGTCTGTGAAACCAGGCCTATATATGTTTACATACAAAGTTAGCTATTTCTGTAGTGGGTAATGCAGTAAATACAGTTTTTCTGTAATAAACATTATCATTATTTAGGTCACTTAATCAAATCATGTTACACAGTATGCACAACAACAGCATGGCTAAACTGAGGATCATTTTTCATTAATTTGAGACAATATGCTTTTTCTTTTTAATTTATATGAATTATTTCCTCTCTCAGGTGCAAAAACCATCAAACGTAAATTACAGTTTACTTGATAACACATTTGCAGTTGTTATTATTTTTTTTCTATAATAATTTGTATTTAATCAATCTGAATATTATAACAATTATTTACAATAATTTAAAATAATATATTATTAATAAGCAGTAATGTTAATTACTGTCATAAATATTAGTTTTGTTTTTGTATTAGTTTTACTGTAATAATAAAAATGATAATTATTATATTTCATATTAATAGATTATTTAATCACTCTGAATGTTATAAATAATATTGTAAAATAATGTACAAAATAAATTGAAGTAATATAATTATTAATTAATTCTAAAAGTATTGAGTATTGAGAAATTGTTCCTAGCGATTTTAAATTTCATAGAGACCTTACAACATGTTTCTTTATTTCAAAAGCTGCAGTTCGGAGAAACCCCATCACTGCTAATGCCGCTGAAATGGAGGTTGAAGGGACCATAAGGAGGTGGCTCCAGCTGGCAGCTGATCGAGAGGGCGGGCGCAAGAGACGGCTTTTGGAGAAGGCAGCTGTCTAAAGTGCGCTTAATTGTGTCTCTGTCTGTGTTGAGGGGTGGGTGGGAATGAAAGGGAATGAAAGGGTTTCTGCATTTGTTAGTGAATATGTTCTAAAATATGTTAATATATTTGTCCGTTATTTTAATAAAATCCCTTAAAAAATATAAATGGTTGTATTTGTGTTTTCCTGATAAATTTAAGTATGTTTGGCAGTTTCTGGGCCATATCTGGCCCGGGGACCAAGCCGACTCTCAGCCAGAAGTGTCTTAATGTAATTGGGCCAGACCTGGGCCAGATAAAACACTAAGTCTTTTTACAGGGTGTGGGCCGCTTCTGGGCCAGAGGAAATTGTTTGTGTATGCTTTCAGTGAATGGGCCAGTTCTGGGCCGGGGACCCAGCCAGAACTGGGCCAGAACCAGAGCAAGGATACGGCCCAGAGGTGGGCCAGACAAATTTTGCTATCTGGGTAAGGACCTATGGCTTACTCTCAAAAGCCACCAGACAATAAGCATCCTTACAGCTTCTCAAACAAAGTCAAAGTATGGCTCACACAGCCATGAGCTTCAGACCAGTGTTGATTATGACACTGATTATTAATAGATGCATTGAAAACAGAGTTGATTCCATTTAAAGAGCTGTTGTCTGGCTCAGATCTAAATATTCATCTGTTCTGAGGCAAATACATACATCTCTGTGAGACAGTCTTTATCACAAATGTTTCAATCAGATCTGGTTCTGACTAAAACCTCAAACAGACACATTCACTTTTATTTTGACGTGTGTAAAACGTGCCTGTAAATGCAGCCGTTTTGAGTTTATTTTGAAATGAGTACATGCTTTTATTTTGACATGACGAAAACCGGAAGTAGCGTCTCTTAGCAACGGAAAAGTTCTGTGAATAAAACTCAGAGAAAAAGCTCACATGTAGCGGTGAAGTTATCTGCTATTTTTTGTTTTTTCATTAATACTTGATGCTTAATAGTGTTTACCTCAACTGTGTGTAAGCTGAAAAAATCCTAAATTGTTGACTGTGAAGATTGCTTCTGGGAAATGACTGCCGTTGGTTGAGAAGCAGGCTAAAGTGGTCAGTATTACTTTGTATTCTTTGTTGGCATGGCAACGGTGCTGAGTCATGTTTTTTATGTAACGTTTGCAGTATTTGATGCTGTCTTTTATTTTGTCTATCTGAATTTTTAGTTCTACGGTGTTAATAAACATCTGTAAATGGAACCGGAGTCTCGCATTCAGTCAATGGGCGGCATAGTAGAACACTTCTGTATCGGTGAAGACTCCGAGCGGACGAAGACGGGTTAACTGCAGGCCACGCGCAGTAAAGGAGAGGCCACCTTGTGAATTGTTCGTGTGAATCCAAAGGGGCAAGTGGACAAGGCTACACAAGCAAACACGTCGAAGAGAGTGTATTGGAAGTAGCGCAAGTACTGCCATTATAGCACACAGACGTTTCATTTGTGTTTTTTCTCTCTTAAAGGGCAGCAGTGGACATTATTTTCCTGCAGTTGATTATCTAGTAAGAATTAAAGAGACTAAGTAGACAAGTAAATTAACCATTCTCCCAGTTGAATCTCAGATGTTAGAGGTTAGTAAAAGGTGTTGTTCTTACAAGTGAGTTTTCATATTTAGACTGTAACAAGTTATTATTATTTATTTTCTCCCCTTAATTGTCTTTCATTGCTCACTTATTTAAGTTGTTTATTATTATACTGTAGTGTTCTGTGCATAATTCAAAGATTAAGCTAAGGTAATCAAAGAGATTTATTTTTACATTTATTTCATATTTGCACACATTAGAGAACAGAATACAGTTTATTCAAATATCAACACATCTAAAACTCTGCATTTAATATGTCACACTCAAAGGAAAGCACCTTTCTTCCAACTGAAGTAGTCACTCATGGAGACCTTCAAGAAGATAGTGACGCAGAACAGCAAGCTGATGAGCAAGTTGAAGACACAGCGCAGGACATACAATCTCAGGTTGGTGCGGATGACACACAAATGCCACATAAAATTAGGAAATCTGGACGCATACAAAGGCTCACTGAAAAAGGAAAGGCTCTGTTAGATGAAAAATTGAAGGATCTAAATGTGAGTTTTGTAAAGATGTACAGAAGATGGAAGTATCATATAAATGGGTTGAAAAGGTCCATCAAGAAGAATGATGCTGATGATCTGATTGATGACATTGTAAATACAATCAATACCATTCAAGTTGACATGGACGATACTTACCTCAAAATAAGAGCCATTTCAAGTCCTGAACCTGACATTCGGAGAATGAATGACACATGCCAGGCATTCACTAGGATTGCAAATACAAATGTTCAACATTTCCGCAGTGGTAATGATTCAGAATTCATATCTTGCCCTGATGCTAAATCAGTATTTGACAACACAGTGTCTAGTGTTTCCTCTGTTCAAACCGCTAAGTCAAAGGCTTCTTCCAAAGTATCAAGACACTCTTCCATCTTGTCCCTTAATGCAAAACAAGCGGAAGCTGAACTTGTGGCTACGCAAGAGGTGATAAAGATAACAAATGCACAACATCATCAGAAGGAAGAAATTCAAAGACTTGAGGTGGAAGATCAAATCTTGAAGGCTGAAAGAGAAGCTAAAGAAAAGGAAATTGAAGCAGAGAGTGCTAAAAAAAAGAGCTCAGTTCATAGCAGAAAGTGCTGATAGAAAATTGAAGCTAGAAGAAAAAAAGAGAGAAGTAGAACGGCTAGAAGAACTTAAAGGACATGTTGCAGCTCAAGCAAGACTGCAGGTTTATTCAGAATCCGTTGATCCACCATTTGCACGTAACCCTTTAATAGATTGTTATGAGAATTTTATGATTATAATTGTGTATATTGTTTATAGTTAGTAGGTGCTCATAGTTCTCTACAGGTCATGTCAAATCATGTCATGTCCTCCATGCTAGTCCAAGCATGGAGTAGACATAACTAGATAGACATGGGTTGCCATGGTACTTCTGCACCTGGAGCTGGGGCCTTGAGGGGAGTGTGTGGAAGATATGCCTCCCACTGACAGCCCCCACTGAAGTGATATAAAATGTAATGTTTTGCTTACCTCTGTAAGCAAAACGCACTATGTACCTTTGTTGTATCTGTGTAATTTGCTTCCCTTGCAAGGAATAAAACCTGGCTTTAGCTTTTATAATATAATCTGTCTCCGTGTCTCTCTGGATAATATAAGGATATAGAATTCTTTTGGACATATAGAATTCTTATAACATTTGGTGCCGTGACCCGGATCTCAATATTCGTTGTTTCTCATACAAAGAGGTGAGCTGACGTGCACGGAGGAATGCAAAAAGAAAGCATTTCTTGTAAGTCCCAAGCTGTGCTATTTAGCAGTAATGGCCAGATATCCCCTCTGTGTGTGTGAACACGATGACGAGATCTGGACTGAAAAAAAAGAGAAGAGCAGAGAGACGAGAGGACAGAAAAGACAGTCTGGCTGCGGAACAACAATAATAATAATAATAATAATAATAATAATGGATTGGATTTATATTGCGCTTTTCTCCCAAGGGACCAAGGGACTCAAAGCGCTTACAGTCTGTCCATTATTCATTCATACACAGTCATACTGGTGATGGTAAGCTACAACTGTAGCCACAGTTGCCCTGGGGCAGACTGACAGAGACGTGGCAGCCATTTTGCGCCTACGGCCTCTCCGACCATCAGCATCAACATTCTAACACATACATAGGAGGCAAGGTGGGTTAAGTGTCTTGCCCAAGGACACAACGACAGTAGGAATTGTGGGGAGAGCGGGAATCGAACCCACTACCTTCCGGTTGAAAGACGACTGCTCTACCACTGAGCTACTGCCGCCCAACTGGACTATTGGACTGAAAATTCAGGTAAACAGCTGTTTAATTTATTTTTTGGTGTGTGTGTGTGAGTTTGTAATTACCAAAGCTTCCGGAAGTAGTGTTTTGGAAATCTGACGTATGTTGAGCGGGCTGCATGTAAGTTACATCAGTAGTTGATGTTTTTCCATGAAGTTGGCCAGCATGCGAGATTCTTAAACGCTGAAAGATCGAGAACCTAAATGTCATCTAATGGTGAGATCCGCTTTATCGAGAACCCAAATGTAAAATCTAAGGGTGAGGTTTAAAGCCGAAAAAGTATGTGTTTTTGATCAAGAACCTACATGTAAAATCTTAAAGGGTGAGGTTTTAAACGGGATATTCTGATGTTAATCTGGGTTAAAGCTTGTTGTCTTGCTAGATTTTAGTTTGATAGATACCTTATGCTTTGTAAGTCTTTATGGTGTTTCTTGAAACTGACTCGTGCGTTTAGTTCATTTGGCCGTGACAAGTGCGAACCTCTATGCGAGATAGAGCACCTAATTACAAGAAGGAGTATGAGATCTAAAGAGCTTGTCTAGAGAGCACAGGAATTTATCTTAGATTAATAATCACGTATCGTAATACGCCACAATCGAACTGCCTTGCATAGCTAGTATTGTTGGTTTTAATGGTGCGGTGTACGCACAGGAAAACTCGAGTATTGACCATTATCGAGAACCTACATGTAAAATCTTAACGGGTGAGATGAATGAGTCCGAAGTCAATGTGACTATAAAAAGGCCTGCCTACGTAGAATTGATTCCTGCAGATGAGAAATGAGATTTTAAAAGCCCACTAGATAGTGACAGGCTTATGCTGAAAAATGTTCACTGCTGGTGACGCGGTGATTTTTAAAAGCCCACGAGAGCTTTTGCTGAAAAATGTTCACTGCTGGTGACGCGGTGAGTGAAAAGAAAAAAAGCCCACTGAAAGTGACGGGGCTTATACTGAGAAGTGTTGACCTAAAAAGTTAAAGATAAAGGTGTGTGTGAGAGAATAAATGTGTTATGAATGGGCCATTGTTGGATGAAGAATGAGTCTAATGTTGTGAATCGGAACAAAAGTAATGTTTTTGTTTAGAGAAAGTTTGAACAACATGAGAGAGAAAGGTAGCTTTCATAAGCTATTTTTCTAATTAGAAAAAAAAACACAGAGAAGTAGAGAAGAGATTTTAAATTTTAAAAGAAGTACACACATGTACTTCAAAACATTAATCATTTGTATTTTGTTTAAATGTTTCTGGAGCATCTAGGTCTCGGCCTCCCTCCCTCCGGAAAACAGTGCTCTCTCCAACCTTCATCTGCACCCCACCTCCCACCTGCGGATTTTCGGCTGAAAAAAACTGCCAGCAGCAAACACGGAAGCGGTAAGATAAACAAATTCACACTAACGTTTATTTGTTTTAAATTTTGATCTATTTTGAGATTGACCAAAAAGGTATTTGTAAAGTGTGTTTGCAAATTGGATGAAACTTGAAATTAATATGAATGTAATGTATTTCTCTGAGGAAAAATGCACAATTGAGAGCGAGGTGGAGGTGGGCGTGACAGACGAGAGGGCACTGAGAGGAGGAGGAGGAGGTCGAAACTGGGTCCAGACGAGATCGAGGGAATGACCTCATGAACTGACCGCTTCGACTAACAGGTCAGGTACATAAACACATAAAGACACATAAAGACACATGAGACACACATAAACACATGTAAATACAGACATATAGAGACAAACACAAACACGGACACATGAGACACACATCTACAGAGAAGGATGTGATTTTGGTTTATGAGAGAAAATAATGAGTGAGGAGTTGATTTTGTATTTTATGTGACACGTTCGTGTGAACATTAAAGGTTTGAAGAAGTTAAAGATCCAACCCTTGGATCCTAAAAGTAGTGATTGATGTTTTGCTAAACAATTTTGTGTATCTATTAGTACGAGACTTAATAGAGGTCCTTAATATCAGTGTGGTTCAAACACACGGTATAACGCCAATAAAAGAATGAGAATGATTACTTTGTAATTGGAAGAGTTTAAATATATGTTTTAAAGTTGAATTGTGCAGAGTAAGTTTATAAAGATAATATAACGTTATAGTTATGGGCCATGGGCTCATATTTAAAAGAAAACAAGGTTACCAGAATCTAGGTAAAGAAGGGTAACATTTATGTATTTCTCTGGTTTGGTTTTGACGGAGTTTTGGAGAGAGTGGATTCAGAGCGGCCACTGTTTTGGATTCACAGGAATGTTTAAACACAAGATAACATTCTATGCAAGTCAATGTAACAGGAGCTTCACAGCACCCTCCTTTTTTGCTCCCAAGAGCGAGAAATGTTTTGTTTTGGTTTTTTTTTAGCTCCACAGACTTGGTGGGAGCCTTTACATTAAACAAACTTTTAATGTTGAGAAGAATACTGAGTTAGAAATGTCAGTGACAGAGACAGATTGCACTGAACTAATGTGTTAAATAAAGTTTATGATGCTTAATTATGAAAACTGTTTGACCTTCTGACAGGTCTGTTGATATGAATAAAGTCCACATTTGAGTTTTATTGAATCTATGAAACATGATTTGGTAAACTAAACGATTGCATTAATGAGATTGAATATGGTTTTTGAGAAGAAAAACTTAAAGTTTAAGTAATTGGAGAATTGAAATGAAGATAGTTCAAAATAAATAATAATCATTATTTATTTTGGTACTTTATAATTAAGGTATAGTGTCATCTATGCAATAAAGATTTAAACTGTAATGTAAATTGTAATCTGGTTTTGGTGATTAAAAACATATCTATATTAAAACGGTGCAAACTGTTAAAATGATCTTAAAGGGTTTATTTGAAAAATTGAGAGTTAATGAGAAATAAATAAAAAAGATAATTGTTAAACTAGCAAGGTGAATTGTTAAAGTTTAAGAGCTTATGCCAATGGCTCGCTGGGTTTTAATCACTGTTTGAAGTGATTTTAGATTTTTTTTTTTGAGTACAGGGACTAACACAAGGTCCTTTTTGAACAGACGTTAAGTTTTGTTTTGGTTTTGGGTTTTATCAAACTTTAGGTCGTTGTAACCTAAAGAAAAAGAAAAAAAAAACAGGTTGAGATGTTACATTTTATTAAATGAACAGTAATGATGATTACAACTTTGGTGAATTTGAATAAATGAAGAGAGACACGTTATTTTACACTTGATGTTTAAAGTTTCTGTTTAACATTGAGTGAGGTGAATTCTTTATGTGACATCTGAATGCCAAATTAGTGTAAACATGAAAATAGTAATTAATAAAATGTTTTTATATTACGTTTAAATTAATATGGGAAAAATACAAAAACAAACTGGTTTATTGTATTGAGCACCTGGTGGTAAAACTGAGTTTTACAGAGACAGTATAGAACAAATCTATACTGAGCACAATCCTGAAGAGGTTTTGTTTAAAAATAAAGCAGAATTTGGGAGGAAGTTTGTTGATTTTATGTTTGGTCTTTCATTTAAAAAAAAAAAAAAAAAAACGACAGTCACAGGGGTGATGGTGTTTTAGAGGAAAGCAGTGTGAACAGAGCAGAGGCTTTGTGGTGTGTTCAAGACGTGCTGCTGTTACTGGTTTAACCCCAGAGAGGGGGGTCTGAACCTAAGGGTGATTAAGAAATTTTGTTTTGAAGTAAGAGAAAAATGTGTTTTCTTTTTAAAGAAAGTAATTTGAGGTAAATTAAACAATATTTTGAGAATATTCTAATTTAAAAGAACATGTGAAATAAATTGTGAATTGAAGGTGAATGTTTAAAAGTTTGTGAAAATAGATCATGAGAAACCAGATCTGATCTATATAAATTATTTTTGTTTGCATCAACTGAGTTAAAATTTGTCAAATTGTGGATGATACCAATTACAGTTACAGGTACAGACCTACAACTAATGGTAACTAAAAATAAAACTGAACTAAACAAAGTTAAGTTTTAAATATAACATAAACAAAAGTGATGCTATTTGGAAAACATAAAGAAGATGAATAATTAGAAATGCTAATTAATGAAATAACAATTTAAGGTGGTAATTGGAAAAAAAACAGATTGTTTTGATTTTATTTTTTATTTTTGTTTTATTTTGTTTCATTTTTGTTTCATTTTTTTGGTATTTTGAGCCATGGTTGTCCCACGTCTCAAAAAGGGGGGAGATGAAGGTTTAAACAAAACTGTGTTAAAGTGCTGAAGGGATGCTTGGTTAACCTAATGTTTGGCATGAGGCTGAAACAACAGTGTTTAATACAGTTAAAAGTTTAAATCAAATAATGAAATAAAGAAAGTTGACAGGACTTTTCTGGAGAAGCACTGTTTAGTCTGATTAAACCTTTTCAGATTAAAGTAGATTTCCAGCAGACCATATCTGTGGAAACGGGGGTTTATCTGCTGTTTCAATTTTAGGGTTTGATCATTTTAAGGGCTTTTATGGTTTCGTTTGACGAAAACCTAGGAGGCACTTTCTATGGGTCTATAATGTCAGTTAACGTTCTGATTTGTTTGTTTGTTCTTTATTTGGATGGAAGCCAACTACAACAAGTATACCAGTTCAGAAAAGGAGTTTTGAAAATTAATATAGCCACCACCAGTAAGAGCTAATATTAACATAGTTCTTTGAACTTATATCATCTTGGTTTACACCTGTGAAGGGAAGCACACCTGTGAGCAGGGCTAGTGACGGGGGTCACATGACATGACTTCCTGTGACATCACTCTGAACTTGACAAACGTAGAGATCAGGGACAGGTGCAGTGCAAGGCAGAAGTCTGGAGGTTTTGTGAAAGTAAGACCATTAGACCAGCGTTGCCTGCTGACCGGAAACATGCGTCCTTAAAGGATCCTCGTTTTATTTGTGTTCACATACAATGTGACGGAGAACATCGTGAGTGGAAACTCACACTTTAGGAGCCAAACAGCAGCTCCCTCAGGTTCATTTGAGAGCCCCATTTACATCGACAACATAGGTGTCCTTCGAAGGTGTCATGAATGAATATAAGGCTAAAATTAAATTAGCATTAGGATTTGAATTTTTACCATTTGGGACAATTTATGAAAAGGTGGATTAAAGTATATAAAGTATATTTATAAACAACAAAGGTTTATGAATTGTACGAGAGATGCTGTAACTGTTAATTACAACTGTAAATGAGAGAAAACTGGTCCAAGGACTGGACAGAACTAAATAGCACTGAGCATGCTTTTAGCTGAAGAGGGGGGATCTACAAAAGGATTTCCTCCAAAGTAACACAGGACTAGTTACAGCAGAACTAAAGTCTTTAAGAAAGGACTTCAAACTCTAACAGAGAAATTAGAATATTCTGGAATAGAGAAATTAATTTTGACCTGGTTTTAAACCATATTTGGAAAATTTACTGGGATTTTAGAATCTGTATTGAGATACAGTACATGTACTTGTTGTTGCACTTCCATGTCTAATAATGTTTGTTTGTGTTGCTTTACATGTACCGGAGCTTGTTGGCGAGATTGATGAATGTGGCCATTGCTGGGTCAACATTCCTGGACATGCACCTGCCAAACGACTAAGGTCAAGGCTTTGACCTCAGATGAACACTTTGATATCTGAGGGACGTTATTGTTTGCATGTACACCAACGGGACAACAGCTCCAGGACGGATCATACTACAGACCTAAGGGCCGTATGGTTCATTGAATTGATTTTAATCATTATGAATGTGCATATGTCTCACTCCATGTGTTTTTCTTTTCGTTACAGGGACAGAAATGGACAGGCAGGGACAGGCCAGAGATCTTGAGTCCAATGGGTTGACCAGCTCAACCTCTGGCAAATTTTTCTACTTTATTTTGGAGTGACACTGTGTTTTGATTTATGATTTATGGACATTTATGATTTATGGACTTTAAAGAATTTGACTTTGAAGAATCAGTGCATTACTCTGTGGGTTCCCATTTGATTTGAAACATATTCATATTCCATTATAATCTCATGTTATGTTTGTTTTGACATGTGTTGTAAGTTAATCATTTGAAGTGATTACATACGTTTGATGCTTGATGTTTGTGTTTTGTCAACGCCTTTGGGGCAAGGGGTGGATAGAAGAGTTTTTCCCAGCTTTAGGTCATTTTACCAATGGGTCAAAATGTTCTTCTGGCTAGGTCAACGCCCTGCTGGGTTTTCGCTTCTGTCATAAGTTTACAACTCACACTCAAGCTAGTAGGTTGTTTATGCTATTTGTTATCAGCATAAAGAGGGGGGAATGTTATGAGAATTTTATGATTATAATTGTGTATATTGTTTATAGTTAGTAGGTGCTCATAGTTCTCTACAGGTCATGTCAAATCATGTCATGTCCTCCATGCTAGTCCAAGCATGGAGTAGACATAACTAGATAGACATGGGTTGCCATGGTACTTCTGCACCTGGAGCTGGGGCCTTGAGGGGAGTGTGTATGCAAGATACGCCTCCCACTGACAGCCCCCACTGAAGTGATATAAAATGTAATGTTTTGCTTACCTCTGTAAGCAAAACGCACTATGTACCTTTTGTATATATCTGTGTACTTTGCTTCCCTTGCAAGGAATAAAACCTGGCCTTTCGCTTTTTATAATATAATCTGTCTCCGTGTCTCTCTGGATAATATAAGGATATAGAATTCTTTTGGACATATAGAATTCTTATAACATAGATTCATTGTTTTCTTCCTATCAAGCACCAGCCTCTCAAGCTCTTCCTGCGCAACACGTCAAGCAGCCACTGTCACGGTCGCTCAGGACTCTGATCAGTTGGCCGCGGCCTCCGCCTCCGGCTCCCCCGCCCCTACAGACTCGCAGATGAGAAACAGGTGTGCGGGAACGCCGGCGGAGCAAGACCAGCTGAGCCGAGTTGGCAATCAACAGAGAATAAGAAGCACCGCAGCCTGCTCCTCGTTGCCAGATCGTAATACTAACTCCAGTCAGTTATACATCTAGCTTGCTATTGCCGTGTTGTTTATTGAATTACTTACCTGTGCCTTTGTTCGTCTTAGACCCGTCCAGTCCTGCCGTATGTCCTGTTCCTGTTCCGTCTTCGTCTGTTCCTGTACCTTCAAGTCTCGCCTCGATCCAGTTCCAGTCCAGCCCCGGTTTTGTCCTGTGTCCTCGTTATCCCAGAAGAACTTGTCATACCTTTGTGCCTCATTAAATCTGTTTATATTCCTTTACTTGTGTGTCTGCATTTGGGTTGTCTTGCCGGTCCGTAACAGCACGATCTGGCCAGAATGAACCCAGCAGAGCCGCACACTCTTCCGCAGACTGTCGCTGCTCAGACCGCGCTTCTGGAGCAGCATGATGCTACTCTCCAGGCTCTCATGGGCCACATGAAGGACTTCTCGCAGAGCCTCACCGTGCTGAGTGCCCAGTTGACTGCAGTGAACTCACCGCCGGCTACCAGCGCTCCAGCAGTCTCTACGCTGACTATGGAAGCCCCGCCTCCAGGTTACAAGGAAGCGTTTGTACCGCCACCTGCACCATACAGTGGAGATCTCGGCTCTTGTGGTGCCTTTTAACCCAGTGCTCCTTGGTTTTGAACTACAGTCACAGACTTATAAGAGTGATCGCTCAAGAATTGCTTTTTTAATTGGGTGTCTAAGGGGTCAGGCTTTACAATGGGCCTCCGCTGTCTGGGAGAAGCAGGAGGATTTGTGTTTCTCTTATTCCGCATTCATCAAGGAGATGAAATTAATTTTTGATCATCCTGTTCGAGGAGGGGAGGCTACTAAAAGACTGTTTTCCATTCGTCAGGGGAATCGCAGTGTGGCAGAGTTTGCCGTGGAGTTTCGTTCATTAGCCGTGGAGAGCGGTTGGAATGAGGAAGCTCTTCACGGAGCCTTTTTAAATGCGATTTCTGAGGAACTTAAGGACGAGATGCCTCCAACGAGTCTGAATGAACTCATTACCGGGGCTATTAGAATGGATAATCGCCTTCGGGAGCGTAAGAGGGAGAAGGCTGGCTTACAGGCGTCAATGAAATCCTCCACTAGTCCAGGTTCGGGATTCCCGGCATATCAGGGGGGTTTTTCCCAGCCTCCACGAGAGAGGACCGGGGGTTGGTGGACACAGACGGGCGATGAAAGAGGCTCATTCAGTTCCAATACAGATTCGCCGGGTCGTACACTGCAACCAGCCGCACCTGAACCCATGCAGTTGGGTCGAACCCATTTGACAGAGGAGGAGAGACTCGTCCGGGTCAAGACAGGTAGTTGTCTCTATTGTGGAGGACTTGGACATTTTCGTGCTTCCTGCCCGCTCCTTCCGGGAAAAGGGTGGGCTCGGCGGTAATGGGAGAAATACTGCTGAGCCAAGTCCGGTGCTCGTCTCCCACTTCTGTACGTATGGAAGGAACTATTATGTTAGCAGATCAGAACCAGACATTGGAAGTTCTGATCGATTCTGGAGCAGATGAGAGCCTTTTGGACCGTGGGGTGGCTAAGAGGTTGGGTATACAGACTATGCCTTTGGAGGTGCCTTTAAAAGTAAAGGCTTTGAACGGTGAGGTTTTGACCCAGATAGGTGAACAGACTATTCCAGTAAAACTCCTTCTGTCTGGTAATCACACAGAGACTATTAGGTTTTACATTTTTGATTGTGTTCACACACCTATAGTGTTGGGGTTACCCTGGCTGAAGATTCATAACCCTCACATTGACTGGGCCGCATACCAAGTGTTGTCTTGGAGTAAATATTGTCATTTACATTGTCTGCAGTCTGCTTTACCTCCTGTTCCTCTAGATGCACCTCGGCACCTGAACCTCCAGATCTGTCTTCAGTTCCACCAACCTACCATGATTTGTCAGCAGTGTTCTGTAAGCATCAAGCCTTGTCGCTGCCACCTCATAGACCATACGACCGCGCCATCGACCTCTTGGCCGGTGCTCCTCTGCCCAGCAGCCGCCTCTATACACTCGAGGCCAGAAAATGAGGCAATGGAGAAGTACATCCAGGAGTCGTTGGCAGCAGGGATAATACGACCCTCGTCCCCTCCGGTGGGTGCAGGTTTTTTCTTTGTTGATAAGAAGGACAAGAGTCTGAGACCATGTATTGATTTTCGGGCCTGAACAAAATCACCATCAAGAATAAGTATCCACTTCCTTTGATCAGTTCAGTTTTCACTCCTCTCTGTGGTTCTATGATATTCACCAAACTCGATCTCCGCAACGCATATCATTTGGTGCGTATTAGGAGGGGGATGAGTGGAAAACTGCTTTAATACACCCTTAGGACATTTTGAATATCGGGTGATGCCTTTTGGACTTATGAATGCTCCTGCGGTATTTCAAAATTTGGTTAACGATGTACTACGAGACATGATTGGTCGGTTTGTGTTTGTGTATCTGGATGACATTTTGATCTTTTCTAAGGATTTGGAGGAACATCAGGGACATGTCAGGGGGGTTCTCCAGAGATTATTGGAGAATAAACTGTTCGTTAAGGCCGAGAAGTGCGAGTTCCACGCACCGTCTGTTACCTTTCTGGGATACATCATCGCTCAGGGACAGATCCAGATGGACCCGCGGGAGTGGCCTACCCCGTCCAACCGTAAGGAGGTTCAGCGATTCCTGGGGTTTGCGAATTTTATAGAAATTTCATACGAAATTTCAGTAAGCTGGCAGAACCTTTGACGACTCTCACGCCTACCGCACAACCTTTTGCCTGGACACCGGAGGCAGAAGGAGCCTTTAATGTCCTAAAGCATCGCTTTACTTCTGCCCGGTGCTCATACAGCCTAATCCAGAGTTACAGTTTGTGGTGGAGGTCGACGCTCAGATACGGAGTGGGAGCAGTACTGTCCCAGCGCTCTGCTACTGATCAAAAGCTTCACCCCTGTGCTTTTTCTCTCATAAACTCTCTCAGCAGAGCGGAACTATGACGTGGGAACAGAGAGCTCCTGGCGGTTAAGTTGGCGTTAGAAGAGTGGCGTCATTGGCTGGAGGGATCCATTCAACCATTTGTGGTCTGGTCAGACCATAAGAATTTGACTTACATCCAGACGGCAAGGCTGAACTCCCGACAGGCCAGGTGGGCACTATTCTTTGATCGGTTTAATTTTGTCCTTACTTATCGCCCAGGTTCCAAGAATATTAAGCCAGACGCCTTATCTTCACCACGGAACGGCAATCTACAGAAGAAGAGAGTATCCTGCCCCAGTCTCGCATCGTGGCTACACTTACCTGGGAGATAGAAGCTCGTGTCCGGCTTGCACAGCGTCAGCATCCTGATCCTGGTACTGGGCCACATAATGCCTTGTACGTGCCAAGTAGCGTTCGTTCGGAGGTATTGCACTGGGCCCATGGGACCCGCCTCACTTGCCATCCGGGGATTGGTCGCACCCTGGCTGTTCTGCGCAGTAGGTTTTGGTGGGACACTATGGACAAGGATACTAAAGAATACATTTCGGCATGCCCAGTGTGTGCTCAGAATAAGACACTTAATCGACCTCCAGCCGGTCTGCTACAACCACTACCGATTCCTAGCAGGCCATGGTCACATGTGGCGGTGGACTTTGTTACCGGGCTTCCGTCTTCTAAAGGACACACGGTGGTGTTGACAATTGTAGACCGGTTCTCTAAGGCAGCTCACTTTGTACCCTTACCCAAGCTGCCGTCCGCTCGGGAGACGGCGGATCTTCTGGTAATGCATCTATTTCGGTTACACGGCCTTCCTTGGGACATCGTTTCAGACAGAGGTCCACAGTTTACCTCCCAGGTTTGGAAGGCGTTTTGTACGGCGTTGGACATCAAGGTTAGTCTCTCCTCTGGTTACCATCCACAGACCAATGGACAGACAGAGAGGGCAAATCAACAGATGGAAGTGGCACTGAGGTGCACGCCGTCAGCTAATCCTGCTAGTTGGAGTGTCCATCTGCCTTGGGTAGAGTATGCCCACAACACCCTGGTCAACGCCTCTAGGTATGTCTCCCTTCCAGTGTTGTTATGGTTATCAACCGCCTCTATTTGCAGATCAGGAACAAGAGCTGGCAGTTCCTTCGGTACAAGAGCACCTGCGCCGGTGCCATCAGGTCTGGAGAAGGGCCCGCTCAGCTCTGGCACGCGCTACCCAGTCACAGGTACAAGCTAACCGCCATCGCACTCCCTGCCCCTAGGTACTCTCCAGGGCAGAAGGTTTGGCTGTCATCCAGGGACCTGCCTTTGAGGGTGGAATCTACTAAGTTGGCACCAAGGTTCATCGGGCCATTTGAAGTGGAGAAGGTCATCAACCCCGCGGCAGTTCGACTGAAGCTTCCTCGGTCTCTTAGGATTCACCCTACCTTCCATGTTTCCAGAATCAAACCGGTCAGTTCCAGCTCCCTGATCCTCCCTGTCCTCCCGCCTCCGCCCAGGATGATAGACGATCAGCCTGCATACACGGTGAGGAGGATTATGGATGGGCGCCGGGGTCGGGCCGTCAGTTTTAGTAGATTGGGAGGGTTATGGACCTGAGGAACGGTGTTGGGTTCCCTCAGAAGAACATTCTCGATCCTTCCCTTATTCGAGAATTTTTTCATTGTCATCCGGAGAAGCGGGATAGGCCGCCAGGTGGCGTCCATAGAGGGGGGGGTACTGTCACGGTCGCCAGGACTCTGATCAGTTGGCCGCGGCCTCCGCCTCCGGCTCCCGCCCCTACAGACTCGCAGATGAGAAACAGGTGTGCGGAACGCCGGCGGAGCAAGACCAGCTGAGCCGAGTTGGCAATCAACAGAGAATAAGAAGCACCGCAGCCTGCTCCTCGTTGCCAGATCGTAATACTAACTCCAGTCAGTTATACATCTAGCTTGCTATTGCCGTGTTGTTTATTGAATTACTTACCTGTGCCTTTGTTCGTCTTAGACCCGTCCAGTCCTGCCGTATGTCCTGTTCCTGTTCCGTCTTCGCCTGTTCCTGTACCTTCAAGTCTCGCCCCTCGATCCAGTTCCAGTCCAGCCCCGGTTTTGTCCTGTGTCCTCTCGTTATCCCAGAAGAACTTGTCATACCTTTGTGCCTCATTAAATCTGTTTATATTCCTTTACTTGTGTGTCTGCATTTGGGTTGTCTTGCCGGTCCGTAACAGCCACTAAAAACCCTCTCCTATATCCCTCCATGTACACCTCATGTTCTGTTCCTCAGCCAGCCACATTTTCTCAAGTCATCACCCCAACTGCACTTCCACATATGCAACAAGCCCCAATCACTCAAGCTCCTGCTACTCAAACCCTTTTAACCTCTCATGAAGCTTCCGACGACCTTGTAAGAACTCTTGCTGAAGCTATCACAGCTAACCGAGTTCCAATCCCAGAACCTGAAGTTTTCAAAGGAGATCCTCTCAAGTACAATGATTGGAAGCTTTCCTTCTTTACTCTGGTTGATCGCAAGAACCTGCTAGCTCAAGAAAAGCTCTTTTTTTTACGCAAGTACGTTGGTGGCTCAGCCAAAAGAGCTATTGAAGGACATTTCCTTGTAGGAACAGAAACAGCTTATTGTGCTGCCTGGGACATTCTTGAAGACAGATTTGGTAATCCATTCATAGTTGCCAAGTCATACCGTGATACATACATGGCAAAAAATTAGCCCCAAGGACAGTGAAAATCTTCGCGAGTTTGTTGATTTCTTGACCAGTGTCGAATCAGCTATGCCATATGTTCAAGGTCTACAAACTCTCAATGACTGTGTGGAAAACCAAAGGATTGCGCTCAAGCTCCCGGATTGGTTATGCTCACGTTGGAATAGAGAAGCCACAATTTATCAAGATGGACACAAAATGTTCCCTGACTTTAGATACTTTGTGAGATTTCTCAACATGGAAGCTCGAATTGCATGCAACCCCATCACATCATTTTATGCAGTGAAGTCAGCTGACCAAGAAAGATCAAAGCCAACAGAACGAGAACAGTCCAAGTATCAACGAAATCAAAATTTGAGTGCTAAGACTTTCACTACTAATACAAGTGAGAAGACAAGCATCACATGCATGTTTTGTAAGAAGAAAGGCCATACTCTCCATAGGTGTCTCAAGATTAGGGAAAAACCAGTTGAAGAAAGAGTTAAGTTTGTACAACTGGAGAAGTTATGTTTTGGCTGCCTTAGGATTGGTCATAACTCCAGAGCCTGTACATCTAGGAGTGTGTGTGAAATATGTGGAAAACACCACCCCACTTGCTTACATCAAGATCGCGGGAAGAAAGATCAAGAACAAGGAGTAAGAATAAAACAAGAAAGGCCAAATGAAAACAAAGGAGACAAGAACCAACAGTCTGAATCATTTGAAATACAGCAAGTTACCTCTAACCGAGTTGTTTAAGAGAAGAGCAGCACTCACATTTCATCTATTGTCCCAGTTTATGTCTCCACGACAATGGAACCAGACAAGGAAGTTTTAGTGTATGCTTTACTTGATAGTCAGAGCGACACAACCTTCATCCTGAAGGATGCAGCTGTAACGTTGGGTGCCAAGAAAGAGCCAGTAAAACTTAAAGTGTCTACAATAACGTCAAAAACAAAGGTGGTGAATAGCCAAAAGGTGCAAGGACTACAGGTAAGAGGCATCAGCTCTGACATTAAAATCAAACTCCCAACAACCTATACCAGAGATTACATACCAGCAAACAGATCCCATATACCTACAAGCACAACCGCAAAGTTCTGGCCCCATTTAGAACATTTGGCTGATGAAATGTCTCCTGAGCTCAACTGTGAAGTGGGATTGTTAATCGGCTATAACTGTCCACAAGCCCTACTTCCCAGAGATGTCATCTCAGGCAATGAAAACCAGCCATATGCACAAAGATCTGTGTTGGGTTGGAGCATTATCGGCTACAGCAACACTGAAGTTGATTATGATCATGAGGATGAAATCGGTGTGAGCCACCGTATCATCATAAAGAAAGTTCAGCCAGCTACCAAGCCCTTTACTGAGCTCAAGTCTGAGGTCCATTTTGTTTATAGAACTCAAGTCAAGGAAATGATCACTCCAGCAGATATACTCAAGGTCTTTGAGGCAGATTTTACTGAGAAGCCCAGTGAAGAAGGTCTAATATCACAAAATTATATTAAGTTCTTGGTGAAGGTGAAAGATGGAATCAAGCAAAAGCCAAATGGACATTACGAAATGCCATTGCCTTTCAAGGAAGAGAGACCAAGCCTGCCAAACAACAAAGTATGTGCAGAACATAGACTCAGATGTCTGGAAAAACGTCTTAAGAAGGATAATCAATATCACAAGGATTATGTGGCCTTTATGGAGGACATCATAGCAAGAGGTGATGCTGAAAGGGTTCCAGAGTCAGAGGTAAGCAATCAGACCACGTGGTATATCCCTCACCATGGGGTTTACCATCCCCAAAAACAGGAAAAATTCGTGTTGTATTCGATTGCTCAGCTAAGTTTCAGAATACATCACTGAATGAACATCTACTCACTGGGCCAGATCTTACAAATACCCTTGTTGGGGTCTTATGTCGCTTCCGCAAGGGACACGTAGCCATCATGTGTGACGTAGAGCGGATGTTCCATCAATTTTATGTTGCACCAAGGGACCAAGACTATCTCAGATTTCTGTGGTGGGAAAGAGGCAATATGGAAGCTCCACCTTCAATGTTCCGCATGAAGGTCCACTTGTTCGGTGCTGCATCGTCACCTGGATGTGCAAACTTTGGGCTCAAACATCTGGCTGCAGAAGGAGAAAGCAAGTTTAGCGAAGCTACAGTGAGGTTTATACAGCGCAACTTTTATGTTGATGATGGATTAACAAGTTTGGACAGTGAAGAAGAAGCTATTAAGCTTGTTAGAGAGGCAAGAGAGCTCTGCAACACTGGTAAACTCCACCTACATAAATTCATTACCAACAATAAGAGGGTTCTTTCAACAATCCCAATTCAAGAACGTGCTGAAGTTGCAAATGACCTGGACATGGCATTGGGTGAGCAGAAGATGGAAAGGGCTCTCGGGGTCCAATGGTGCATTAGCTCTGATAAGTTCCAGTTCAGAGCGAAGGTCAAAGAGCATCCTTTTACCAGAAGAGGAGTACTGTCAACAGTGGCCTCAATTTTTGATCCTCTTGGATTAGTGGCACCTATCATTTTGAAAGGTAAACAGATTCTACAAAGGATGTGCCAAGACAAGGTTGGATGGGACGAGCCGCTTACTGATGACCTCAGGCCGCGTTGGGAAGCATGGCTCCAAGACCTTCACAATCTGTCTTCGGTAGAGATACCACGGCACTACATACCATTGGCAGCTAAGGAAGTTCAACAGTATGAACTTCACCATTTCTCCGATGCCGGTGTTTCCGGCTATGGAATGTGTTCTTACCTTAGGTCGCTTTCAAGTCTGGAGAAGTTCATTGTGCTCTTGTTATGGGGAAGGCAAGGGTTGCACCGAAGCTAACAACAATCCCAAGGCTAGAACTCTCGGCTGCGGTCGTGGCTACAAGGTCAAGTGATCTATTAAGGAGAGAAATGGAGATTGAAAATCTACAGGAATACTTTTGGACCGATTCCAAGGTTGTCCTTGGTTACATTAACAATGATGAAAGGCAATTTCATGTATTCGTAGCCAACCGGATCCAGCAGATCAAATCAAGCACAGAACCATGTCAGTGGCAATATGTTGCCTCAGAAAATAACCCAGCTGACCATGCCTCTCGCGGGCTAATGGCAAAAGAGCTTGTAGAGTCTAACTGGTTCACAGGACCTAGCTTCTTGTGGCAAAGAGACCTCCCTAAGGAAGAAGAGTTTAAGGTGAGAGAACTCAATTAGGATGATCCAGAAATCAAAAGAGCACAAGTTCACACAACGAAAGCAAATGAGGAAAAGTCCCTATCAGACCGACTTCACAAGTTTTCAGATTGGAAAAGAGTCGTACAAGCCATAGCAAGACTTAAGCGTCTTGCAAAAGAGGTGAAAGGTCTTAAAACAAGATCCAATGAAGTTACGACGCTTGAAGAAAGGAAGGAGGCTGAACAATTTATAATCCGTGTAGCAGAACCACCATTGGAATCCCCACGGATTAACTGTCCTGCCTTAACTGCCCTGCCAAAGGCCTTCAGAGACAAGCCTGTATCTGAAAGCCTCAAACTTAACACTGTTTTCTTTCAGATAAAAGCATGGCCAAAGTGCTTTATGGACAAGAAATGCTATTAATGACTTTGCTCTTGCTTTTACAAGCAGTGGAACCTGGGTTCACAGGACACCAGGATCAAAGGTGGCCCAGGACCAGTGCCACCCCCCCCTGGTGCCATGTCTTTTTAACCATAAAACTGAAGATAAAATTGTTGTTTTAGCTGGATGCAAAGACCACTTCCTGGTCCTACATTCTAATTGACAATTGGAATGCTTTTGATCCTAACATCCAAGAACGATCAAAGACCGCCCCTGGTGGTCAAATGAACAAATGACTCTATCCAATCATCAAAAGACAATTTCGTAATTCTAACATTACAGGAAAATGTATTTTTGATATTGTGTTGTTTATACTGTTCTTTTCCAGGACACGGAGTTGCAAACAAATAACTCCCTTTATGGTTTCCATTTTGTTTTAAATGAAATGTAATTAATGTTTCAACAATATTCTACATATTCATAATACTCGACTTTTCTTTGTATAATCCTACAGATATAAATGTTGGTTATGTGTTATGAGAATGGGTTGAAACAAAAGGAATGTTTTAAAAACTTTAGTTAAAACTTTAGTTTAGATTTTCCCAAGCAACTTCCTCTTCCGCCGGAAGAGTGACCCCCGGCTCAGTCAATAAAAGCTGGCTGCGAGCCAAAACTCTCTCTTCGGCTTTTCGCCTCTTGACCCCTGCGTCTACGGTTCACTCAGGACCGCTAATGCCACCACGGCTAAGCTTTTGAGCCTCGTGTTAGCGCGAGTAAACTTTTTGTTCTAAGACTGTGCCTGCTAAAAGCGCCTGCTACTTTCCCAAAGGTAATGGATTGGATTGGAGGTATTGGATGACCTTTCCACTGATGCTTTCTTAAATGCGTTGCGCTGTTTTATTGCCATAAGAGGCAATGTAAGTCAACTACGAAGTGATCAAGGCACAAACTTCATAGGGGCACGCAACAAATTCCAAGAATTAATGAAAGGAATGGAGCAAGAACGCGTAAAAGAGTTGGGATGCAACTTTGTCATGAACCCACCCGTCTCCAGTTACATGGGCGGTGTCTGGGAGAGGCAGATTCGGACCGTGAGAAGTGTCCTCACTTCCATTCTAGATCAGTCTGCGGGAAGATTAGACGGCTCTTCCTTAAGAACCTTCCTATACGAAGTGATGGCTATAGTGAACAGTCGACCATTGACCACGGAATATCTCAATGATCCATTAGGACCTGAACCTCTAACTCCAAACCATATATTGACAATGAAATTGTCAATAATCGCACCACCAACCTGGTGAATTTGTAAGGGAAGATCTATATCTTTGGAAAAGATGGAAGAGGGTACAGTTCTTGTCCAATGAATTTTGGACCAGGTGGAGAAAAGAGTATTTGCTGAATCTGCAGCAGAGGAGCAAATGGAACAAGGACAGGAGAAATGCTAAAGTGAATGACATTATCCTGTTGCAAGATGATGGTGCACCAAGAAACCAGTGGAAGCTGGCGAAGCTAGTTGAAGTCTTCCAAGGTGCTGACGGAAGAGTCAGAAAACTCAAACTGCTCCTCAGTGACACAACACTAGACAGTAAAGGCACACGCTCAAATAAGCCAGTTTACTTAGAAAGGTCAATACACAAAACTGTACTATTGCTTGAGGCTGAATAAGTTATCTCTTCAAGATTAGCTCTTCAATGACATTGTTTGTTTATATTTGAAGGTATATTTGTGTTTTGCATAAATGTTTTACAAGGTTCTGTAATTTTTTTTTTTGTTGTTTATTGTGAAATGAGTACATGCTTTTATTTTGACATGACGAAAACCGGAAGTAGCGTCTCTTAGCAACGGAAAAGTTCTGTGAATGAAACTCAGAGAAAAAGCTCACATGTAGCGGTGAAGTTATCTGCTATTTTTTGTTTCTTCATTAATACTTGATGCTTAATAGTGTTTACCTCAACTGTGTGTAAGCTGAAAAAATCCTAAATTGTTGACTGTGAAGATTGCTTCTGGAAAATGACTGCCGTTGTTTGAGAAGCAGGCTAAAGTGGTCAGTATTACTTTGTATTCTTTGTTGGGATGGCAACGGTGCTGAGTCATGTTTTTTATGTAACGTTTGCAGTATTTGATGCTGTCTTTTATTTTGTCTATCTGAATTTTTTGTTCTACGTGTTAATAAACATCTGTAAATGGAACCGGAGTCTCGCATTCAGTCAATGGGCGGCATAGTGCCTTTATTTGATTTCTCTCATTTTGTCCAACAGCGCTGTGCTCTGGTATCGATAAGTCACTGACACAGCTTTAATCCAACACATTTTCTAAGGTGTGTTCCTGCTGCATTGAGGCTTGTGTTCAGGTCTAAAGACACACTGGGGGTGAGTGTGGAGAGGAGCAGCCCCTAACTCTGCTACAGACACACTCTCATACAGCTCCAGCTTATACAGGTGTCTGCAGGCCTCTATGAGTCTGAGTCACACTAACTCTGCAACAAACTACTGCTGCATCACTTTTACAACCATCACTGTCTCAGAGTCACACACACACACTTTTCAGGCCAATGTGGAAAAGAAATGACTTTTGTCCCTGAATTTGTGTCTGGCTCAGAGTTTAGACAGAGACAGATCCCATTGTAAGTCCAGTAAGTCCAGTAATGAATAGGGTTTGTCTGAGTGAACAAAAGGTCAGGCTCAGTGACACATCAATGACAGCATTTACAATCATTATTTCTCAGAGAAAAAACTCACTTTACATCAAGTGGAAGAGAAGAAACATCTGCAGTTTGTACAAAAAGACAAACTGAGCTTCTCCAATATTTCTGAAGCTTTGAAATCTTTCTGTGAGTTTAGAGCAAACCTGTGGTTCAGAGATGTCTTGGTCTAAATCAATGAGACTGTCACACTTACACTTCCTGAGACTTGGTCTGATCCAGTGGACTCCAGCAGGATCCAGTCTGAAGGAAAACAGAGACATTACATCAGTCTGATCCACACAAGCTTTTCTTTTCAATCTCATTGTTCCTCCTGAAGCACTCTTTGAGCCTCATTTATCAAACATGTGTTCTCTGACATTTATCAATCTCAGGGGCGGACTGGCCATCTGTGTGATCTGGAGAATCACAGAACGGCCGGTACTCCAGGACGGCCGGCGGGCCGGCCCACCACCCACCACTCACGCAGTCATCATCACCTGTTTTTTCCCCCACTAATCTGTTATATACTCCAGTACTGTAGGTGGCAGCAATGCACCTTTAAGTTGGATGCCAGCTGCACTGGCCGTGGCCGCCAAGTAAGAAGAATAAGCAGTGGAGGAAGCAACAGGAAAGATGTTAGAAAAGAAGAATAGAAACAAACAGTATTATCATGCATAACGCGGCCGCGGGTAAAAAACGGAAAGAAAAGGGTGGGGCTGAGAAGAAAAATGCGGAATTTAGACAGTGAAGCTATGCAGCATGTTGATGATGAGGGACAGAAAGATGGGCTGGTTCCACAGGCAGCTTCAGGGCAAGTAAGTATGGAGCATGAGGAGAAAGAGATTTACTTGCTAGGGATGATGTTAGGAAGTGATATTCAGGTTGCTAAATTTTTAATAATTACAGTAGTAAAACAGCTAAAGTTCAAAATTTTAGCTGCAAAAGGCCACATGTGGTAGCAAATATTAAGAAATATGTTGTGCTTTTACTTTTAAAAATGTTGATTAACATTACAGTTAATCCTTACATACTTTGAAGATTTTGAATACAGAAGTTACATTTGTAATGGTGTTTTCATTTAGATCTGGTATTATTTGTGCAGTAAGATTAATTACTGCATAAATTAATTAAGATTATTAAGTAATAAATTAATTTGAAGACAGCATGGAATAGATTATATAATATGCTGTATAACAGCATATTATATAATCTATTCCATGCTATCTTGGAATAAAACAAGTTTTTTTTTTTTTTTATCCATTCCATCGTTTGTTTATTCAGGTTGAGCTTAGACCAATAGCAGAAAAAGACACCCACTCCAGCTCAACTTTAAATTACTTTAAGTGCCCCAAGTCAGATAGTCACAGCCTAGAGTTTTTTTTTTCATACCACCCTCAGAAGAAGACAAAATACCTGACAGTACAGAGAGTGTTTAAACACAAAATGGCAAAATGGCTTACATACTCTGTATTGTGCAGTATGTTTAGCATTTGCCAAACCAACTGAAACCAGTCCCTTCATAAGTGGAATGCAGGACTGGAACCATATCAGTCAAAGAGTTGAGGAACATGAAAGGAGCAACATGCACAGAGGTTGTGCTGAGGCATATTTTTTGAGGGCATCTAAATCAGATATAGCCAGCCTGCTACATGGTCCCCAAATTGTAGCTCACAGAGAGTGTGTTGAGATCTCAATTTCTATGTGAGTATTCAAGTTAAACTAGAATAATATGCTTTTAACACAACATCTAGTCAACATCAGTGCTACTGTTATAATTTGGATGGTATAGTACCATGAGCCACAATTAAAGTCTCGTGACACTCATGCCAGGCGTTATTGTTGTTGTCGAGTTTCCATGCGCCGATTGCTTCGGGCCGGGCCTAGTCAAAGTCCAGGGCCGTTTTTTAGTCCCAGTCCGTCCCTGATCAATCTGAACTTCAGCACAAGTTCACTCAGATCACATGCAGCTCTGAGCTCCAGTCAATTTAACACAGTTTTACAGCATTTTACACTGAACTCTAATTAAACTTCAACAATTCACTTTAGAAAGTATTTAGGATATACTTGGATTTTTGGTTCAGAAATTATTTTACTGTTTTGAGGAAAAGGCTGCAACACATTTCTTCAAAAGAAACACAAGAAAAGATAGTTTTGTAAAAACTCAGAACAGTGTGTATTTCATTGTCTCTGGGTCGGCTTTAGTTCTTATCTTCATTGTCCAACTTGGTCAAAGTAACTTTAAAAACAAAGTTATCTCGTTCCTTCAAAATAAAAGCCTAAGTGCTAAATCACTAGGATTGATGAAAAATGAGCCAGTGTTTATGGACTTTAGTTTTGTTAAATACAGATGTGTATTATAAAGTTATGTCTGTAACATATTTATATTTTTGTGTTGATTATTATTATATTACTCCACAGATCCAGGGCCAGGTTCTTTCTGTGCCTTCAGCAGTTTTCCACCAAATCAATAAATAGAAATATCACAGATTTAGTGTTAGTTATTGGAGGATTTAAAAGAACTATGACATAAATATGCTTGTGTTTATCTCTGATATTGTGCAGTTCTTGTAAAAAACATGAAAAGTCCAAGTGCAGCAGTCTGTGACTATTCCAGTGTTGAAAGAGTGTGAAATGATAGAAGAGCATGTGTGATGTATGAGACTGAGGCTCTGATTGGTCAGTGAGTGTCTCTTCCTCAAACTGCAGCAGCTGCTGAGCTTTTAAACACACACATAGGTTTTATTTCACAAACAGGACTTCAGCCTCTGTCAGCCTCTGTGTCAAATCAAACATTCTTTAGACATAATAAGGAACAAGAGTTAAAAACATGTTTGTCTTCATTAGCCTCATGATGTTGGAGTTTCCATCAGACAAACATGTTTCCCTCTAACCTTGTGTCACACATGGATTGAACACAGTAGTGTTAAATGTGTACACTACAGTGCACTGGGATGAATGCATCTGCACAAACAGCAGCTCAACTCAAGAACATCTTAAAGAAGGAGTTATTTATAAAACTTAAAACAACCAACTCCAAAAAACATCTAAAAATGTTCTCCAATAAAGAAGGAGGTAGAATTTAAGAGGAGAACATAATTTAAAGGTACAGTGTGTTGGTGCTACACTAAAGAAACGGTGTGTTAGCAGAAATACTCTGATACTATGGACTGGACTGGACAGTAATATGAAGAGTGTGGCAACTTAACAACAATTTAAAACTATATAAAAAGAGTATTATAGTAGTCATAGGTATTCTGGGATGTCAATTAGGATTGTAGATGTAGTAAAGAATGTTAATAATAGATTAAATTAATTGACACAATAATATCTGTTTTGTT
This sequence comes from Perccottus glenii, assembly GCA_024416835.2. Classification (NCBI taxonomy): domain Eukaryota; kingdom Metazoa; phylum Chordata; class Actinopteri; order Gobiiformes; family Odontobutidae; genus Perccottus; species Perccottus glenii. The sequence goes on from JALDQB020000080.1 coordinate 61,792, forward strand.
TTTTCTCTTCTGTTTAGTGAATGGAACTTATTATAATTGTTTTGTTGTTTTGTTTCGATGTTTAGCACTTTTATTTAAATATTAAAAGAGTTAGTTACAATAAGTCTTGACTTCAGCCTAAAACCCTTTTGGTCAATGTTTTATATTTAATGAAAGTGTTCTGTTCTTTTGTTTATTTTATGACAAATAAAAACTGAAAAAAGGATACATTTTTTTCTTTTAGAATATTCAAACCAGTTTAAAGCAGCTTTGTTGAAACGCTCTTTTTTGTCCCAAACTGATGAAAGAGGTATTTTGACAACATTAACTGTTTTGGGATCAGTGTGTTTGTCTCAGAAATCAAGAGACTGCACAGTCTTCTGCAAGAGTAGATAATCCAAGTGTACATTATTATTAATACATTATTATTATTATTGACCACATTATCCATATCACAAACAATCTATTAAACTACTACTGCATCAAATTTAACTTCAGCAGTAACATTTAACATCTATACGAGTATATGGTGACACTTGTTTATTGTTCACAGCCTTTGTGTTCTCATCAGATCACATCCTTCTGTTGCTCACAGGTCTAAGCTAACATCTGCCCTCAGTCTCACCTGGTTCTGTCTCTGTCTCTTAGATCACCTGCTCACTCTGCTCTCTTCTTTCTCTCACTTCCTCTTTCCCTCTCTGAGCTCTCACCAACAGGAAATTAAAGATTCATTTAAGCAAATGTTCCAAAATACAAATGACACTAACAACCAAGAAGATATAAGATTTACTTTTTGAGATATACCACTTTAATATGCAAGGACCCCCATTACTTATTTTAACAATAAATAGAATATATTTATTTTATTTATTAAATGCTGTAATATCCATCTGGCTTGTTGCCTACAAACACACAAGTTAATTAAACTATGTAGACTGTTAATAATATTCCATCTCATTCATTTGATAAAAATAGATTGATTTAAAAATACATTTGACATATTTCAGAGCCTACTATGAAGTTTTAAAGTTCGAATGACAATATTTTTAGCTAAAACAACCCCATGCCTCCTGACTGCTGCAGCTGTTTCTCAAGAGCAAGAGTGATATTAAACAAGAGTAGCTGGGACAGGCTCGAGCTCCTCTGAGGAGAATGAACAGTGGAAAGACGTTAAAATGTTAGCTGTGGCTAATATTTGACGATGCAGCAACAAGTCCAGTGATTAACTACATTAATTGTCAGAAATAAAGTGGTGCCTTATGTACCCTTCATAACAAGAAACACAAAATTAACTCTCCTTAAAAAGGCCTCGAGTAAGAGCGCCACCGATATACCTCTGTCCACCAGAGGGCAGACTCCAAAAGTGGAAAGATCAGGTTTACAGCCGGAATGGGCAGAAGACATCCATGTTTATTTACAAAAATGATAGTTCTTTTTTCTTAAAATATTTAAAATGTTTTGTTTTAAATATATCTCATTTAAAAATCTGACATTTCCAGTCCTAAATAAAGTACTGTGGAGTAAAATGTATTTTTGAAGTTCTTAATTTTATTTTAGAAGTAAAGCCCTAAAAGTGGTCTAGCCTCGACCTATGATTCACTGTCTGAAAAAATAATGCCTCTGTTTTATTATTGCTGGTGCAATATTATTTATTTATCAATAGTGTCTCTGTTTGATTGTTTATATTTAGTTTTGTGAGTTTTATTGATCACAGTTTTAAATGAAAACAGTCTTAATGTTCAAAGTATAATCTCTGGGCCCCTGTGTAAGAGACACATTTAGGGTTTCCACTCAGTTTAGCCTCAGCCTCTTCTCTCGTAGGTCGCAGGTCATGTCAGGAGTCCGTCAGGCCTCCATTAGTGCAGTCCACGCGTCTGAGTGACTCTCACAGACACAGTGAACCATTCCCCCAGTTTCTTTCTGCGTCAAAGGCTAAATACTGTCAATCCTCCAAAGTGAAGCTCATTACCCTCCTGCTGACAGATCCTGGTGGTCCCGGCTCCACTCGTTTCTCCACTCTGCAGGCGCTGCACCAGCTCAGTGTCAGAAGCTTCTGCTAGCTTACTGATCCGGCCCGGTGTTAGCCCATGCTTTACCGCCGCTGGTGGTTTAGATGTTTGTAACCGCGTCATTGTTTGGGCCTGGGTTAAGTTGGATGTCCCTTGCTAACAGGACTAGGAGAAAGAGAAATACTGTCGAGTGCATACAGTCTCTTTTCCTTTCACTCAAATTTGTTTTGGTGCACAACATTACACAAGCGTTTTCTAACTTCAGGAGTGAGTAGTAGATGGTTAAACAACCATATCCAAAGTTGTTCAGGTATAGTGTACAATTTCTTGAATTCTGAGAAAAGAAATCTAAATATTACCAGAAAAAGAAGCCACACCAAACAGGTAAGTAGCAGGTGTACTTCTGAAGCTGTGTGTTTGAACCAGGACATTTCAGCTGTTGTTTCTCCTCAATACATGTTGAGGCTTTTAATTTCTAGACAGGTTTCTGTACTCACAGCTTGTTATTATTAAAATGAGCAGAATTTCAGAGTGCATGTACATGCCAGATGTTAAAGGCAGTGACAAGAGGAGCACGGAGCCCAACCAACCCACAACAGCCTGGCTGTTCATATCTATTTCTTTCACCAACATATGGTCCATACCTGAGAGTGTCCAGTCTGCAGAGGGGGTCCTCCTGTAGAGCAGACAGGAGCTTTACTCCTGTGTCTCCTGGATGGTTGTAGCTCAGATCCAGCTCTCTCAGATGGGAGGGGTTGGACCTCAGAGCTGAGGCCAGAGAAGCACAGCCTTCCTCTGAGATCAGACAACCTGAGAGTCTGCAAACACACAACATTATACAGATCATCAGTAACAGGTCTAAACAGTAACAGGTCAAACTCCAGCACATTTGGTTCACTACATTGTGTTTAATATTTGTTTAGTTAATAAAAAACTGAAATCAGGCTCCTGACCATGAGTTTGTTTAGTAAAAAAAAAAAGATTAACTATTTTACAGAGCAGACAAAGCTTTTAATTAATGTTTTAAGCGTCTGTCTTTTCCAAAGATCACTTAATCCATAAGGATGCTTTTTAAAAGCCTAATAGTGAGTAACATTACAGTAATGTTTTAGACTCCTGACCTGAGTTGTTCCAGTTTACAGTGAGGACTCTTCAGTCCAACAGACAACATCTTCAGCCCTGAGTCCTTTAAGTCATTGTTACTGAGATCCAGTTCTCTCAGACTAGAGGACTGGGAGCTGAGGACTGAGGACAGAGCTTCACAGCTTCTCTCTGACAGGTTACAGCTGCTCAGTCTGGAGAGAAAAGATTTTTTGAAGTGTAGAAGTGTATTCAAATCTAACTCAGTAAAATAGACATTACTCACAGAGCTTTGTTGGAGGCTTTGACCACTGGCACCAGCCTCAGGAGAGCCTCCTCTGAAGCAGAGTATTTCTTCAGCTCAAACACTTTCAGAGCTTTTTCTGATGACAGTAAGATGAAGGCCAGAGCTGACCACTGAGCAGGAGACAGTCCAGCTTCAGACAGACGTCCTGAACTCAGGTACTGTTGGATCTGCTCCACCAGGGAACTGTCATTCAGTTCATTCAGACAGTGGAACAGGTTAATGCTTCTCTCTGCAGACACATCCTCACTCATCTTCTTCTTGATGTACTCAGCTGTTTCCTGATTGGTCTGTGAACTACTTCCTGTCTGTGTCAGCAGACCCTGTAGAAGGCTCTGATTGGTCGGCAATGAAAGACCCAGGAGGAAGCGAAGGAACAAATCCAGGTGTCCATTTGGACTCTGTAAGGCCTGGTCCACAGCTGTTTGGTGAAGAAGTATTACATTTGTAGCACTCTTGGATGTGTCTGAGAGCAGGTTGAGCCCAGTATTGACGAAGGTCTGATGGACGTGCAGAGCAGCCAGAAACTCCTGGACACTCAGATGGACGAAGCAGTAGACCTTGTCCTGGTACAGACCTGGCTCCTCTCTAAAGACCTGTGTGAACACTCCAGAGTACACTGAGGCTGCTTTGGTGTCGAGGCCACACTCGCTCAGGTCTGACTCGTAGAAGATCAGGTTTCCTTTCTGCAGCTGCTCAAAGGCCAGTTTTCCCAGAGACTCCACCATCTTCCTGGTATCTGGACTCCAGTGTGGGTCTGTCTCAGATCCTTCTTTATACTTGACGTTCTTGACTTTGGCCTGAACCACCAGGAAGTGGATGTACATCTGAGTCAGGGTCTTGGGCAGCTCTCCTCTCTCTCTGGTTTTCAACACATGCTCCAGGACTGTGGCAGTGATCCAGCAGAAGACTGGTATGTGGCACATGATGTGGAGGCTTCGGGACGTCCTGATGTGGGAGATGATTGTGTCAGCCTTGTCTCTGAACCTCTTCCTGAAGTACTGCTTCTTCTGTGGGTCAGTGAACCCTCGGACCTCTGTAACCACGGCAACACACTCAGCAGGGATCTGATTGGCCGCTGCAGGTCGTGTGGTTATCCAGAGGCGAGCGGAGGGAAGCAGGGTCCCCCTGATGAGGTTTACCAGCAGCACATCCACTGAGCTGGACTCTGTGGCGTCAGTCAGGGCCTTGGTTTTGGTGAAGTCCAGAGGAAGTCTGCACTCGTCCAGACCGTCAAAGATGAAGACCACCTGGAGGTCTTCAAAGCTGCAGAGTCCTGCTTCTTTGGTTTCACTAAAGAAGTGTTGAACAAGTTGCACCAAACTGAACTGTCTCTCTTTCAGCACATTGAGTGCTCTGAAAGTGAACGGGAACAGCAGCTGTATGTCCTGGTTGGCTTTGCCTTCAGCCCAGTCCAGACTGAACTTCTGAGTGAGCACTGTTTTCCCGATGCCAGCCACTCCCTTTGTCAGCACTGTTCTGATTGGTCCATCTGTGTCAGCTGGGCCTTTAAAGATGTCTTCACATGTGATGGCTGTCTCTGGTCTGCCTGGTTTCCTGGAGGCTGTTTCGATCTGTCTGACCTCATGTTCCTGGTTGACCTCTGAAGCCCTCCTCTGTGATGTAGAGCTCTGTGTAGATCTGGTTCAGAAGGGTGGGGTTTCCTGCTTTAGCGATGCCCTCAAACACACACTGAAACTTCTGCTGCAGGTTAGACTTCAGTTTACTCTGAAAATCTCCAGAGTAACATCCTGAATGAAGACAACAGATAAAGCCATGAGTCTCAGAGAATATAAAATGACTGTGAGCCTCTTGTTAAATGTGTTAAATGGTCCTACTGCTCCACAGACGCTCAGCCAGCTCCTCCTGCTTCATCCTCTTCAGGAAGTTCAGTGTGATCTTCAGAAAAGCCTCACTGCTGCTCCTCTGCTTTTCATCCTGATCCTTCAGATGCTCTAAGCATTCTGGGTAATCTGTGCTCAGAACCTTGTGGAGCTTCTTCAGCTCCTTCTTGACAAAAGTGCAGATGTTCTCCTCCAGAAGCTGAGCAGATACATTATAAACAACACAAATGCAGTCAGTGTTCAGATCTGTGTAAAACAAGTTCTCATTCATTTATACATTTCCAAACTTTAGTGAATGACAGACCATAAATATGGGCTCCAGTTGTGTCTGATGTTGATCACTGATGACCTCTGACCCCTGCTGCTTCACTCTGTGGATGAGGACACAACAAAGACTGATTATTTCTCTGTTTCAGTGACTCCTGACTCTCTGTTGTAAAGTCTGTACTATTGATAGACTCTGGAAGGTCTGAATTATTAATGTTCTCTATTATTCTATAACGTTTCCTTCAAGATGACCTGGATGACTGAGAACCATCACTGACTTTTGAAAAGTGCTTAACTTATGTTTTTTTTATTCCTCTGGATCTTCTTTTATTCCACAACAAACTTCCTGAGTGGTGTTTGAATTCAAACACCACTCTTTTCATGACAAAGTGGCCTCTCCGTTATGCCCAGAGGTCAGACATTAAAAGGACAGTCCTTTGTCTTTGAGGTGGAGGTGGACTGCAGACTCATAAAGGATAACTATAGTCTTCTCTTTTGTCCCTGGTTCCTGTCTGTTTGGTTTCTGTGTCCTTTAAGTTTTGTTGAATGTCCATCTGGGGGATCCACAGTCTCTCAGAGCTTCATGAATGTGTTGTTCTTCTTTCTCTTTTCCTTCTGAGGCTGAAGCATGCTGGGTAAATTGTGAAAATGTGTGACTCCAGAGCCACAGAGCTGTTATCTGAATTATTATACACATACTTTTAACAATAAATGACAGATATTGTTTTATAGACTCCACCCAAATCTAAAGAGACACAAGTGGGATCCAGCTCTGAACCTGCATTTGAACCTGCTTTACAAAAACAAAACTCCAACCATTATCCTGACATTACTCTAGGATCTGTGATAAATATTTGAATTCATTCTAATAAAAACTTTCAAAGACCTATTCAAGGACATTTTCTAAAGACTTGTTGAGCCTCCAGTTTGTAATGACTCTGTTGTTTGTGTGAAACCAAAGGAAGAGAATGGTTCAAATCGACCAGTCTCCTCATTAAACCTGGACCACAAACTGTTTACAGCAATTACAGCCCATCAATTATCAGAAATGTTTTAATGTTTGACAAATACAAATCAGATTGTGTTTATACCTGGGGCAGGACCTGTGTTCAGATCAGTTCTAGTGGAAATGAGATTATTATGGGACGGAGTGGCTCAGTGGTAGAGCAGTCGTCTTATAACCGGAAGGTTGGCGGTTCGATTCCCGCTCTGCCCTGTTCATACTGTCGTTGTGTCCTTGGGCAAGACACTTAACCCACCTTGCCTCCAGTGTCCGTAGCACTGGTGTATGAATGTGTGTGACTGTAGAGGTGTGTTTGGTGGTGGTAGGAGAAGGTTGAGCGCCGTTTGTATGGCAGCCCCCATCTCTGTCTGCCCCAGGTGTGAATGTGTGTGAATGGGGTGAGTGGAAGCACGATGTAAAGCGCTTTGGGTGCCCGAGATGGGTGCAAAAATGTGCTATATAAATGCATGCCATTTACCATTTACCATTTATTTGACATAGTCCAGCCTTACACTGGACTGGTACGTTTTTAAAGCCTACATCACAAAAGAACACTAAATGATAAACACTGAGTTATTAAGATGGATGTTATGTATAGTTTTGTTGAAGCAGTAATAAGTTACCTCTGATGTCACAGATCCTCTCTCCCTCTGCTCCTTTGCTCTCTCACTCAGTCTTTCTGCACAAAGTCTCAGGCTTTTGCTGGAAATGGCTCAAAAAGCCTGGCTTCATTCTGACTCAAGCAGAACACATGTTTTTTTCATGTAGGCACTAGATTTGATATTAAATATGATAAATGTGTCTGTCTTATTAAACTCATGCTTGTGTCTGACTGTAGGCCTCAGTCTGAAGAACAAGATGACACATAATGTATTGACTAGAATCAGAAAATGAGTGACGTGATTAAAAGCTGTCATTACACTGTGTGCCTCGGGAGATGCTTGAGTTCTGAAGAACTGTGAGACAGTGTGGCTTTTAGATCCAGACACGGAGGGGTCTCTGGAGCTGCTTGTGTTAAATCAACTCTCTGCCCAGAGACCCGCCCTCCTCTGACACTAGCCCCGAAACTGACCCTATTAAACCAACGATGGCAGCGAGTATTACCCAATCAGAGGCAGAACAGGACGAGTCTTCACAGAATGTGGGAGGGACCATTTCTGTTGGATGGTGCATTAAAGAACACTTGGAAATACAAAGGCCGTCCCGTATTGATTGAAAACAGTGTATGTGTTACAAAAAGATAGATAAATACAAACAAACACATGAATAAGATGTAGTGTTGTCATCAATAGTTCATTTGTGCTTTTTTGTCTCCTCACTGTTAGAGCTCCAATGGAACTGCTGTCCTGCCATGTCTTCCTGTCTTAAACAGGAAGACATGACAAACACTGACATGACAAACACTTGTGCTCAGTGTCGGCAGTTTTCTTTTGTCTTTTTCACTGACAGTGAACATTTTAATGTGTTTGTCTGATTCTAAGGATGTGGAGGTCACAGAGCTATAATTATTCTACAAATAGTTCTGACGATGACTTACTGTGGATCATGTTCTGTTTTAAACCAAATTGGTCGTTCCATGGACTCATCACTTTTGAAGGAGACACAGCTGGGCCCAGGAGCAGGTCTGTGGATAAAGAGGGTGCAGTGGTTTTAGTGCTGACCTCTGACCTGGAGAACAGTGGTGGACCGTTAGAGATCCTCATCTCACCTCTGAGCTTTGGGGGGGTCAGTGGTTTTAGAGGGAGGGGCTCCGTCCGCTCTGTGCTCATTCTGATCCATGCTCAGTCCAGAGCCCTACAAAATGACACAAAGTGAACAAACTGTAAAGGACACTCATTAATCCTTTCCTCTGTCCTACACTGCCCCCTACAGCCACAGACCAGTCACTGCAGCTAAAAATAAAACCAGAAATTAAAATGTGATTAAATAGCATTTTAGTGACCAGAACACAGATCCCAGTCATAAACCGCATCCCCCACGGGTCAACTGGAGCACTAAAATGTCAAACCCCGACAATTTAGGCTGTAAACCATCTTCTCCAAACCCAGAAAATGTTTTCTTTTGCCAACCAAAAGGACTTTTTAAACAGATCCAGATGACGCCCTGTCCGGACACTTTTAAATCCTTTGAGATAAAACTGTTTATCCAGCTCTCCGAGAAACTTTATGACCGTTCCGTTTGAACATTGGAATGCGCTTTTGAAGTCAAACAAAGACTTGAGACTGCCTGGGTGATGCCATGCTGCCCCCTAGCAACAGTAGGGAGGAACTCTGCTAAATACTTCCTCATCAAAACTGATTTAAACTTCTCTGTAAACGGGAAGTTTACAAAGGAATCGGACTTCTCATAAATGAAAATGTTTGTTTAATAAAAAGAAAATGTTTAAATGATTGGATTAACATGTCCCTTTACAGGATCGCTCCCGGACAAAGGACAACAAGACTCTTATCTTCCCTTCTTAAGGTTCCCAGCATGCATTGTTAATAAAGTGAAATAAATACATGCTCCCATAATATGCTCAGAATTGTATTTGTTAGGAATGGATTCTAAAGTACGCACAGCAATGTGGAGGTATATGTGTTTAACTATTTAATATGTGGCTTTGTGGAGAATGGTTTGTTTGAATTAAAAAAAAATTCATTCCCGTTCCCCCAAAACAGAAACGCCCCAAAGACACACCCCCTGCGAGCAGAACAAAACTCTGGCGCACGCCGGAAACGCCCTCTTCTGTTCTTCGCTTTGTCCGCCTCGGACCCTCTCTTTGTAACAGAACTTACTTTCAAGTTTTGGACCCGTTGTGCCACCAAGCAACGTGCTTTTTATATATCTTTAACAGCCACGCATTAATTATTTTTGTAAAACTCTTGTGACGTAACCCGCACGAGGAGGAAGACATTTTTGTAGTTCTTGAGAAAGACCGAGAACTCGCGTGGACCAACAGACGCTTTAAGCCAGAGGAAGACGATTCCTGAGACTCTTTTCCAGTGATCAATTTTTGTGTTAAAAGACTCTTGTCCCAACAACGGGTAGGAGCCTGCCTTACACTTCCAGACCGTGACAGAACGCCTTCTCTACCCTACCCCGGAGCTGCACGGCTCCTTTGGGGATCAGTGTACATGGGCCGCCATCTTGTCGCTTGGCAACAACCAGCTGGAGCAGCCACTCAAAGTTCCGGAGAATTACTTTGGATCTTTGGCCTGAATGCTGAGGTTCGCAAGACGACTAGAGTGAGTTGAGCATGTGACACTGAAGTTTGGCGTTATAAAACTGTACACTGTCTTGAGTAAAGGTCCATTCAGAACTTCATTCATATCCATACATTCACCTATCTACTTCCAAAACCCCCTTCTAATAACCCGTAATTAAAACTTCCCAACCGAGTTTCAATCAGGCAAAATATTCTCCTCCACAAAGTTCTAGTCAATAATTTTGTTGTTTTTCATTTTGTTTTAATCATTATTCCCATTATATGTCAATAATTCATCATCTGTGTCCTTTCCCATCCATCATGTTAATTTTGTATAATCTTTAATAAAACCCTATAAAACGTTAAAGATTTTGATTTGGTTTTTATGATTATTTCAGAAGTATATCCGAAAACAGGTTGAATTCAGTTCCTTCAGATTAATTGAGACTTAATCAATATAATCAGTTTCCCAGAATCCATCTGGGTGGTGCCCCTTAACGAGACAATTTTGATAATAAAAATATTAATTAATAATTTACCAAAATTAATAAATTAATATTTCTTATTACATTATATTATAGCTAATACACTACAGCATTAAAACTTATAAAACCAATGTTTACATCAATAGAAGCAAAACCTGATTAAACCAAGACTGAAGCCAATAATCAACAAGGCCTACAACCAGGAAATAAACCAAGAATAAATCAGAACTAAACTACCATTGGTCTAAATCAAGAGTAAAGCAGGTCTAAAGTCAGAACTAAACCTGAACTGAACCCAAACCTTATTAAACACAAACTACAGGTTGATTAAATCCAGTCCAAACCTGATTAAAGCAGGACTAAAGCAGGTTTGAACAAGGCCTAGAACCAGGAAGAAACCCAGGACTAACTCAGGCCTGAACTAAATGTGGACTAAAGCCAGACTAAAGCAGGTCTAAAGTCAGAACTAAAGCCAGGACTAAAGCCAGAGCAGAGTGCTGTTGAAAAGAATCAAACTGGTCAAACCTGAGTGGATCCAAAGTGTCCAAAGTGTCCCAGAGAAAAGTGTGAGACTGAAGGAAAAGACTTGTTTGTGTGTTTCTTCCTGGAGTGACTCAGAGACACACCTGTGTTGGCTGCAGGCCAGGTGGGAGGGGCTGCAGTGGGCGGGGCTTCACACTGACTCCACAGGTGGGAGGGGCTGCAGTGGGCGGGGCTTCACACTGACTCCACAGGTGGGAGGGGCTGCAGTGGGCGGGGCTTCACACTGACTCCACAGGTGGGAGGGGCTGCAGTGGGCGGGGCTTCACAATGACTCCACAGGTGACAGGAGGCTGCTGTGCTTGTGTACGGCTCATTTCCTGTGACCTTTGACCTGCAGCAGAAGGAAGAAGGAATATTAAATACATACATATGACTAATGCAGCTGAGACTAAACTCTGAAGAACCCTGGCAATAAAGCAAATCCTCAACATTTTAGAGTTTCCTGTTTCAGAAACAGGTTCAGAGTGAGTTCAGTCGACTCTGAGTCTGTTCACTCTGAGTTTAGCTCAAGGAGGAAAATCATTCTCGATGGAGCTCTGTTTAATTGTTTAACAGCAGGAAGAGCCTAAAGTTAGACATTTAATGAGTGACGTCCTTTTAATATAACTTCAAACACACTGCAAGTGACAACTGCACTTTATATTCACGCAATTATATTTAGGCCCAAAATAATGTCACTTTATTTTGACAAAAACTCAAGCTGTGTTTCTATTTTGTCTAAAACACGTTTAATGGGAGGTGATAAAAGAATGAAACATTGGAGAGTTCCTTTTTTGTCTCATTTAAGAACATTTTTGTCCAAAAGAGCGCCATCATTAATGTCCCTTAAAGCACTGCTTCTCTAACACTGTTCAAAGGATTCATCCTGAAGGATTCTGGGACAGAAGACATTCAACCCAAACCCATTGAGTTTGATCCTGGCCTTGTTCCAGCTTTAGTCAGAAACTTGGGAAAGTCCGGCCCTGCTTTACAGTGAGCAATAAATCCAGACCAGTCCTCGAGAGCCGTCAGTTGTTATCGATACCTTTTTTCTACCAAATATCCCTTTACTACATTGTAAATATAAACTCTCCTGGAGGTACTTTGAAGAGGAAGTGAGGCAGTAAAGTCTTTTAAACACCATGTGAATGAAAACAGTCAGCTGGGCCGTGTCACTGGAGTCCACAGATCTGTCTCATTGCAGAGAAAACCATGTGCACCTTCAAATGCAGCTGTCCTGTCCTGGTACAGTATCAGCCCCAGTCTTCCACAAAACTAAGTAAACTTCAATACATACAAAACTCTGCTGCCCCCCTCCTCACACACACCCGCTCCCATCAACACATCACCGGTGTCCACAACTCAAGACCCATCTGTGCCCAACTGTTTTAATGTTTTTATTTAGTTTTGTTTTAATATTGTCTTGTTTTCTTTTATTGCTCTTAGTGTTTCCTTTTATACAGTGTCTTTGAGTGCCTTGAGAAGTGCTTTACAAATAAAATGTATTACATTTACATTATTACATTTATGGTCCTGAATAATGTTTCAGCCCCCGCTGTAATGTCCTGTTTTGTAGCTCTGGTAAACAATGACAGCTGAAGCTTTGTTTTTAGATCCTTTATGCTCGCCTTTCACAGACTGCTGCTCATGGGACAGACTTTCATAAAGTGGAGCTCCACATTACATTAGATCAGACACACACACTTATCATTTAAATGAGTGAACTCTTCATGAAAATTGTATGTTTTAATCTTCTTCGTGGCGCTCATGGTTGCTGCAGAGCTCCAGTTGGAAACTGTTTGATAATTAACCATTAAATTGAATAAATGGATAAACTGGATAAACGCATGTACGATTATTTACAGTGACAAATCAAATGTGCTGCTAAAGTTAGGTAGGATTCTGAAATCCCTTTCAGAGCTACTCAGAGACATCCTGTGAGCTGCCGGTAGCTCCTGAGCTGTAGGTTGGAGAGCCCTGGTGCAGAGTCTGATGAAGGTCACTTTAAAACACCTCTTTTCTGGCTCCATTGAGAAGGACTTGAGCTAAACTCAGAGGAAATAACTCTGAACCTGTTTCTGAAACAGGAACTGTGAGTTGGGCCGGTCTGACGAGGAGGACTCTGAGTTTAGATTTAAACTCTGATTGGTGGAGCCTCCTGCAGGAAACAGGGCCAATAACAAGAGTCTGCTCCATGTTTACAACCGACATTAACACAAGGGACACACTTCTCTTTTCAATAGACTTTTAAATTAAACACATTTACTGCAGTTAGAAATATGAGAAACAAATATAGCGTTTCAGCGTCAGTTCAGGCAGGCCACGTAGTCAAACTCTGCTGTCAGCTGATACCCAGATCTAACAGCTGAGCTGATCGCTAAAGCACTCAATTGGTCCGTTCAAACATGGCGCCCTATTTAAGTGCATTTTCAGTCTGCTGCTTGGCTGCTTCCACTGCATTGCTTGCAAAGCGCAGCTTTGTTTGAAAACAATGAGATTACTCTTATATTTTGCTGTACTCACCCAACTGCTAACCATGTCTACCACCGGCGCAAATGATGAAAACCAATGGCAAATTGAATCCATCGAAGAATCCAAGCAACAAATAAGTCAAGCAGAAGAAGTCATTCAAGACGAAAGCAACGCTTCTATCCGTCGAAGCTCACGTCTGCCGAGTAAATCATAGGCTATAGTCCTCTCAGCATCATTGACTGGCCACTGCTATGTTTATTCAACGTTTCAATCAGATATTGGACTGGTCAGTTGTCGACTTGACCCTCATAAGCAGACATTTCACTGGTCATCAAGCTCTCTCCTGCTCGATCTGTGGCTCTCATTCTCACACGCTCAATCTATGCCCAAAATCTGTGTCTCCTCAACCCTCTAAGTCTGACTTTCAAAATGTTGATTCTAAGGTAACACCGTTAGCTACTCCGTTGTGCTATAATTTTAATAAAAATGTTTGCAAATTCTATAATTGTAAATATGTTCATGCTTGTAGTTATTGTGGGGACGGCCACCCAAAATCTGTGTGCCCAAGACGAACTCGCTTTATGAAAAAGGAGAAAAAGAAATAAAGCCATCAACCCCAGTCAATGTTCCAAAACTGGGACAGGCATTGAGAAATCATCCTAACCGCTGCTTCGTCAATTATTTAATAACTGGACTTATTCAAGGTTTTTTTGCAGGACTGATATGGTTGCCTAATTTTTCTTTTTCCTGTAATAATTTGCTTTCTGCTGTAAAAGAACCTGAAATTGTCGATACATTGTTGGAAAAGGAAGTTAAGAAAGGATTCCTGATTGGGCCTTTTGATAAATCTCCCTTCACAAATTTTTGTATTTACCCTATAGGGATTGCTACTCGGAAATATTCAGGGAAGAAACGCTTAATTTTTTACTTGTCTGCCCCTCATAATGACGCCGCTCAAAGTATCAACAGTCTTATTCCACTAGCTCCGTTTTCTCTGTTTTACGCAACCATTGACGATGCAGTTAAGTTCATAAAAAGTGCAGGTAGGGGTGCATGGCTTGAAAAGGCAGATATTTCAAATGCCTTTAAAGTTATGCCTTTACATCCATCGCAGTGGCATTTATTTGGCATCAAATGGAGGAAAAAAATATACTTTTCAGTCAGGCTCACTTTCGGCTGTCGCAGTAGTCCAAAAATATTTGATACACTATCAGAGGCGCTATGTTGGATTCTCCTTAACAACCACAAATTACCATACGTGTTTCATCTTTTAGACGGATTATAAAAATGCAAAGCCAGAAAGATGCATTTCGGTTTTAAAACACACTTTCGCTGATTTAGGTGTTCCCCTTTATGAGGAAAAAACTTTAGGTTCTCTTAAAGTTATCGAGTTTTTAGGCATTACATTAGATTCCAATCTAATGCAAGCTTCGTTGCCCCTTGAGAAATTAAATCGCATCAGAGAAATCATGAGAAATGCTCAAATGTCCATATCTTTTTCAAAACGAGATTTGCTCTCTCTACTAGGCCATCTTAATTTCGCGATGCGTATAATTCCCCAAGGCAGGTCTTTTATTGCTAGACTCCTCGATTTATCCAAATCAGTTAAAGATCTTAAGGAAATAGTTACCTTAGATCAAGGCTGCAGATCAGATCTCAAGTTCTGGTCTTGCTCCTTGAAAATTGGAATGGCATTTCCTTTTTTCACTATGATAATATGGAGTCTTCTGCAGCCCTTAATTTGTATACAGACGCTGCGCCTTTTGTCGGTTTTGGGGGTTTAATGGTCAGTGGTTTGCTAGTAAATGGCCAAAGGAGCTGCTATCTGTGCCTGATAATAACATGTCCACCGCTCTGTTGGAATTATATCCCATAGTGATAGCTGGTATTCTGTGGAGCAAACAATGGTTTAGAAAACAAATTGTGTTTTTTTGTGACAACGAGGCAACAGTTAATATTATTAACAAAGGTCGCTCATCAGTTCCGTTTATTAACCGATTCGTCAGGCGCCTTACTTGGTTATCTGTCATGGATAACTTCATTTTTAGAGCTGCTCACATTCCAGGCTTAAATAATCAAATTGCTGACTCTCTTTCTCGATTTGAATTTCAGAAATTCCACCTTCTGTGTCCAGGTTCAGCGTCAGCCAGCTTGGTCTGCCCTCCTTTCAGCCAAACCGTAATAGATTAGACCTGACCTTTCAATCTTATTTACATTCAGCAGCCAAGTACATGCGCAGTGGTCTAGCCATTTCAACATTAAAAATGTACGACACTGCTTGGTCTCATTTTAGTTCTTTCTGTGCCATTTTCTCTGTAAATGTATTGCCTGTCAATGTATCATTTGTATGCATTTGTGTGCATTTATAGTCCACTGTTTTGAGTCCCGAAAAATGCAGCCTTCCTCCATCAAAAGTATGATCGCCGGCATCCAATTCCACCTGCACTGCCTGGATCCATCGACTCTCAGCTTGCTCGAAAACCCATCAATTCGTCTCCTGCTCAATGGACTTAAGAAAGAGAAACCTAAAGGCAATGATCAACGTCTCCCTCTTACACTTCCGCTTCTGAAAAAGTTAATATCACGTCTGAGAGGGGGATGCTTTGGGACTTATTCTGATATAATGTAAGAATCTGTTTTGCTTATGGCTTTCTAAGGCTTTCTTAGAGGTGGCGAGTTTTCAACACGCACAAATTCCTTCAACCCGTCACATTACCTCACAATATCAGACGTTTAAATTTTTTCTCACCACTTCACCATATTGCTAAAGCACTCAAAAACTGACAGGAACAGGGAAGGTTCTGTTGTATACATTTCTGAAACTAACTCTGCTTTTTGTCCTCTGTCGTCTATGTTGGCTTATCTGAGGAGCCGTCCACAAGCTCGTCAATAATGGAGGACCCATTATTTATAACGGAGGAGAGAAATCCTATGTCCAGACCCTGGTTTGCATCCCGTCTCCCGAGTATTATTCGGCTCATTCACTGCGCATAGGGGCTGCTACAACTGCAGCTTCTTCTACTCCTGTTTCTACCCTTAAAGCTATGGGAAGAGGGTCTTCGGCAGCTTATGAACGGTACCTCCGGCCAGATACTCGAGCCAACCTTGATGCTAAAAAATCTATGAGTGATGCTTATTATGTATAAAGAAATAAATATTGCTTCACTAACTAATGGGCTTATTTTATTACGGCTTCGTTAGCTCAGCTTCCTTCATCTGCTTGCTTCAAGTTAATCTGTTGGCTTTATCTTTAATAAATAAGATTTGGCTTATTTAAAACGCTCATTTTGATCTCTGCTGGCTCTTCGATTTAGCCTGGTATGGTCTGTTTGGGGGGAATTTTATTTGCTGCTCTCCCAGTTTTAAATGGGAGATTGTCCCCAGAAGCTGCTGCTGTTACCTGACAAGCTTTCATGGAGCTCATGAAAGTATGGGTAACTTAGAACAGAGCCATACCGCCAAATGTTACTTTAACAATCATGCAAATAAAAGTTATACAAAAATTTGACTAAAGAATTGTCTATGGTATTTTTGACTCAAGTGGTCCTGACTGAAATATCATAAATGTATACAAGATCTTTATCAAACTAATTCAAAATGGATTTATTTTCAGATTAAATAAAAAAGCCAAAAGTTCTTTGTGTAAAAGTGGAGGCAGGTGTTTTTCTTTCTACAGACATTTTTCTGCTCCCTCAGTTCTCACAAATATTACAAAACTGTTCAACAACTGTTACTTTCATGAAAAATACACCTTTGGTATAAGTTCATTCTGTCTTCAGGTTCAGAATATTTTAAAGAAATACTTTGTTCTGATCCGACAGGACAAAATGTGGCTTTACCTGCTCAACTAGTTTTGACTACTTCCTGTAGCCTTCATCAGAAGTGTCACATGATGCTTTTGTAAAGACAACGCAATGTGGAAATATGCAGTTCTACATCTAGTATACAAATCTACATCATTAAAAATCTACATCATTAAAACATTTTTATACTATTTCATTATTTTTTATTTCTTCCAACTTTGTGGAACTAAGCGACTTGTGTCATTTCTGTAAAACACGGAAATTTTTTTCTTCTTCAGTCATAAACCATAAACACTGCCCACTACAGCCACAGACCAGTCACTACAGCTAAACATAAAAACATCAAAACCAGAAATTAAAATGTGATTAACTAGCATTAAAACTTATTAAACCAATGTTTACATCAATTAAAGCAAAACCTGATTAAACAAAGACTAAAGCCAATAAACAACGAGGCCTACAACCAGGAAATAAACCAAGAGTAAATCAGAACTAAACTACCATTGGTCTAAATCAAGAGTAAAGCAGGTCTAAAGTCAGAACTAAACCTGAACTGAACCCAAACCTTATTAAACACAAACTACAAGTTGATTAAATCGAGTCCAAACCTGATTAAAGCAGGACTAAAGCACTTTTGAACAAGGCCTAGAACCAGGAAGAAACCCAGGACAAACTCAGGCCTGAACTAAATGTGGACTAAAGCCAGACTAAAGCAGGTCTAAAGTCAGAACTAAAGCCAGGACTAAAGCCAGAGCAGAGTTCTGTTGAAAAGAATCAAACTGGTCAAACCTGAGTGTCCAAAGTGTCCAAAGTGTCCCAGAGAAAAGTGTGCGACTGAAGGAAAAGACTTGTTTGTGTGTTTCTTCCTGGAGTGACTCAGAGACACACCTGTGTTGGCTGCAGGCCAGGTGGGAGGGGCTGCAGTGGGCGAGGCTTTACAATGACTCCACAGGTGACAGGAGGCTGCTGTGCTTGTGTACGGCTCATTTCCTGTGACCTTTGACCTGCATCAGAAGGAAGAAGGAATATCAAATACATACATATGACTAATGCAGCTGAGACAAAACTCTGAAGAACCCTGACAATAAATTAAATCCTCCACATTTTAGAGTTTCCTGTTTCAGAAACAGGTTCAGAGTGAGTTCAGTCGACTCTGAGTCTGTTCACTCTGAGTTTAGCTGAAGGAGGAAAATCATTCTCGATGGAGCTCTGTTTAACTGTTTAACAGCAGGAAGAGCCTAAAGTTAGACATTTAATGAGTCAAGTCCTTTTAATATCACTTCAAACACACTGCAAGTGACAACTACATTTACATTTATTCATTTAGCTGATGCTTTTATCCAAAGTGACTTACAAGTGAGGAAAACAATGGAAGCAATGTTAACAACACAAGGTGCAAAAAGCATAAGTGCACCAAAAACTAGTCAGTTAAAACAAAGCACAGCATACAAAGCTAAGGAGAAGAGAAATATTTTTTTATTTATTTTTTTTGAAGAAAGGGATCGGTAGAAAGGAAGTAGAACTCAGTGTTTGTCAGTCAGGTGTTGACGGAAGAGATGTGTTTTCAACTGCACTTTATATTCACTCAATTATATTTAGGCCCAAAATAATGTCACTTTATTTTGACAAAAACTCCAGCTGTGTTTCTATTTTGTCTAAAACACGTTTAATGGGATGTGATCAATGAATGAAATACTGGAGAGTTTCTTTTTTTGTCTCATTTAAGAACATTTTTCCCAAAAGGGCTCCATCATTAATGTTACCAAACAGTTTAGAAGTTGTGCCATATTTGGTTGTAGTCAGGATTATGTGTTAGTGTTTCAGGTGGAGTCGTCCAGAAGAAGGTGGAGCCAGGATTTATTCACATTTTTGTTGGTTGTTGTTTTTTTTTTGCAGTGGTTTTTGAAATGAAGATGATTTTGTGTGTGTTTCCGAATTTGGAGTGTGGACAGGTGACCTAGTAGGGCTATGGATGAGGAGAGTGCTGAGGCTGAGGATCCTGGACAGATCTCCCATGACCCCCGTCCAGAGGTTTTTGACTGGTGTCCAAAGTCTTGAGTCCATTTGTCTGTCGCTGTTGCTGCTGGGCTAATGAAACCTCAATCATTTATAGATTTGTGAAAAAGGTTTTGTGGATTTGAATGAGTGTCATTTTAAGAGCAGTGGGGGTAAAGTTGTTAAAGTTATTAATGTTTCTTTTAACTGGACATATTGATAATGGCTGTGCTGTGGGAGGCTGTATGATTGTTGGAGGAGGTCAGAGGTCATTAAATCTTTCTTTTGTATTGGTTGAGATCTGTATTGTGAGATATTTGATGGATTGTTTTCTGAGGTTATAAGGTCTATCCCTGACCTCAGCGTCCCAGTCAAAGTGGTTTAGAGCCAGAGAGGGGTTATAGAGGTCTTGGTCAGACCAGAGTCTGAACCAGGACTAGACCAGAACTAGAACTTTTAAATATCTAGCTTGGAAAATGACCAAATATCACTGACTTTAATCTTAATTATTCAACCAGCAACATTTAATTCAGATTTTTTCTTTTAGATTAGTGCGTTACTGACTCTTGTCTCTGTTAGTTATGCATCTGTCACTGAGCTCAGTGAGTTTAATTTAATGAGTTTATTTTAGCTCGGTGAATTTAATAAACACAAAAACACTGCTCGATGCAATGGACTGATGTGTGTTCTGGACTGTTTCAATCTAACACATGTCACTACAGGGCGCTTATATTAGATCTTATTTGTACATCTGGATTATATAATATTCTTGTTAGTGACTCTGATTTGATTTTTCTGAGAATAAACTCTTAAACTTCAGTTTTAGTTTTCCAACAACTACATCACCTACAAAAAAACAAATGCTGACCTTTGTAAAACCAGTTGTTTTTCTGTTTCAATAAGAGTTTGTACCTTTGTCAGATTGTTTATCATCTAACTGTTCATCAGAAATCTGTTGTATCTACAATAATACTATTTCTAAAATCTCTGAGAAGCATGCTGGTGTTAAAACTAGACCAGTTCCTTCTTCGAACGATGAAAGCTAAAGGTCGTCGCCTGGAAAGACTGTTCAGGAAATCTGGACTCATTGAACACTCTGTGGCTTTTAAGGAGTGTTTGATCAACACCTGACATCCCTCAATGCTGCTCCATCTTCTTCTTTCTCTTCTTGTAACGTGTCAGGCAGAGAACCCAAACGCAGACACAGTGCACCAGTTAAGAAATTAAGATTTATTTTACAATAGTTCAGGCTGGTCTCCAGGGATGAACAGGAACAAACAGGAGTCGTCTGGGTCTGGACCGGAGCTGGAACCGGAGGCAGGACTCCTCGGATCTGAAGCGGAACAAAAACACCGACAGTGAATTAGGCAGGTAATGTAGAGGCCAGTCTTAGCACTAACTGGAGATAGGTTTACGATCTGGCGTCGAGAAACTGGAAACTGCTCTCTTTGTACTCAGCTGATTATTAACGGGGCGCAGCTGGGCTGAGTCTGCCGGCACACCTGTCCTCACTCAGCGAACCTGCAGGGGAGGGGGAGCAGGAGGAGGTTACTCTCGGATTAGGAGGTGAGGGCTGTGCTGTAGCACGAGCCGTCCTGACACTTCTACTATTAAGAGTTCCATGTGCAGGCCTAAAGCACTGTTTACTCTGGTAAACAATCTGTAAACCTCCACAACATGTTCTCTCTGGCTCCAATGTGCTGCTCAAGAGCTTTTCTCATTCTTTTCAGACAAACTCAAGTCAATCACTGAATCCATTGTTAAAGACGGCCCTCATTCAACTCTTTTTTTCCATCTTTACAATATTACACATCTTTGATCTTGGCTCACTCGAGCTGCTGCTGAAATCTTAATTCATGCATTAATCACATCACATCTGGATTATTGCAATGCTTTATTTCTTGGTTCAAAGGTTAGCAGCTAGAGTTCTCAGCTCCACCAGGCGTTCTGCTCACATTACTCTGTTGCTGCATGAGCTTCACTGGCGTTCACTTTAACATCTTACTTCGAACATTTAAGGCATTAAATGGTCTCTGAGCTACTCTCCTCCTACTGCTAAGTTTCTCATTCTTTTTGAAATGACTGAAGGAGGGGGTCATCAGCTTTAAATATTGGGAGGATTTGAGCAGTTTTCCAGGTTGAAGGGAACACAGAGAGCCTGACACAAAGATGAATCAGACGATGTAAAAGAGGTTCAGAAAGTTCATGTTGGGCTCATTTCTGTCATAAGAATGTGAGTTGTTTAGGGAACGTAAGGTCTGACACATGTCCATCTGTGAGAGTTCTGTAAATGTCAAATGTGATGAAACTGATGAGTTTCTGCCAAAGGCTTTGAGGCTGGACACTTAGAAGACACTTCATTTACACATGTCACTAAAGAATCATTAAAAGTGATTTTTTTAATATTCAGTGATGAGTACTCCATTGAAGTTCATCTGAATTTAATTTGAGTTGTTCTTTTTACATTTGACGTTTATGTTTTTAAATGTTTGCAACAGCATTTTAGGATTTGAAGCCTCTTGAGTATTTGATTTAGAAAAGAATCCATTTTAGTTTTACACAATGCAACAGACACTTATTTCTAATTGACATTAATTGTACTTTTGTTTCCTGGGTTTTAGATGTTCTGTATATTTTCAGAGTTAAATCTTTCTGCTTGAGAAGTTGTAGTATTTCTGAATTGAACCTGTTCTGACTTTATGTTTTTTGGACAGAGATGATTTTTTGACGTACTGTTTCTATTTCTGTTTGGAAGTTTGATAAGGTTTGTTCTGGATTCATTAAGGATCTTTCATCTTTCCAGTCGCTGGAACTGGTTTTGAAATAGTTTTTTTTCACACTTGGATGACGTGCATGTCCTTTAACAGTTGTGTATTTGTTATTAATCGTGTCGACACGAGAGTGGTCAGAGAATGCTGCGTTTATTTCTCCAGAATAATCTTCACAATCAAACTTCATTAAGTGACTAAGACCAAGCTTTGAGGCGAGAGCTTTGAGAGACTTGGATTCAAATCGTCCAGAAACACAAGCTTTTTTGTCTTTGCTGCTTTTCCTCGACTGGAGATCTGAGACAGGGAAGTGTTTGTCTTATTGTTTGGACCATTAGATGTTACGATGAGGCTAATTGAATGTTGATGTGTCAAATCCAGGACCAGTTGCACTAACTCTGTGTCTGTTTTGATTTTTGTTAAAGCAGGCACATATTTTTGATTGACATACAGGACAACTCCAGCAGTTTTTCCATTTGGGTTTTTACAATAGAGTCAATCATTTACAATTGAGAGGGAAGGAGTGAGGGACAGCAGGAGTAAGCCAAGGTTCAGGATTAAGTTCAACATTTCCTTTGAATAAGAATAAAAACCAGGACTTAGATTGTCTTCTACCCAGAGCTGAAATATGAAAGCACTGAGATTAAAGTTTTAGAAGAAAAAGTCGAGGCCAAGAGTAAGGCTTCCAACTAAAGTTAAAGTGGAAAGTGTATAATAGGTCTGCTCCGCAGGTGGGACGTCCTGGGACCACATAATAAACAATCATATCAGACTTTTATCAAAAAGATGAGTCTGAGCATTGTGTCTGAGCATTGTGTCCAGGCTTTCTTAATCTTTTCACTTTTGTTTTGAGTCACGTGATAGCAGCCCCTCTACTCTCTGTTTCTAAGTCACGTGATCAGCCTGAACGTAACTAACCAGGTCTAAACCAGGTCTAAACCAGGTCTAAACCAGAAAAAAACTTCAACAGCCTGTTAACAGAATTGGCTGAAACTTTTTTACCAAAATACTAACAGTGTCACGTTTTAATATCGAACCCAAAAACAGGTAAGGCAGTGAAAGTAAAACAAGTACATTTATTTGAACTGAAGCTAGAGCCCAGGAGTCTAAAGGACAACAACTGGACAAGATGGACAGGTGAGTATGAAGGTAGAAATGTTGCACGTGTCGACTGAGGACTTGTAAAATACACTTTGAATAAAATATTCAGTGGTAAGTGTCATTGTTGTTTTTGTAGTTTGTTTTGTTTGTTCAGTTCTGTAGTAAAGATTATTTAGAATTAGATTTATTAGAATTAGACCAACTGTGGAGACATTTTACAGAAATAATAAAGCCAATACAATAAACAAAAACTAAAAGGATATTACAAAGTGTAAATAGAGAATAAAAGTGTGACACACAGTAACACATACACAGACTGTTGCACTCAGTGGTTTTGTTTATGAAGTGAAGAATTAAACTTACAACTTCAGATTTCTTTGGTACAAGTTCTCAGATCGACCTCAGATCGCAGTCTACACACAAGGCTTAATTCAAATCCTTTAATGTAATCAATAAGTCACCAGATTATAATAAAAGTAAATGTTTCTTTACTTAAGACAATAATAACTTCTGTTTCTAAAATATAAAGTAACTCTAATTTTGCTTTAAAACAATTAGAATTAAATAATAAATAAAATAATAAATTATTAAATAAGTATTAATTAGTAACAAGTTATTAAATAACATGTAATATGATGAAAATTCATGTTTTATATGATTTATTATTTTGTTTAAATGATTGTATCGAGAGGTGTTTCAATGATTCCACTTCCTTCACTGTTCCTCTTTGTTCTCTTTGTGATTGGTCAGTTGTTGCAGTCGGTCAAGGTTTTAGTGATGAAGGAAGAAGAGGAACAGGAAAAAGACGAGGAACGAAGCAGTGAGACCAACGTTTAGTACGAGCTGGGACTAACAGGAGGCAGAAAACTCCTCGTGTGCTTCAATACAACTGTCAAACTAAACATTATAAAACCTTCTGAACAGTAACTGACCAAGTTACAAACTCTATTGTTCTTCTGCCAAAAGTAAAAACATTTCTACAATAGGTCTTAAAAACAGTTCCATCTTTTACAGTCTTTATTTCTGTTTTTAGAACCTTATTGTTTTTAATACAAAACGTCTTCTCAACACGTCCCACAGGTCAATCATTTCTATGGATCAAAGAGTCTCTGAGTCTGTCCATCTGTCCATTCTTCTTTTCTGAAGAGTCACCATTTGTGAATAACAGAGGATATGAGCCGTTTGTTACCAATGATCCAAACTCCAGCTGCTCTTAGTGCTCCTCTGTCATGTGACGAGCCTGATGAGCTGCCTTTTCATATTTTACAAGAAGAACAACAACGTGGAGAGTGTGAGGAATAATGAGAGGACTCGTCTTTTGTTAGATTTGCAGGTGTCAAGCGTCCTTCGATTCTGAGTAAACTATCCTCATCAATGAATGGGTTGAACTTTTTAGACGACTCTGATTCGACAGTGGTTGCTTTGTTTGTATGTCCCTGAACTCATCTGTAAACACTTTGTGCTGTACAGTGGAAATAATAAGCTTTGTAGCTTCAGAGAGTTCATCAGTAAAGCTGGTCTGATTAAAACTCTTCCAGCCTCTACATCTTGTCTGGACTGATGTTTTCTTAAATGATGCTGCTACACGCTTTAATCTAACCTAGTTTTTGATAATCTTAACATTTGGTCTTATTTTGCGTCTGCCTCAGGAGAGTGAAGATGTCTAAACTGGACTGTGTCAGAAATGACGGCCGTGAAACCAGTTTGTGTGTGAGATTGTTTTCTGTAGAAATGTAATGGCTCTGAGCAGGTTGTGTGCACTTCCTGATTCGAGTCACGTGATTAGCTACATAAGTGTAAAACCTCTTGGTGGTGTTGTGTGTTTAGTCAAAAACAATTTTAGTGTCTGTGAAAAATCTACTTCAATGTCCCTCTGATCTGGAATCAGTTCATACACCTCCACAGCCAAAACAGTAGCACACAACTCCGACCTCG
This sequence comes from Perccottus glenii, assembly GCA_024416835.2. NCBI lineage: Eukaryota > Metazoa > Chordata > Actinopteri > Gobiiformes > Odontobutidae > Perccottus > Perccottus glenii. Next base: position 86,546 of record JALDQB020000080.1, read on the forward strand.
GGACAGTGGGAGCTGGTCGTGGGGCGACTTTAGACTTGTTCAATACTTGTTGTTTTACTGCTGGCCTGATCGTAGACTCATTGTTGATAGATGTGTTCTCTTGAATGTTGTGCTGCACTGATGTCCTTTTACTGCTGTCCTCGCTGTGAGAGGGCTTCCTTTCCTTTCAAGGCTAGACAGCTCGTGAACAGTGAAGAGTAGGATGTAATTAATAAATAATATTAATTAATAAGAATTATCAAACACACAAAGAACAATATTTACTCTCAATAGTTACAAAAGAGTTTAAAAACAGTTACATTTACCAAGCTCCTTGAGTTGACGCTTCTTTAGGATAGATTTAAATTCTCCTAAAGTAACAAGTTCAGATGGATTGAAGTCCTTTTGCAGGTCAGTCCATGCACAGGGGGCAGCCACTGAAATACTGCCTTACCCAACTCCGTTTATTAAATCTGAAATCAAGCACTTGTAATCAGTCGGTGTGTAGAACAGTTTATTTTACTGCTGTTATTTAGACTGTTTTGTTTCTCAAACTAAAGAAAAGAAATAGACACAACACTGTGGAGCAGAGAGACCACACTGGAAGAACTGAGTGAGTCTGGACAACTATTCATTTTCATATTTATGACTTAGATTTATTTTTTCTTTAATACACTCAAATAAAATGTCTTGATTTACTTTTTTTTGTAACAACATGTGTTTGATTAAAGTGAGAAGAAAGTGGACACAGCTGCTTCTCTAAAAGTGATTTATTTAAACTGATCTGTTTCTTTTCGTTTCATAATGTGATGCAGAGAAAAAGCAAAGGCCACAGTGACTGGTGACACAGAGGTTCAGTCTGGAGGCACACTGACTCTGAGCTGCTCTCTTATATTAGTGTTTTGCAGATGTTGAGTCCCCAGTGTCTCTCACAGTGAGTCCTGACACATCACAGCACCTCACGTCTGACAAAGTCTCACTGAGCTGTCAATCCAACTCCACTAATGGAGAGTGGACACTCAAAGGCTTTTCTCAGAACGGCCTTTTCTTACCACAATGTACTTCCTACTGGACAGATACATCTAAATGTGACTTTTCCCCAAAAGAGAAAACTAATGCAGTGTTTTGGTGTGAGTCTGGATCAGGAGAACTGAGCAATGCCCTCAACATGACTTTTTTCATTTCATTTTTCATAGAATAGATAAATACAGCCATCATCTTCTTTTTATTGCTGTGATAATGTAATAGTCCAAGTGTGACTTTTCACAGGTGATGTTGTCCTTGTGAGTCCTGTTCATCCTGTGACTGAGGGACCACCTGTTTCTCTCGGCTCTAAACTCAACACATCTACTGCTCTTTCTTCTGTCCTTTTCTATAAAAATGGAAAACTAATCCAAAATGGAACCCAAAGTGAGTTCAACATCTCTGCAGTGTCCAAGTCTGACGAGGGTTTTTATAAATGTGAGGACAAGAACAAGGCCCAAGATCTCCACACATTTGGACTTCTCCAGAGAGTTGGATCTCACTCAAATGTGAGAATTATCTTTTAATTCAAAATAGAAACACAAAGTTGGAGGTTTGAAGGTGTATTTATAAAGCACTGCTACAATGTGAGCTGTAAATATTAACATGAGATAAATTCTTGCAGCAAAGGAACATAGCTCTTCATTTCCTGTCATGTTGATCATTGGACTTATCTGTGCAATAGTTGGATTAATTCTGCTGCTGCTTCTGTGACGCTGCACAAAGTCAAAAGATAAGACTATATCAGACACAAACACTGTATTTGTTTCTGATACAAATGCCTTTAATATTAGAATTCACTATTGATTTGTCTTTGTTTGTTTCAGTTTTGTACTTAAGGTCTGTGAGAACCAATCAGAGCTCTGCTGAAGATCACATGACCAGCAACAATTACACCTCTCGTCCTATTGGTCAGTCTCAGCTTCTTCTAACTTGACGACTTCCTCTAAGGCAAGAAGAAGGAGTTTTATTTTGAAGAAAACCAAACTGTCTGTAATCAAAAGTCCAAATCCAGAAAAAGGACAAGAGTTCACACAAAGTCTGTTCACAATGAAAGTGTCACTATGACTTCTTTTTCTTTTGCACTAAAGCAGTAAAAAACACTGTCCACTGTGAATGAAATGAAATGTTTCTTTTACAGATGCCACAGATTCTGGGCTGGAGCTCAAAAACATCAAAGGTGAGTCTCTTGTTTCTTTCATTTGATACATTGACAGGTCACTTCTTTTTTGACTCCAACTCAGAGAGAAGGACGTGTGAACAGGAACAGAGCTGTGTTTACTCCAGTGTGAGGCCACATTCAGCAGCAGCTACAGTCCAGTCACTTTAAACTAGAACCATCAGGTCCAACACAACAACACTGACTTTGACTTTCACTTTTTCTTTTAGATGAAAGTTATATTGGAGGTTTGTGTCCAGCAGAGGGCACTGTGTCCATGAGTTAGACATGTTTCTACCAATCTCATGTCGAAGAAGCTTTAAAAGGATTTTGAGAAGATATATTTTTGAGCCTTTGTACCTGTCTCTCACACACACACTTAAATATTATACATTCATATTTACTCCACAAATATTATTAAATCTATGCATTTATGTTTATCTTCTAATGTATTTTGTGCTTTAGTATTTGTTTGGACTCAGGTCTATAACTTGAGTCTAACTGTTGGTCTTGAAGCTAATCCACTGTGTATAAAAGTCTGTACATTGCAGTGTGTTATTTTCTTTGTGATTTTTGCTGATCATGTCAAATTAGTGTCAGACAATGACTTAAATCCACAAACTAAAGCCTCTGTTTGTGTCAAATCTAATGTTTGTGCTTGTTCTGCTGCGTTGGTCTGACACATGAAGCCGTCTGAGTCGAGCTGTGAACAGAGCAGTGTAAAAAACAAGATTAAATACAAATATGATTTATATTTCTTCTCAGGAGATATTTAAACCTGTTCAATTTCATTAAAATACAAGTTACATAATGATTTCTAAGTTTTATTTTTGTCCAAATTCCAAACTGTGAAGATCTTTGGCCTTGTTTTTCTCCCTCACATTTATAAAAACCCTTGTCAGACTTGGACACAGTCTAGAGTTCTGTGGAAGAGTCCAAGACACACTTGTGCCTCTTTTAACTTTGTTGTACAATGATATTATCTCAAATCAGTCAAAGCCAATAACAATGTGATCTGCTCTAATTTCTCTTGTTCCAAAGCCAGGCAAGGATCCCGTTTAGCCTCGAATAATATGAGAAGACTATTTCCTCAAATGTCAAAGGACTCATCTTTTCAGGGTCCAGCAGTAGCTGTGTCGCTGGAAAAGCTTTGGATCGAGTGGCCCTTCTTATTTTATGTTCTTTCTAAATTTGGAACCAATTACAAGAAATGGACCAAGGCTCTGTCCCATGAACCACTTGCACGAGTTAAAACTAACCGTATAATATCACATCCTTTTCAAGTCTTTAGGTCCACACGGCTTCCACCAGCTTTATTTCTCCGAGCACTGGAGCCGTTAGCCTGTGCTATTGGGGCAGATCCAGGTGGACAGGGGATTAACATGGGAGGACACCATTTTAAAAGTAACCTCTATGTGGATGATACAAACCCCATTCCCCAAAAAAGTTAGGACACTGTACAAACTGTGAATAAAAAATCTCATAAACTTATATTTTATTCACAATAGAATAAATAATAAAATACATGTTTGACATTAAACTTAAATCATCGCTGCACAAGTCTCTCTAAGTCTGCTTTAGACATTATCCCTTTGACTTTGGAAATGTTATGAAGGTGATAAAATGCTGATGATGTAATAAATTCAAGTCTGAGTCCAGGATGAGTCCTAGATTCCTAAACACTTCCAAAATGTTTTTCCAGGAGTCGTTGTGCCTCTTTTAATTCAATAGTGTGTTCAAACTCTCTGATGAAGGCTTTAAAGGTCAGGGGTAACCTTTAAAAACAGGAACATCTTTTCTAGGTAACTGTGACTGCTGCTGTTGTTTTACAAGCCTCTCTGTTTCTGCCTTTGTTTTAGTCACAACTTGTAAAATGCTCTTGTCACATTGTTCATATGTCGTCTGTGGGGCTTGTGTTTGAGGATCCTTATTATTTGTTCTCCAACTTTGTGTCAAAGATGTGTCTCACAGTGCATTCATCAGTTCATTCTTTTACCTTCGCGGTGGATCAAAGGCATTCCAGCGTAATCCAGACATTACAATCCTCAGCAACAGGTCGAAACTCTGTGTGCTCCCAAATCTGGTGTAGGTCAACACTGAAAACATGACCACATCAAACACTTCAACACTGCCTTAAAAGTGCTCTTTCAAACATCATTAGTGACACACAAACAGATTTTATTCAAATTCTATCAATATTTATTAAAAATTAACTAAAAATTATTGGAATTAACATCTTCCAAAGAGAAATAAAACTCACACAATTGGCAGATGACACAGTTCTATTTTTAAAAGATAAACTTCAGGGAAAGCCATAAAACAAATCAAGAACTTCTGCTGCATCTGGTTTTATATTAAACACATCCAAATGTGAGATTCTGACTTTATATGATTGAGCTGAGAGTTCAATTTGTGGTATTTTAGTGAAAAAAGAGGTTAAATATTTAGGAATACATATCACAAAACTAAACAATATTAAATGTATGTCTACAAAGAGACAGGTCCATTTGGGAAGAAGTCTATTGACAAAAGCAGAAGGCGTGTCCAGATTTGTTTACCCTGCCTTGTCACTAGAGGTCAGTGAAGACACATGCAAATAAATCAATCAACTATTGATAGACTTCAGATGAAAAATCAATATTAACCAGTTCCAAGGATGTGGAGGTGTTGGACTTTTGGATTTGATAGATTTAAATGATATCTTTAAAATCAAATGGATTGAACAAAGCCTGAGGAACCCAGACTCACTCTGGCACTTCATCCTTTGAACATATTCCAAGAGGTTGGTGGTCTACAGTTTCTATTCCAAAGTCAATCCAGTGTTGAACATGAGCTCTAAAACGATCATCTTTCTACAGCAGGCTCTACTAGCATGGAAACTGTGTCAGAGCCACAGCTTCTCCTGCACAACACTCTTCTATAGAACAAGGAAGACATTACAAAACCAAAGAAGTCATTAGAATCAACAAAATGTGGGTTTATCGATGACCCCACTGTTTGAAAGGTGCGCATAAAAAACATTTTAAAACAATCTTTGCTTACTTTAGATCTGTACATTGTTATAACGAGCCTTGAAGGACAGTTTTAATGCAATGTGTAAATTGTAAATAAGTACATTTTCTTGTCATGAACATATTTAAGTAATAAAACAGAGAAAATGTACTCTTTTAGTTTATTTATAAGATGATTACTTAAGTAAATGTAACAGAGTAAATATATTTAGTTACTACCCACCACACCCAGAGCCTGACCCCCACAAAGACATTACAGTGCTCAAATATAATGTGTTTTTTTGTATGAAGCCTGAGCTTATCTGGGCTCTGAAAGTATGTGAAACATGTCTGGGAACAAAAGCTCGTCTGAGGCGGGGAGTGGCTCTGGGGGGGTCTCTTTCAGCGGCCACAGATATCCCTGTGTTTTCTTAATTGACAGACCTGGCCACATTTGATGGAAATGACGTGCAGCCGCAGGGCGCCCCGGGCCGAGCAGGTAGACCACCATCAGCAGGAAAACTGTCCTCAGTCCACTTCATAAAGCAGTCTGGTGGAGGTCTCCGGCCGCGTCATCGGGCCGCTCAGGTGAGTTCATGTGGAGGTAGCTTACAACTGTGTGGGAACCCAGACTTACTCACAGTGGGGGGTCAGTCACAGTTGAGACTGGACCATAAGCCCTTTTAAGGAGAGTGGATACATAAACAATACTTCAAAATCAAGGGTGGAGCCCACTTTAGGGCTTTTAAATCTTAGGCTCATGTTCAGGGTATGTTGTCCCGGGCCTTGGCCTGTGGTAAATGGTAAATGGTAAACGGTAAATGGTGTCCATTCACCCATTAAATGCTTTCCATGAGTGAGGTCAAAAGTTTGAGTTAATAAGTCACAATTTTGGGCACATCAACAAGTGATTATGTTATACTATCCTGTTTTTTATGGAGAAAATAAAAACCTCTGAAGTTCAAGGCTGAGTGCTGTTCAGTGCCGTTACACTAACTTGTATTTTGGTAGCTCAGTGCTAATACAGCAGTGTTTAGCTTTCTGAGCTAACATAGTTTCTTTATAAAGTATATTAACAGTGGTGTCAAACTCAATGTGGTGAGGGAAGGAGCCACGATAGTAAATAATAATCCTTCCAGAGATGTTTTCATATATCTTAATTTACATTACATTAGTTTATATTTAACTTTCCTGGTTTTAGATGGATTTGAACAAGTTTTAAATGGATTTGAACAGGTTTTAGATGGATTTGAACAGGTTTTAGATGGATTGGAACAAGTTTTAAATGGATTTGAACAGGTTTTAGATGGATTTGAACAGGTTTTAGATGGATTTGAACATGTTTTAAATAGATTTGAACAGGTTTTAAATGGATATTAATAGGTTTTAGATGGACTTGAAAAGGTTATTCAAGTTTGGATTTGATTTAGATTTAGGCCATTGGTGACAGTAAACACTTTTAAGCAAAGAAGACAGAGTATGCTCTTATTCAGACAAACATTGGAGTCTCACTGTAAATCTGGTCACAGATGGATAATACACTGAAAACAGGAGACTTTGGTCCGATCCCAGTTCCAGCCCTTAGCCCTGGTTTTGAACGTTCACAAGAGATGAAGAGGTGTCCCAGTTCTCCTTTGGATCAAGGGCTAGAGCAGTACACCCTTTCAAACATAGATTTTGGAGGACCACACTTCAAACGAAGGGGTAAGTTAATGTCCCAGCATGCAGTGTGTTCACTGGCTCCGCAGCTGTGAGAGAGAGAGGTGCCAGATGTGACTAATTTGGTCAAAAATAATGATTTAAAATAACAACAGTGCTGTTTTATGTTCCTTTAATCTTGTTTATGCACTAATCCGTTTTGTTCTTTAAAGGTTTTATCAAAATTGCTGTTTGCTAACGTTAGCTTCACATCGATGTGTGTGTATTTACAAAACTTTTAAAACTTTTTATTTGCTGATGCATAACTTGCCTCTCTTTTTTCGCCGATATAAAATGACATAATGTAAAATAACAGTTGTTTTTGTTTTTGTGGTCGTAGTAACGTCTTAGGGGTTCTTAGGGGTAGCCTATAATCTTAGCCCAGCCCTTACCCTCCATTTGGAAGGGGTGGGGCTAAGGGAAGGGGTAGGGAATTGGGATTGGGCCTTAACATAAAATACATATACCTGGACTTTACTAAACCATAAAGATGTGCTGTGGATCTGGTCCGAAGCAGAAGATACGTTGATTAATACGTTCGGTTGTGGGCCCATAAAGATTGCCATATCAAGTGTGAGTATGAGTCCCTGATACCGAGTACAACTGAGAGTTCTTGATATTCCCAAACCAGAAAATTAGTGGAAGAATACTCTCATTATTAAATGATTTGTTGACCGTGATACGTATAAAAATAACATGAGAATAATCATTAAAACTAAGACCTGTGTGAAACTCCTGAATGATTATAGCAGCATGTTCCTGCCCAGAGCTCGATAGGTTAAATGGAGATAGTGGACAGTGAGTGGGCATTATTATTAGTGTCCTGTGCCTTCAGGGTTCAGTCTGGAGAAAGCATGCCCTCGTCTGGTCATTCACAAAATTACACCTTACGTTTTCTCACTTATTAAATGTGACCTGCTTAATCACATAATCTCAAACAGTTTCGTGCAATGCAACAACTCAATAAGCAGCATAAACAAATGGTAATATACTGTAAGATTGTGTTAAGAAAAGGACAATTTGTAATAATTAATGAAGGGAAACAAATAAATATTGATTTTTTGAAATAAGTGAAAATGTTTAGACAAGCTAATGTATGTATTTAGCACATTTAAAAGAAAACGACTGAAAATGCACTAAAGTATTTTAAAATAAATCAATAAATATAAAAGCAACACAATTTAAAAGTATTTGTTTGTAGCAGTTCATCTTATTTTTAAATAACTTACTAAAATATATAATGAATTTAAATCAAAATTACTCAGAAATCTGTACTTGGTTACTGCTAAAATCATCTTTTTAATTTCTTTCATTTACATTTAATATATTTTATGATTTTGATTTTAAATTGTAGATGTAAAATTTACTGTCACTTGTAATCTAAACTTTTAAGTAACTTTTTACAGAGTAAATCAATAATAATAAAGGAACAAAAAGATGTTCAAAGTTCTCAGATTTTTCCTTTTATTCCTAAAATCCAGCTGTTAGCTCTTTTTTATTACAGAGCATTAATCCCTCAATGAAAGATTTTTCTTTTTGTGACACTTTAACATTTTCCTTCAACTCAGAAAACATATGGCGCTGGTGACGAGGATCTGTTGTGTTTTGCCCTCGGACTAATCGGCCACTGAATTGTAAAGTAAATGTGTTGAACTTGTGTCCTCCAGCCGGCAGAGGTCAGAGTTCAGCCCTGAGTCATAATCACAGATCACATCTGGTTTAGAGGACGCTGAAAGACGCCTCATCTTTTATGTCCGGCTGCAGACAGAGATCCGGCTGAAATGAGGAAAAGGATGCTTATTGTTTGCAGGATTTGAAAGTTTCTTGATCTTATCTATGTGTCTATTATATATACTTTCATTTAATTGGACTTTGTAGGAAAGCAATACTACAGTCTTTTGTACTTTGAAATTATTCTAATGCCTTTTGAGTTTTCCATAAAGTTTTATTTTCATAGCTCAATATTACAACATCAGTTTCATCAAAGGGCTTTACAGAAATAAATAAATAAGCAAACAGACTGTACAAGACAACACACTCGATGTCATCTTCTTCCACTAAAAAGCCCCTGAGTTAAGTTTTAATAATATAGATTAACATTTCCAAACATTCCTGGTTCCACAATATCCTCTGAAAGTAAATGTTTTATTGCTCTGCTATTAACCATCCCTGTATTAATGTCTTTAATGATGTTCCCAGAACTGTATTCAACCCTTTTTGTGTTTTAATGCTTCCCATCGTTTTATTCACCATTATTCATTTGTATAATTTTTAATAAAATTCCAAAAAGACATAATTGTTTCTCTGTTTATATTAAGTCATATTGGAAAACGAGAAGAATTCTCTTCCTTTTAGATTTATGAGACTGGACAGTTCCCTTGGGCCTGTAAAACCAAGGTGGTGCCCCATTTATTAATATTAATATCAATCTGATTAATATATATATATATTTATGCAAAGTGCTGCACCTGTTTCCATCTGAGCTCAACACTGGCCTCCAGGTAGATTATAAAACAGACAGTTTGTGCACAGTGCACTTCTTTAATGAAGAGAGGATGTTACATCCAGTAGTATTCTCTGGATGTATTACAGGATTATGTATTACAGTATTACAGACGTACATATCATAGTCAACGTAATGTGAGAATGTAAAAGAGTTAATTATGGATGTTTTTTTTGGAGACTGGGTTGTCTTTGGACAGGATATAGCCATGACGTCAAAGCCATTAAAGCCTTTTATCAGAGTGACCTCTGTGACCTCTGTGTGACCCTGGGTCTGTGTGCCTCCAGATTTGGTCATGACTTCCTGTTCTCTGCTCAAACACAGAATTTGACCTATATTTTAACTTCCTGTTTCTAGACCTGTTCAGATTTAAACTCTTGGTTCTCGTTGAACTAAACACATTTTGTTCTTTTACACTTTTAAAACTGTTCACTTTTAACATTCTTAAGTATTTTATTTCTCATTTTTAGTTCTTTTTAAGTCTTTAACACAGTGTCCTTGTGGATTTGTGTCTTCCTTGGTCCTTGAAGTTGCACTTATCTTCTGCGTTCACTGCACCAGGTTTGGATTTGTTTGGTTTGATCCAAACTTACTCAACTCTGAGTTTGTTCAACTCTCTTCGAGCAACAGCCTCAGGATCCTTCCTTCAGAGGCAGCTCCAGAGTCAGGTCTGAAGTCAAGGCTAGAGTCCAACTCCACATGAGCGTCTTTTGGAACAGGCTTCAAGTGGCCGAGCTGCAGCTTCAAAAGCCCCGCCCCCTTTTTCAATCCAAATAAAATGACACTTTTAATGGAAATGTTGTCTTTCTTTAAGTTGTGTTTATTCTAAGCAGTTGTGAACAGTTGAATTAGTGACATAAACATCTGTCTTTTCTGATGAATGCAGTGTGTTGTGTTTAAGTGATTTAGAAAAGCTCAGATCATATTTGACACATTTATTTACAGCTCAACTTAATATAGTCTCAGTAAATGGTGACGACAACTGAGTTAAAACCTCAGCAACACCAACTGAAAACTCAACTGTGTCATTTATGACACTAACAATATGACAATAGAATATTTCCATTGATAGAACAAACATACACTTGGATTTAAACTGAAAACCTCCGTCTCTAAGCACTTCCTCTCGTATTGGACTTATTTTCCAAAGCCTCGTGGTGCATTGTGGGAAGGTGATGAGTTCAGCTTTTCTACATTTTGGGGACAATATTGTGGTTTTGTAAGACGTCCCACATGTCCATAAATCCCAATAATAACAGGTTCCACATGAACAGCAGCAGGAATGAGGCCGTTACTGTGGAGTGTTTTCTCATTTCACTTTATTGTCATTTCTCACAGGATTTCAACCCAAATCACATTTATTTCTGTCATATTTCAAATGCACCTTTATATTAATGAAGTGTACAGAAGCACTTGTCGAGACAAATGCTGTGATTGATCCTTCTCTACAAACACAATGAGACCAACATGAGATTGATGTCATCAGTTTGTTTCTGTGTGATCTCTCTGTCAAAGAAACTGGAAAAGAACTGTTCCTCTGTTTTATCCAATCAGACCAGCTCAAAGTAAAAATACAAAGTCCATCTCTGATCATTGAAGTGTGTTTGGAGTCTTTTCTAATCTTTTCTAACATGTGTGAGTGTGTGAGGTCAGGTAGATTGGACTATCTGATCAGCAGTGAGGATGTTTCTCTACAAGAGGACACTCTCAGTCCCACAGAGTTAACAACGACACTGAGGAGTCATCAGACCAGAGTCTAAACCCAGGAAACAGAGTCTGAGTGAATGTGGTGTTGAAGGTGTGGAGGTGGGTCAGTTGGTCAGAGGAGACTGTGTAGAAGGACAGAGAGCCAGCAGGACAGTCCACATACACTGCTACTGTCCCAGAAGAGGACGAGGAGTGAGGGAGGGGGGTGTTTTTGTTGTTATGCCAAACATAGTAACGACCTTTAGAGCAGATCAGACTCCAGGACTGATCGTTGTATCCAAACCCACAGTCATCACTGCGTCCTTTCCTTCTGATTCCTCTGTAAGACACTGATATAGAAACACTTCCGCTCCACTGGACCTCCCAGTAACAGCGACCAGTCAGACCAGTCGAACACAGCAGCTGATAACAGATTTCAAATCTGTCCTGATGATCTGGATATGGCTGCTCCTCTTCCACATGTGTCACCTTCTTGTTGTTGTCAGACAGTTTGAGGCGTCTGTGAGCTGTGTTTGGATCCAGAGTGAGTTCACAGAAATCTGATGGAGAGAAGACACAATACAGCTGCAGTTAGTCCTCTGTCCTCTCTGAACACATGAGATTAACACAAATGTACAAGATTCACAACACAACTACAAGATTCTGTTTGATGGAAAAGTCATATTAGAAGAAACACTTGTGTTTGGAGGAGCTTTAAACTCTTCTTCTACTGTTTATTGCTGTAGGACATAAAGCTCCAGCCTCTGACCTCACTACACAGGAGTTTATTCACTTCTCTGTGCTTCATGGAAATGTACATCAGTCACATTTCTTTGACACATTTGACTCCAATAGTTAAACACAGGAACAAAGTTGGTTGAAGCTGCAGCAGTCGTTCTGATGGTGCATGGTGCAGACAGTGGCTGAGAGCAGGAGATTGTTCACAGCTGCTGTCATTTTGCCAGTGTTTTTGTGATATCGTCTCGGGTTACTTGACTATAACCCTGTTCCCTTAAAAAGCGGGAACGAGATGCTGCGTAGCATTACGCTATGGGGAACATTCTTTGTGTGACCGGTTGTGAAGCACGTGTGTCAAACACGCCAAGAATTGGCTTATAATATCTCTGTTGGGGACGCAGCTCATCAGCGGCAGCTGTGTGATTGCGCGCACCTGAACAGAGGGTATAATAACACATGACGCGGGAGCGTCTTCAGGTCAACTTTGTCTGAAGAGCGCCCGGACACGCCCTGTGCGGCATTGCAGCGCAGCATCTCGTTCCCGCTTTTTTAAGGGAACAGGGTTACAGTCAAGTAACCCGAGACACTTGATGCTGCGTAGCATTACGCTATGGGGAACGAGAATACCAACGCCGCCGCACTGTAAGTGTCTGGACCCCTCGGGTTGTGAAGTGTGCACAAACACAAAAGAGGTCTCAAACACAATTTTGGGATGATGACTCAAGGACATGCGAGCCCTGAGTAGCATGAACATCCAAGCTATAGAATCTGATGAATGTGTGCGGGGAGGACCAGCCTGCTGCATCACAAACTTGCTGCAGCGGGGCACCTTTTGCTAGAGCTGTTGAAGCTCCAACCCCTCTAGTAGAATGAGACCTCACACCTATGGGCAAAGTTTGACCGCGCATGTCATAGGCCAGGGTAATGGCATCCCTCACCCAAACTGATATAGTTTGCAGCAGCCCCCGTAGCATATAAACAGCTGTTTGGACTTACGCCACTGGCTAGTGCGGTGGACATAAGTCTGGAGGGCACGTACTGGACACAGTAAGTGAAGTCTCTCCTGCTCCGGTGTTGTAAAAGTTGGCGGAGGACAGAAGGCTTCAAGAATGACCGGATTTGATGTCGAGAATGGAACTTTTGGAAGATAGTTAGGGTGAGGATGCAAAATGGCTTTGACCAGCCCAGGAGCAAAGTCTAGGCAGGAGGGCGAAACTGACAGAGCCTGCAAATCTCCAACCCTCTTGAGAGTGGTAATGGCCGCCAGAAGAACCATCTTTAGAGTCAGAAACTTGACACGCTGACTCAGTGGTTCAAAAGGAGTGCTTACTAAGCCCTCCAGCACTATAGCTAGGTCCCAGGAAGGAACTCTAGCTCTAGTTTGGGGTCTCAACCGCTTGGCACCTCGAATGAAGCGGGCAACTAGAGGATGTCTCCCTATCGAGACCCCGTCAATCAGGGAAAACCCTGAGTGTGCTAGGATTAGTGCCCAAGGACAGTTTGTCCTGCAGAAACTCCAGCACTGAAACAATCTGGCAGTGGACTGGGTCTGTATGATTTGTAGCACACCAGGCAGCAAAGACACGCCATCTGCAGGCATAGGCTCCCCTAGTAGAGGGAGACCTAGCGCTCAGAATAGTCTCTACAACAGGGGCTGGGAGCCCGACATCTCTTAAGTGGTCCCCCTCAGGGGCCAGACGTAAAGGTTCCAGAGCTCGGGCCGGGGATAAAACACTGTCCCCTGTGCCTGAGAAAGGAGATCCCTCCTGGTCGGAATCGCCCATGGCGAGCCGTCGTGGAGAGATATTAGGTCTGAGAACCACACTCTGGTTGGCCAACGGGGCGCTACTAGTAAGAGGCGCGACCCCCGTTGACGGACCTTCGCCAGGACTCCCGGAAGCAGAGCCACCGGGGGAAATGCATCCATTGCATCCAGACCCAGGGGAGCTGGAGGAGTCAGAGAGAAGTACAGGGGACATTGTGCTGTCTGCTGTGAAGCAAAGAGGTCCACCTCTGCTTCGTAAAATCTTTCCCAGATTTGGCTCACTACCTCGGGGTGGAGTTTCCACTCCCCATGTGTGGACAATAAATTGCTCCCACATTCATGCGCCCGGGGATATAAATCGCCCTGAGGGACAGGAACTTGTCCTGAGCCCAAAGCAGCACCTGCTGCGCTAGCTTGTTCAAGCGGCACGAACGCAGTTTGTCCTGACGATTTATGTAAGAGACCACCGCTGTGCTGTCTACTTGTACTAGGACATGGTAGCCCCTTAGCTGCTGGAGGAAGTATTTCAGGTCCAGAAATACAGTCTCAAGCCTAGAGAGTCGAGATGAGCTAGGACGACATCCCGATGTCGAAGCACTAGCTCCTGAGACTGAGCTAATATCAGCCAGTCGTCTATGTAATTCAAAATGCGGATGCCCTGGAGTCGCAAAGGAGCCAAGGCTGCATCCATGCATTTTGTATATGTACAGGGTGACAAGGCCAGGCCGAACGGAAGAACCCGATACTGGTACGCTTCGCTCCCGAAAGTGAACCTCAGGAACTTTCTGTGCTGTGGCAGGATTTTTATGTGAAAATACTTTAGATCGATGGTGACAAACCAGTCGCCTAATCGGATCTGGGACACAATCATTTTTACTGTGAGCATTTTGAATTTTAATGCTTTGAGGTAGCGGTTTAACCCGCAAAGGTCTAAAATCGGGCGCAGCCCCCCATCTTTTTTCGGAACTAGAAAATACCGGCTGTAAAACCCGGATTGTCTGTCTGGTGGGGGAACACGTTCTATGGCCCCTTTGTCCAGCAGTCTTTAGACTCTCTTGGATTTTGTTGCGCCCCACCCGGTGGGAGCACACCCCCGCGGCCATGGGCGCGCCAATTTCAGGGCCTCTGCTTCTTGGCGGAGATAACATTCCGCAGGTCCGTTCTCTTTTGAGCAGCGCAAGAATCCGCTCCCCAGTACTTACGAGGGGGGGGCACGATTCGCCACACTCTCCTTCTGGGCAGCTTTTCTCTGGAAGGGGCTGGACCTGGCCGGGAGAGGGTGGCCGACGGTCCCGGCTGCTGAGCACGGCGAGGAAGGAACCTTACAAACGCCTCTTCGTAGCGTTTAGCCTCGTGGAACTTAGTGGCGACGGAGTCCACCGCGTTGCCAAAAAGACCAGAAGGCGAGATGGGTGGATCCAGGTGGAAGGCGCGGTCCTTCTCTTTGATGCCCGTGAGGTTAAGCCACAGATGTCTTTCCGTCGCAACCAAAGCAGACATGGAGCGGCCAATAGTGCGGGCCGTCTGCTTAGTTGCACGGAGAGAGAGGTCTGTGGCACGGCGTAGCTCAGAAAACGCGTCCTCGTCCACAGTACCCCCTGTGCTCAAATCTTTGAGCAGCTCAGCCTGGTATGCCTGCAAAACCACCATGGTGTGCAGTGCTGCACCAGCCTGACCCGCCGCCTGGAAAGCCTTCCCCACCAGTGATGAAGTGAACCAGCATGGCTTGTTGGGGAGTGTAGGTTTTCTTAGGGAGGACGATGTCCCGGGGGAGAGATAGCCCACAAGTGTCTCTTCCACCTGGGGCATCGACCCATAGGCCCGCACCTGTGCGCCCACGATAGTCGAATAAATCGTTCAACCATCACTGTCTCAGAGTCACACACACACACTTTTCAGGCCCATGTGGAAAAGAAATGACTTTTGTCCCTGAATTTGTGTCTGGCTCAGAGTTTGGACAGAGACAGATCCCATTGTAAGTCCAGTAAGTCCAGTAATGAATAGGGTTTGTCTGAGTGAACAAAAGGTCAGACTCAGTGACACATCAATGACAGCATTTACAAGCATTATTTCTCAGAGAAAAAACTCACTTTACATCAAGTGGAAGAGAAGAAACATCTGCAGTTTGTACAAAAAGACAAACTGAGCTTCTCCAATATTTCTGAAGCTTTGAAATCTTTCTGTGAGTTTAGAGCAAAGCCTGTGGTTCAGAGATTTCTAAATCAATGAGACTGTCACACTTACACTTCCTGAGACCTGGTCTGATCCAGTGGACTCCAGCAGGATCCAGTCTGAAGGAAAACAGAGACATTATTTCAGCAGAAGTTTACTCAGATCACATGCAGCTCTGAGCTTCAGTCAATTTGCCACAGTTTTTACAGGATTTTACACAAAACTCTAATTAAACTTCAACAATTCACTTTAGAAAGTCACATCAGTTTTGGTTTATTTAAATCAACAAAAGGAATCTCTTCATTAGCCTCATGATGTTGGAGTTTCCATCAGACAAACATGTTTCCCTCTGACCTTGTGTCACACATGGATTGAACACAGTAGTGTTAAATGTGTGCACTACAGTGCACTGGGATGAATGCCTCTGCACAAACAGCAGCTCAACTCATCTTAAAGAAGGAGTTGGCTTTAGTTTCACAGTGGATCAGAGGAAATAAATGAGTCATTAACAGTGAAAAAACTAAATGTATGGTTAGTAGCTCAACATATTTGTTCAAAGTGAAGCCTATATTAGAGTTAATATTAGAAAACAATGTGAGTGAACAAGTAGAAGACATGATGCTGTCAGGTGTAACTGTGGAAGCTGTCTGGGTTGGAGGATGGACACTATTAAACAGCTTGTTCAATCAGTAGGACTTTCTCAGTTGGATTATGCTTCAGTCGTTTGGTCAAATACAAGAGAAAAGAACTTCCACAGCTGAAGCTCACTCACAACACAGCACCACTAATTATTATGGGATGTCCAAACACAACCAATGGAAGGACTGTGCATAATAATATGGCCTGGTGGAGGGTCTAAGGTCTAGTGCAGTCTGTTAAGCCCTTTGAGGCGACTGTTGTTGTGATATTGGGCTATACAAAAATAAATGTCTTGACTTGTTAACTGTAAAAGAGACTCAACTATTTTTATTAACTTTCATTAGAAATATTATTGGAACTAAAACTGCAGAAGTCATTCATAGTAAATGATCATTTTTCTTTTCTCCCTCTCATCAGAGTATTTGTAGCATGCATTATCGCCTGTAACCGTCAGATTCTGGGACTGGCATAACAAAGTGGGTTGCGGACGATATTCTGAATATGATATCATTAGTCAGTGGGAGCTGACTTCGGGCTAAACATCTATCGACTAGCTAGAAAAAAAACGTTGTTTCATTGGTGTCAGAAGTAGGATCCAGAGCGGCTTCATCGGACCACGGGTCGTGGAGAAGAGGTGGGACAGAGACTTCCTTGTCAGTCTGGCGACCCGAAGCGTCGTTCCTGGATTCCCTGAGATCGAACTACACTTCTCATTGTGTCCGGGTAAGTGCCAACCTTTAAAAATAAACTAAAATGGGTTTAGATATAGCTAAACATAAAGCAAAAACCAAGTTCTGCATTATGTGAATTTATGGAAAAAAAAATATACAGGCTCTACTAACGGTGTTCATACATGGAAAGAAAAGTTAGGATTTCCAGAAGGGGGCAGTTTAAGTACTCAACAATAACAATAATTAAGACAAAATATGGAAAACTGTTACAAAAGTACATGTTCTAAAAATAAAAATAAACTAATAAAAGTAAAATTAATAATAGAAGATTTGATTTGCCTAAAACAGTAGGAACAAGAAGCAAACCTTAGATTGAATAAAAGCAAAAATAGACTAAAAATGACTGAAACCAAAAACAAATATAATCATGTCACCACCTAGAAAGCCACCTATAGCAGAAGCACTCTATCCTCCATTGCACACCATTGTACTGACTCGACAGGACTGTCGCCTCTGACAAAATCAGTTACAAGGAGAGACACTGGACATGCAGCTTAGACGCCAGTTAGACTGATTGAGCAAATGTTGGTGCAGCCTATAGGGCAGTTTCCCATGTATCCCTGCAGGTTGCAGGGGGAGACGTATACAACATGTGTTTAGGCCATACACAGGACAGAAATGAAAAAGGCAGCTGGGTGTGTTCCAGACCCCAGGTGCATTTGAAAATAATTTGGATCGCATTGTGTAAACAGTGGAAGAGACCTGATGAAGAAAATGTGTCTGACAGTGGAGAGTACATTGACTGAGGTTAAAATGAGAAACCCAGAACAGCAGTTTGTGTTACACGGACATGACATACCTCTTGTCATCTATGTGATGAAGCTAGATTTGAACACATAGAGGCAGGACAGACAGTCCTTGACATAGCCCGACGATACACTACTCAGTCAAGACACTTTGAAGTCTTATATTGCATGTTGCATGTGTCACAGGAACCTGATGACGACTATGAAGAAAACTTCTACAAACAGATTAAAGACGCACACAACACCTTAATGGAAAAACAGATTATACTGTAGTAAGACTAGAGCCATATGCTCATTAGAGTTACACAAATGCATCTGTTTACTGGACATACACCACATGTTTCTATTGCCAGAGACGATACAGATGAGTGGAAAGATCTACAATCTTTGATGATACTCATCAACAACGCCAGGTCAGGGTGGGTGTCAGGTGCTGGCATCGCACTTAGGCGCATTTTTGTCCCCCTTTCACCTTTTTTCTCTATTTATTCTATTGGTGTTAATTCGTTTTGCCGTCTTTCTGTAGTCAATAAATAGACCTACTGGTAACGTCGCCCTCTTTCTGGTTCCCTCTAGTTGATGCTGACTTATTTGCAATCTCTCCTCCTCCGTCTGGCTCCAGTTGCCAGATTTAGGCCAGCTGTGTGTGTTTGCGAGACGACGTTTAAGCCTTTAGCGTTTTGTTTAACCCGGTGGGACCGGCTCTCTTGTTTTCGTCTTTTCTTTTGTTAGGGTTTAGGCTTGGGTTTGTGTTGGGGTAGTGGGCTGTCAGACAGCTTCTACGGCCCTGTATAGGGTTGACCTGTCTGACTTACCGTCCTAATATTCTGTTTGGCTGGCTCAGCATGGTTAATTTGTTTTGCTACTTTGGGCACGGGAGGGTTGGATTCTTAAAAGGTTAAACTAAACGACAAATAAACAAAGTTTGACTATAACCCTTTGTCTCCTGTATCCTTCATAAATATGTTTCACCCTTGGGTCGTAACAGTGGGTAAAGGGTTTAATCCAACTCTGGAGGTGTATAAGATAAGTTTGTGGCGACTATATCAGTGTTTAAAACGGCATGAATGAGAGAGTCTGTGGAGGAATGTAAGATGGTGTCGGATTCAATTGCAAATGACTTAGTGCTATAAGAAGTCTTTGTTCAGATTATCCAGAGAGACCACAGAGACAGAAGATGTAAACAATACATAAGATTTTATATTATGCAGTAAAGGATGTAGGAGGCATATCTTTCACACACTCCTCAGGACAAGTTTCCAGGTGCAGAATTTAATCCCTGGCAAGTTATGTCTACGTCTAGTTATGTCTATGTTCATGTTTGGATTAGCATAAAGGACATGACATGATCAGGACAAACATGATCTGAAGAGAACTAGGAGCAACCAGTAAATATTAACCAGTTTTTAATAATTTTACGCTGAGAACAGATCTCAGACATTATTTAAACAAACAGTCCTGTTAATATGTGCAGAAGACAAAGACGAGACGCGACCCATTGAATCTCCATAAATACTCAAATGTTAACGACCACCAAGTTAATAAGCACAGGCTAATTATATGTCCACATAAAGTGACATATATAGGACAGATTGTTTCTCAGGAAGGAAGACGACTGACAGGTGACAGAAAGCAGGCAGTTTGTAATACACCTTTACCAAAGACTAAAAAGAACTTCTTAAGTTTCATTGGACTTTGTTCATATTGTAGAGCATGGATTCCCAGTTTTGCAAACATGGAAAGAACATTTAACGATCTCCTAACACATGACATGAAGAACACAGACAGAGTGCAGTGACTGAAGAGGCAAGGGAACAGTTTGAAAAGGTGAAAGACAGTTTTATGAATAGTCCAGCACTGGGGTGGTTTGAGGGTGATAACCCTTATGAGTTGTTGATTCTTCTGATGGTGAACTGAGAGCAGGTTAAAAGAGGATTGCAGAAGCCGGTAGGCTATATTAGCAAAAGACTTGAATGTGTTGCACCTGCATATCCAACCTGTGTACAGAGCATAGTAGGAATGTATAAGGCTGTGTTGAGAGTCCTGGAGTGGGTTAGATTTTTACCTTCAACAGTATGGTGTCACCATCAGATTAAAAACAACATTTGACACACCTCACTACTCAAAGCTATTTGAAATACGAGACATGTTTGTTTGGAGATCGTATGTTGACAGTAAAGACCTGCACCAAGTTAAACACAGCAACATTACTTCCATTGCCATCAGACGACACAGACACACGACTGTCAGGAAGTTGTTAGAGAGGTTCTTACTCCAAGACAAGACCTTCTTGACATCCCTCTTAACACAGGAAGTATGGTGTGTGTGCTAAACAAGACCAAAAGGGTGGAATGGAGGTGGGGTATGCTGTGGTAACGGCTGAAAAAATTTTAGAATCTGGAGAATTGCCACAACATTGGTCAGCAAAATAAGCTGCGCTTCATGCGTTAACAAGAGCTTGTGAATTGCACAAGTAACAGGAGGTAACTATCTACACAGATAGTAGACAGTGGTGGACAGTAACGAAGTAAATGTAATTCGTTACTGTACTTAAGTAGTTTTTTCCAGTATCTGTACTTTACTAAGTATTTCCATTAAGGGATACTTTTTACTTTAACTTCACTACATTTCAACGTCAAATATCTTACTTTTTACTCAAGTACATTTTGCAAAATTAGTCGTTCCTTGTGTTTCCGTTAAATATTTTTGTAGAAGAAGACCTCAAAGACGCGTCTCAGTGGGAGTGTCAGGACCGGCTCAATAGAAGCCTCATTCTCTACACGCGAGCTGATAAACATGAAAATGACAAATAAAAAATACACCTGTGATGAAGCTTTGGTATTAGTAATGGCTGACTCTGATTCTGAGGAGAACATCTACCTTTAGAGTCTTTTCACCAGTGAAAGTGAGAATGAGCGAGTGAGTGCGTGTAACTTGGACAGCGGCGCTGCTGCTCGTGCCTTTCTCAGCGTCTCTCATAAAGCACACGCTGTTTTTCCCACATTTTACCAAACATCAGTGAAAGAAACGGGAGGAAACTAAAGCCGGGAAGCCGTGTGCGCGTAGCACCTGCAGCTTTACCTTAGCACCTGCAGCTTTACCTTTAGCACAGGTGATAGAAGCCGGGGCGGGTGTACTGCCGTGGCCGCGGGAGTGACAGGGATTTTGGGAATAATGCGGCTTCTATTGACAGCTGTTTGGGTCAAATACGTGTTGGTCATCCTGACACTTTACCCAGTAGAGGAGGGAGAGACAGAGTAAACATAGTCAGCGAGAATGCGCTAATCAAAGCAGCGGTAGTAATAAAAGTGATGGCTGTGTGCTGTGCTTTATGAGAGGTCCCACACTCTAAAAAACTACTAACTATGCCACATGGACGGATAAGAAAAGATAAAGCAACTGCAACCACACACATACAGTACATGTGTATATTTCTCAGAACTATTTGCTTACGTTTTACTAGTAGTTATGGTATATTAGAAGTTGTAGTTATTCTTTATTTCAGAAAAAGAAAAAAAAAACTATTCTAATATGTTCATTAGTGTGTATGTACTGAAAAAAACATAACCGCCAATATATAATGTCATGGTATGCAAATTATATGCAAATTAGATGCTTAAAATTTATTTACTTAAATACTTTGGGTCATACCTGACATTTTTCTAGTTTAGAGTAGGACTCTATCTCTTATCATTTTCAAACCACAGCCTTTTGAAATTTGGATCTCAAAAATCTGTATTTTTTAAAATAAACCCTGGCGCCTAAAGGGGGCAAGAGACTGACAAAAATTATAAGGGCATTATAGCCTAGTACTTGGATACTTAAGTACATTTGAAGGCAAATACTTTTGTACTTTTACTCAAGTGAAAGTTAAAAGGGAGTACTTTTACTTTTACTGAAGTAATATTTTACCTAGTGTATCTGTACTTTAACTCAAGTACTTGGTTTGTGTACTTCGTCCACCACTGATAGTAGATATGCTTTTGGAGTAGTACATTATTTTGGAGCATTATGGCAACAAAGAAATTTTCTAACGGCCATGGGTAAACAAATCTCTAACAGTAAGCAGGTTCAGAGGTTGCTGGAAACAATACTTTTACCAAAAAAAAAAAAAAAAAATAGCAGTGGTAAAATGTAAAGCACATTTGAAAAAAAACAGACTTATAAAGTCTTGGCAATGCAAAGGCAGATGCTGAGGCCAAAAAAGCAGCTGGAAGTAAAAGAAACATAAATGTTGAGAGTTTAAACAGTGTGTCTACACAAGACTATTATATATACAGTGGTGTAAAGTAACGAATTACAAATACTCTCATTACTGTAATTGAGTATTTTTTCTCAGGAATTGTACTTTATTAAGTAGTTTAAAAACAGTGTACTTTTACTTGTACTTGAGTACATTTTTAGTGCTGTATCGGTACTTTTACTGCACTATTTTCCCTCAACCCGCAGTCACTACATTGTTTATTTTTTTTTTCCTGTCAATGATGATTGGCTAAGGAGAATAATCTGTCCAGTGATTCCCGTCCAATCAAATCGCACATAGAAAACTTGCATCAGACAGACTTCAAAACACCTGGCGCCAATTTAGTTTAATCATGGAGGAGGAGGAGGAAGGAAGTGTGGTGGATGCTTCAACATGCAGTAACTCAAATACAGCACTTTAGCATCCTTGGCCGTACCTGAAGGAGCTTTTTACAATGAAGGCGAAGAAGGGCAATTGTGTCGTTATGTCATGCCTACTTTGTTTGCCCAGACCGGTTGAAATATCAGCATTCAAGAGTTCTTCCTCTAATTTAAAAAAGCACATCGAGGTAAGATTTCATATTTGCTAAGTATCATATCTTAAATATTTATGTTAAATGGTATAATAAATGTCACAAATATAGTGTGGGGGGCATAAATAAAACTGTGTTAGGTTTTATGAGCCAATGTGAATTAGGGATGCACCGAATGTTTCAGGCAACCGAAATTATTCGGCCAAAAACAATTGCGTTAGCGATTAGCAACCAGCTTGGAGTGAAGGCACGGTCATTTTATTAATGCAGCAGTATGGGCGTGTTCGAGAAGGCGCAAAAATCATCACAAGCAACGACTGCTTAATAAGACTATCTCGTCAGTCGTCGTCATTGATGAGAAGAGGGAGCGGGGTTGTTGCTGGTTATACTGTAGGCCTATGTATAATGACTTAAATCGCAAAATGGCTTTAAACCGCTACTAAATACACTGCAGAATACAATGCGCAATTTGAATGTAAAGAGAACGACACTGTTATAAAGCTACATATTTATTTCACAGGGTATAAGGTGGAATAAGTCACAGCATAATACTCACTACTCCCTACTATTGAGTACTTTTGAAGGGGCTACTTTTTACTCGTACTTTGAGTGGTATTTAGGACAGGTACTTTTACTCCACTCACATTACATTTTTTGGTAAGTAATAGTACTTTTACTTGAGTATGATTTTTCAGTACTCTTCCCACCACTGTATATATATATATATATATATATATATATATATATATATATATATATATATATATTTAGTTTTATTTATATAGCGCCTTTCCAGAGCTCAAGGACGCTTTACATATCAATTATTCATACACTCCACAGTCACACACTGGTGGTGGTAAGCTACATCTGTAACCACAGCTGCCCTGGGGCAGACTGACAGAGACGTGGCAGCCATTCCACGCCTACAGCCTCTCCGACCAACACCATCAACATTCTAACACATTCATACGAGGCAAGGGTAGTTAAGTGTCTTGCCCAAGGACACAACGACAGTATGAACTGTGGGGAGAGCGGGAATCGAACCTACTACCTTCCGGTTGAAGGACCACCGCTCTACCCACTGAGCTACTGCCACCCACTGAGCTACTGTTATGGGTCGGCTCATTAACATGCTGACAAAGACCAAAAGTATCAAGAATAGTAGAAAGTTCTGCACTTATCAAAGTCACAAATGACATCCGTATGAACACTGACGCAAAGTCTCTGTCTTAGTTCTGTTGGACTTGAGTGCTGCGTTTGATACAGTGGACCATGAAATCCTGACACAAAGATTAGAGGAATGGATAGGTATCACTGGAACTGCCCTTAAATGATTTCAGTCCTATCTTGAAGACAGGAAGTACTTTGTTTCGGTTGGTAACTGTGTATCAGACCAAATGGCCCTGACATGTGGGGTTCCACAGGGCTCTATCATGGGACCTATATTATTCAATCTCTACATGCTTCCTTTAGGCCAGTTAATACGCAGCTGTGGCGAGTCATACCATAAATATGCAGATGACACTCAGATTTACATTTCACTCACAGCAGGTGAAAATGGACCAATCCATTCACTGTGTCACTGCATCGAACAGATTGACATGTGGATGCAAAATAATTTTCTTCAACTGAACAGAGACTAGACTGAACTAATCATCTTTGGGCCACATAAACAAAGAGAAAGTGTCAGCGGTCACCTCGAGTCTCTTTCTCTAAAATCTAAAAATCAGGGGTCAAATCAGGGAGAAATCTAGGGGTCATCATGGACTCAGACTTGAATTTCCACAGTCACATTAAGTCAATTACATCATCTGCATTTTATCACCCTAAAAACATTTCCAAAGTCAAAGGGATGATGTCTCAATAGGGCTGGGAAAAAAATCGATTTGATTAAAAAATCGAGTTGGTAGGTCAAATCGATTCATATTTTCAAAAAATCGATTTTTTAGATTTTTTTCTCCCCCTCTTCAGTATAGCGTATAATACATACATTTTGCATTCGCCAAAATAATGTTCCTTCAGGGCTTCTGTAGCACACTCTCTGCGCCTCTGCCCCTCCCCCGAGATCAGCGCATACATACACAAACAGTCAAACAACATGGCAGAAACAGCTGGCGAAAGAGAGCAGCTCCTTCCAAAAAAAGGCTCTTCCACTTCAGTCGTGTGGAATTGGTATGGATTTACGGCATCTGATGAGGAACAGACAACACCTCGATGCAAACTATGTCTTAATGCTGTTGTTGTTGCTGGTAGCAGCACGACAAATCTGTTTCAGCATTTAAAGCGTAAACATGCGGCTGAGTGGGAGAAGTGTTGCCTTCTCCGAAAAGAAAACCATGTTAGTGGCGTTAGCGCCACTAACATGCAATTACATTTTTTATGGTGAATGGTGTTACTGTTTACATGTTCAATTCAACTAAGAGTTACCTCAGGATTTTTTGTTGTTTTATTATCCAAATTATTTATACTGTATTTGTATAAATATAGCTGTTTGACAATCTTTCAACTAAGAGTTACCTCAGGATTTTGTTGGTTTATTATTTATACTGTATTTGTATAAATATAGCTGTTTGACAATCTTTCAACTAAGAGTTACCTCAGGATTTTGTTGGTTTATTATTTATACTGTATTTGTATAAATATAGCTGTTTGACAATCTTTCAACTAAGAGTTACCTCAGAATTTGTTGTTGTTTTATTATCCAAATTATTTATACTGTATTTGTATAAATATAGCTGTTTGACAATCTTTGTTGCACACTTGCACAGTGACTTTTCAGTTAGAGAAACAAAGGTTTGCCTTTGCCATTTTGTTTTTGTTGATGCACTTTAATTAAATACAATAAATATATACATTTAAAATATATTTACAGTTCACAGTTATTTTGTTTTAAATGGGGGGGGGGGAATTGAATCGTGAATCGTAAATCGAGTTTTTTATAAAAAAATCGCAGATTTTTTTAGGGGAAAAAATCGCCCAGCTCTATGTCTCAACCAGACTTAGAGAAACTTATCCATGCTTTTATCTCCAGCAGGTTAGATTACTGTAACGGCCTGCTCACTGGTCTCTCAAAACGAGGGTTAAGACAGCTGCAGCTTATTCAGAACGCGGCTGCTCGGGTTCTTACCAAAACCAGGAAGTACAACCACATCACGCCAGTCTCTGCACTGCAAATCTCTGCACTGGCTTCCTGTTGCTCAGAGAATTGACTTTAAAACAGCACTGCTGGTTTACAAGTCTCTAAATGGTTTAGAACCAGAATATATTTCTGACATGCTAGTTGCTTATGAACCTCCTCAGACTCTGAGAACATCTGGGAAAGGCCTTCTGCTCGTGCCCAGAGTTAGAACTAAACAGGGTGAAGCAGTGTTTAAGTTTCAGCAGCAAAAATGTGGAACAGCCTAAACTTTAATTGTGTTCAGGAGGAAAAATCAAAAACGTCCTCTTTAGCCTACATTACAACTGTTTTTTATTCCTGTAAAGCACTTTGAGTTACCCAGTGTATGAATTGTAGTAATTCAAATTGCCTTGTCTTCATTCAGTGTTTGGTGCTGGAGTTTTGCAGGAGTTTAGTGTAGTCTTAATGTTTTTCCTAACGTAAACTAAGCCAAGACTAAACCAGGCCTAAACCAGGTCTAAACCAGAACTAAACCATTGTCTAAAATACCAAAAACCACCTTTGGCTACACTTTATATCTCAGTGTTATTGTTTCAAGTAATTTCTTATTGATTGATTGATTGATTGACTGACAAACCAGGTGTAAACACTTAATTGATTAAATATCCATTCAGACCTGAGTTGTTCCAGTTTACAGTGAGGACTCTTTAGTAAAACAGACAATATCTTCAGCCCTGAGTCCTTCAAGTCGTTGTTACTGAGATCCAGTTCTCTCAGACTAGAGGACTGGGAGCTGAGGACTGAGGACAGAGCTTCACAGCTTCTCTCTGACAGGTTACAGCTGCTCAGTCTGAAGAAGAAAAGTACAGGAAATGTAAAAAAATAAACAAAACTTGCATTTATATAACTTAAAATTAATTTAAACAACTTTAAAATTACATTTTAACTATTTATTATGACTTTTGAATGACCTTTGGTATCCTTTTAAATAGTACTAATGTTTTTTTGTTTTATGTTCTAGCTGCTGGGACAATAAACTTCACTCAGACAAATTGCACTGATTGAAAATTTTGTAAATAATATCAGTTATAATAAACAGTAGTTTATGTTTATATGGACACCTTAAATTTAAAACAAAATGTATTTATTCACTATCCAGGCGGAGACAGGAACAAACTTACACTGCTTTGTGAGACATTGTTGCTATATTTTAAATTTTTTAATATTTAATTTGTGTTTATATATTAATAAATTATACATTTGAGAAGTGAGTTCAAAACCCGGCCAACTCAAACATCCTCGGACAACTCTGGTCTTTCTGTGAGGAGTCTGCATGTCCGCCACGTGTTACCGTGGTTTATCTCCGGATACTCCCCTGGCTTCCCCCCACCGTCCAAAGACATGCATGTATAGGTTAATCGGCAACTCTAAGTGTCCCTAG
Source organism: Perccottus glenii (assembly GCA_024416835.2). NCBI lineage: Eukaryota > Metazoa > Chordata > Actinopteri > Gobiiformes > Odontobutidae > Perccottus > Perccottus glenii. The sequence continues at coordinate 113,709 of JALDQB020000080.1, forward strand.
TGAATGAATGTGAGAGTGAATGGTTGTCTGTCACTGTCTGTCTCTAACTGTCAGCCTTTCAACTAACTGGCCATTGTCCAGGGTGTACCCCGCCTAAGGCCCAAAGCTGCAGGTATAGACTCCAGTCACCTGCGACCCCTAACGGGACTAAGTGAAAGTAAATAAATGGATGATTCATTTGAGAGGAAATAAGTTAAAGACAAATTAAATCCAATCAGACCTGAGGTGTTCCAGTTTACAGTGAGGACTCTTCAGTCCAACAGACAACATCTTCAGCCCTGAGTCCTTTAAGTCATTGTTACTGACATCCAGTTCTCTCAGACTAGAGGACTGGGAGATGAAGATTGAGGACAGAGCTTCACAGCTTCTCTCTGACAGGTTACAGCTGCTCAGTCTGGAGAGAAAATACATTTTGAAGTGTAGAACTTTATTAAAATGTTTCTCAATAAAATAATCATTACTCACAGAGCTTTGTTGGAGGCTTTGACCACTGGCATTAGCCTCAGAAGAGCATCTTCTGAAGCAGAGTATTTCTTCAGCTCAAACACATCCAGAGCTTTTTCTGATGACAGTAAGATGAAGGCCAGAGCTGACCACTGGGCAGGAGACAGTCCAGCTTCAGACAGACGTCCTGAACTCAGATACTGTTGGATCTGCTCCACCAGAGAATGGTCATTTAGTTCATTCAGACAGTGCAACAGGTTAATGCTTCTCTCTGCAGACACATCCTCACTCATCTTCTTCTTAATGTACTCAGATGTTTCCTGATTGGTCTGAGAGCTACTTCCTGTCTGTGTCAGCAGACCCTGTAGCAGGCTCTGATTGGTCGGCAGTGAAAGACCCAAGAGGAAGCGGAGAAACAAGTCCAGGTGTCCATTTGGACTCTGTAAGGCCTTGTCCACAGCTGTTTGGTGAAGTATTATTACATTTGTAGCCCTTTTGGATTTGTCTGAGAGCAGGTTGAACCCAGAGTTGATTAAGGTCTGATGGACGTGAAGAGCAGCCAGAAACTCCTGGACACTCAGATGGACAAAGCAGTAGACCTTGTCCTGGTACAGACCTGGCTCCTCTATAAAGACCTGTGTGAACACTCCAGAGTACACTGAGGCTGCTGTGGTGTCGAGGCCACACTCGCTCAGGTCTGACTCGTAGAAGATCAGGTTGCCTTTCTGCAGCTGCTCAAAGGCCAGTTTTCCCAGAGACTCCACCATGTTCCTGGTCTCTGGACTCCAGTGTGGGTCTGTCTCAGATCCTTCTTTATACTTCACGTTCTTGACTTTGGCCTGAACCACCAGGAAGTGGATGTACATCTGAGTCAGGGTCTTGGGCAGCTCTCTCTCTCTGGTTTTCAACACCTGCTCCAGGACTGTGGCAGTGATCCAGCAGAAGACTGGTATGTGGCACATGATGTGGAGGCTTCGGGACGTCCTGATGTGGGAGATAATTGTGTCAGCCTCGTCCCTGAACCTCTTCCTGAAGTACTGCTCCTTCTGTGGGTCAGTGAACCCTCGGACCTCTGTCACCACGGCGACACACTCAGCTGGGATCCGATTGGCCGCCGCGGGTCGTGTGGTTATCCAGAGGCGAGCGGAGGGAAGCAGGGTCCCCCTGATGAGGTTTACCAGCAGCACATCCACTGAGCTGGACTCTGTGGCGTCAGCCAGGGCCTTGGTTTTGGTGAAGTCCAGAGGAAGTCTGCACTCGTCCAGACCGTCAAAGATGAAGACCACCTGGAGGTCTTCAAAGATGTAGAGTCCTGCTTCTTTGGTTTCATTAAAGAAGTGTTGAACAAGTTGCACCAAACTGCACTGTCTCTCTTTCAGCATATTGAGTGCTCTGAAAGTGAACGGGAACAGCAGCTGTATGTCCTGGTTGGCTTTGCCTTCAGCCCAGTCCAGACTGAACTTCTGAGTGAGCACTGTTTTCCCGATGCCAGCCACTCCCTTTGTCAGCACTGTTCTGATTGGTCCATCTGTGTCAGCTGGGCATTTAAAGATGTCTTCACATGTGATGGCTGTCTCTGGTCTGCCTGGTTTCCTGGAGGCTGTCTCGATCTGTCTGACCTCATGTTCCTGGTTGACCTCTGAAGCCCCTCCCTCTGTGATGTAGAGCTCTGTGTAGATCTGGTTCAGACGGGTGGGGTTTCCTGCTTTAGTGATGCCCTCAAACACACACTGAAACTTCTGCTGCAGGTTAGACTTCAGTGTACTCTGACAAACTCTAAAGTAACTTCCTGAATGAAGAAAACAGATAAAGCCATGAGTCTCAGAGAATATAAATGACTGTGAGCCTCTTGTTAAATGTGTTAAATGGTCCTACTGCTCCACAGACGCTCAGCCAGCTCCTTCTTCTTCATCCTCTTCAGGAAGTTCAGTGTGATCTTCAGAAAAGCCTCACTGCTGCTCCTCTGCTCTTCATCCTCATCCGTCAGATGCTCTAAGCATTCTGGGTAATCTGTGCTCAGAACCTTGTGGAGCTTCTTCAGCTCCTTCTTGACAAAAGTGCAGATGTTCTCCTCCAGAAGCTGAGCAGATACATTATAAACAACACAAATGCAGTCAGTGTTCAGATCTGTGTAAAACAAGTTCTCATTCATTTAAACATTTCCAAACTTTAGTGAATGACAGACCATAAATATGGAGTCCAGCTGTGTCTGATGTTGTTGATCACTGATGACCTCTGACCCCTGCTGCTTCACTCTGTGGATGAGGACACAACAAAGACTGATAATTTCTCTGTTTCAGTGACACACTCCTGACTCTCTGTTGTAAAGTCTGTACTATTGATAGACTCTGTAAAGGTCTGGATTATTAATGTTCTCTATTATTTTAGACTCCTGAAGGACTCACAGCTGGAGCCAGGTTCAGAAGACTCCGGTGTCTTTATTCTGGTTCATTGAACAAAGTTAAAAGATAATCTCAAAGTCATTATTATTATTAATATTGTTCAGATGACTCAGAAGGCTGTTCAATATAACGAGCAAACACAATATGTATTTTATATTTTGATAAGTCTGGCTCATTCTTCTGTCATTTCTGTTAAAACAGGCTGATCCTGAGTCAGTCCCTGGAAACTTCTGCAGCAGCTGAGTCTGGTCCAGAGCAGCTTTAAGCTCAGGCTTAGACCAAATATTTAGAGAATCAGAGAACTTTTATTACAAATGAAGAGTAAAAGTGCAGTGGCTCAGTGGTAGAGCGGTCATCCTAGAACTGGACAGTTGGCGGTTCAATTCCTGCTCTCCACAGTTCATACTGTCATTGTGTCCTTGGGCAAGACACTTAACCCTTGCCTCCAGTGTTGTTCCAGCTGTAACATTGGTGAATGAAACCTTAATGTTAGTCGCTTTGGATAAAAGCGTCTAAAGCTAAAATAATAAATGAGATTATAATCCTAAATATCTCATGCGATTGACAGGTTTGTGGTTTAGCCAAGGTTACTTTATTTTCCCAGTGTTATTTTTCTGTAAATATTAAATCAAAAGACAAAGTGCCTTTTTGTGGAGTGTATTCTTTATTAAATTATGTGTTGTATTCTTCTTGTGCAGCTCATGAGTAGCTCTTTGTGACTTTAATAAAACTCACTTTATTCAGTCAGAGCTGACTAAAGACTTGTTGAGCCTCCAGTTTGTAATGACTCTGTTGTTTGTGTGAAACCAAAGGAAGAGAATGGTTCATATCGACCAGTCTCCTCATTAAACTTGGACCACAAACTGTTACAGCAATTACAGCCCGTCAATTATCAGAAATTATTTAATGTTTGACAAATACAAATCAGATTGTGTTTATACCTGGGGCAGGGCCTGTGTTCAGATCAGTTCTAGTGTTAATGAGACCCCATAGTTGTTCTTCTAAAGTGTTCTGACAATGACTTACTGTGGACCACCTTCTGTTTTAAACTCAAACAGTTGTCTCATGGAGCGATCACTTTTAAAGGAGACTTGTCTGGGCCCAGGAGCAGGTCTGTGGATAAAGATGGTGCAGTGGTTTTAGTGCTGAGCTAAAGAAAATAAAGAGGTATATTAAATGTCCAACTCCAGATAGAATGAAACACTCTTGCTCACTGCTCACACTGTCTATTGTTTATTTCATTTAGATATAGTCCAGCCTTATACTGGACTGGTACGTTTTTAAAGCCTATATCACAAAAGAACACTAAATGGTAAACAGTGAGTTATTAAGATGGATGTTCTGTATAGTTTTGTTGAAGCCAGTAATAGGTTTCCTCTGATGTCACAGATCCTCTCTCCCTCTGCTCCTCTGCTCTCTCACTCAGTCTTTCTGCACAAAGTCTCAGGCTTTTGCTGGAAATGGCTCAAAAAGCCTGGCTTCATTCTGACTCAAGCAGAACACATGTTTTATTCATGTAGGCACTAGATTTGATATTAAATATGATAAATGCGTCTGTCTTATTAAACTCATGCTTGTGTCTGACTGAAGGCCTCAGTCTGAAGAACAAGACGACACATAATGTATTGGACTAGAATCAGAAAATGAGTGACGTGATTAAAAAGCTGTCATTACACTGTGTGCCTCGGGAGATGCTTGAGTTCTGAAGAACTGTGAGACAGTGTGGCTTTTAGATCCAGACACGGAGGGGTCTCTGGAGCTGCTGGTGTTAAATCAACTCTCTGCCCAGAGACCTGCCCTCCTCTGACACTGGCCCTGAAACTGACCCTATTAAACCAATGATGGCAGCGAGTATTACCCAATCAGAGGCAGAACAGGACGAGTCTTCACAGAATGTGGGAGGGACCATTTCTGTTGGATGGTGCATTAAAGAACACTTGGAAATACAAAGGCCGTCCCGTATTGATTGAAAACAGTGTATGTGTTACAAAAAGACAGATGAATACAAACAAACACATGAATAAGATGTAGTGTTGTCATCAATAGTTCATTTGTGCTTTTTTGTCTCCTCACTGTTAGAGCCACGAGCTCAAATGGAACTGCTGTCCTGCCATGTCTTCCTGTCTTCGTTGGAGACATCTGGACTCAGAGTCAGCATTGGAAGTGTTGAGTGTTTTATTTAAGGACAGTGTTTCTGATTTCTCTTGTAATTGTAGATGTTTTTATTTTTGCAGTTTCCAGAGGTTGATGACACTTGGGTTTAATGACTGTGAGTTGTGCTCTTCTCTTTCCAACAAACTAAAGGCCACCAGGACAAAACTCTGAAGAGATTCAACTCAGTTTAACTTTAAAATCCCCAAAATCTGTAGAAGATTTGAGCTATAAAGTGTTTTTATTTGAATTTAGACAAACACTTGTCTCAGTGTCAGCAGTTTTCTTTTGTTAAATAAAAAGTCCTTCTAAAAAGCTTTTGTGATGCTTGATAATTTTAAGGCTAGGTTTCATTTTGTAACAATAAATGTCATGATGTCATTTTTAGGTTTCCTAAATTTCTAATTGTTTACTTTTAGATCTTGAATATAAAATTTAGTATTAAAGTATTTTTTTATTATATTCTTTCAATGCACACTGAGAGACTAGTCGCTCCTTTATTAAAATATAATGACTTGATTGTGTTCATATTCCTTTTTCATGACAAACAGTTCTAACATTTACTTTTGAAATTAAATCCAGGTCAGTCTTTTCCACTGACAGTAAACCTTTTAATGTGTTTTTCTGATTCTAAGGATGTGGAGGTCACAGAGCTGTTATTTAAATTATTCTACAAATAGTTCTGACGATGACTTACTGTGGACCATGTTCTGTTTTGAAATCAATCAGTCGACCAAAGGACTTATCACTTTTAAAGGAGACTTGTCTGGGCCCAGGAGCAGGTCTGTGGATAAAGATGGTGCAGTGGTTTTAGTGCTGACCTCTGACCTGGAGAACAGTGGTGGACCGTTAGAGATCCTCATCTCACCTCTGAGCTTTGGGGGGGTCAGTGGTTTTAGAGGGAGGGGCTCCGTCCTCTCTGTGCTCACTCTGATCCATGCTCAGTCCAGAGCCCTACAAAATGACACAAAGTGAACAAACTGTAAAGGACACTCATTAATCCTTTCCTCTGTCCTACACTGCCCCCTACAGCCACAGACCAGTCACTGCAGCTCAACACACTAAACTAAAGCAGCTCTGAATCCTCAGGGACTAAACTGAGATTAAAACTAAGACTTATTCAGGACTCAACCAGAAATAAACCTGCACCAATATTTATTAAACCTTTATGAAACATAGATTAAATCCAGTCCAAACCTGATTAACCTGAGTGGATCCAAAGTGTCCAAAGTGTCCCAGAGAAAAGTGTGCGACTGAAGGAAAAGACTTGTCCCATCTTCCTCTGCACTGACCCCTTCACCTTCACAGTTACACATCAGTAACACACTCAATGGAAACTGCACTGGGACCAAATCTAGACAAAAGCCAATAAAAGACTGTTCTTCTTCAGACGTCTCAAGTTCTACTCAGTCATAATCAAACACTTCAATAATATTCTGCTTTGGTCATTTGGACTCATTCAGCAACAAACTACAGCACATAGTCCTGAAAATCCCTGAAAATGACCTCTGACCTCTGACCTGCCCATCAGCTGTTTGACTGATGGCCTCTGGGAGGCGCTATAGATCCCTGCCACTAAATCACAAAGGTTCAAAAACACTTTGGTCCCGCTGCCATAAGGCACTAAAGCAGGTCCTGAACTGAATGTAACTCTGGCTTTGTCCATGTCTCTGTCTGTCTTTGTCCCAGAGGACTGTCTCAATGGTTTGTCTGTAACTGTTGGTTTTATTGTCGTCCTGTTTGTTTGATTTCCTCACACAGAGGGTCAGAGCTGAGGTCAGGCACTTGTTGTGTGGTCATTAATAAACCGTTCTGATTCTGATAAAAGGCCTTCAGAGTCTCGTGGATTGTTCTAGAATAAATCCACTGGCCTCAGCCACCATCAGGTTCATCCAGTTAAAGAGGCAGCACTTTACACAGATTCACAAATGAATAATGAACCTTTATGAGCCTCTGGAGGATCACAGTCCAACAACTTTACTGTAAACAGCTCCATAAAACCAGACTTTATTGTTTTATATGAGTTTGAATGGGACAGACTTAAGACTCAAGAGTTTACAGTGAATTAAGAGTTTCAAATAATTACAAAGTCAGGTTTAACTCATTTTCAAAAGTCAAAATCTGATTTAAGTCAAGTCAGTGTTTGTTCCAGAGACCCTTTAACTAAATATATAAACCCTACACTGTAAAAACCTCAGACGACTTAGTGAAGGCACTTTTTTATTATTATTCACTTTTCCCACATTTGGTTTGATCCTGGTTGAACAAGAACAACAGCTGATATTAATAAAGCCCTTCACTATAACATGAACTGTTTTGGGATAAATCCACTGTCTCTGAGCTCTTCTTCCAGATTATTTCACATTTATGAGCCAGTTCATTCTGCTTTAGTGGATTATTCTCATTTGAACACATTTCTTTTTGTAGAAATAAAGCAGCAGAGTTTAGTGAATTCAAATCAAACACTCACTGGACCTGGGCGTCGTCTGAAGACCGTCTGTTTAAAGACCAACCCTGTCACAGTCCAGTCCTCTGCTGGTTCTCCTGTGTCTGTGTCGTCGCTCTCAAAAGAACTGCTGTGGAGTCGGAGCCTAAAGCAGTCCCAACCTGCCGGACCAGTCTCAAAGATCAGCTTCATGTAACTTTACAATAATCAAAGTTCAGATGTGAGCGTGCTGCTGTGAGGCGCTCTCCCATCAGCTCTTCGTCTGTTGGAACAGGAAGTGTCTGAGGACACAGTGTCTTTACAGTCTGTCCAGTCCTGTCCTGTCTTTGTCATTTTGGACAAACATTGTGATCAATCCAGAGGACATTACACTCTGTGTGTAGTGTGTTAGTGACTCTGTGGCTCTTTCTCCAGAGACTGTTGCACAAAGCTGCTCTGGCTTTTTCCTCTGATAACTTTAGTTTGAACACACAAGGTATTTTTTTTCTATTTGACATTGAAAGGGCTGTACAATTAGAGAGAAATCAAACAAATTGAACAAAGACGACAACAGAAGCAGAAGCTGCTCTAAACTTACACATTCCCAATTTCTTTGATTTATATCCAAGACAATCTGAGACAGCCGTGACACCAGTGCACCTACAGTACATATACACCTATATAACACATACAGTACATATACACCTATATAACACTTACAGTACATATACACCTATATAACACTTACAGTACATATACACCTATATAACACTTACAGTATTATACACCTATATAACACATACATATACACCTATATACCGTATTTTTCGCACCATAAGACGCACTTTTTCTTCACCAAATAGTGGGAGAAAAAGTGCCTGCGTCTTATGGTCCGCAGGCACTTTTTTATGGTCCGCAGGCTGCCGCTCTGCAACATAAGACGAGTTGCAGATACTGGCAGAGTGGCAGCCCCCGTGTCGCCTTGCCTTACCGTAGTGGCAGAGCGGCAGCGGGTCCTCTCTCACCTTTCTTACGGAAGCCGATGTGTGCAGGAAGCAGTGTTGTGCCTGAACGCATACATTAAACGATAGTTCATGAACTCGTTCACATTTTGGGTGAACGTGAACTGAACGTGCTGTATTACTGCCTGATGAACGTTACTGTGAACTCGTTCATTCTGGTGTCTGTGAACGGCACGCTCTCTCAGGTTAACTTCGTTCAATAGGGTGCCAGATTTCTATAGAGCCTTCCAGGCGAAAACACGGCAAAAACACACCGCAAACGGGTCTTAATATGTAGTGGAAAAACACCAAATCTGGCAACACCAACCACCTGTGTCGCACCGCCGTCCACCGCATGCGTGACGCGCCATCAAAAAATAAAAAATAAAAAGCATGGAGGCGACAGCAGCATGTAGCAAGGCGTATGATCATTTAAAATAATTTTATGATGTTTATTGCTGTGGCAATAATTTTGAAAAATAATAGCTCGCAGCAACATATGGTAAAAAACTATGAACTAGTTCATTTTTGGAAATGTGAACTTAGTTCAAAATTTTTAAGTTTGAACTATGAACTGAACTAATTCATTTTAAAATTTGTGAATTGAACTTTGAACTAGTTCTTGTAGAAAGTGAACTTTCCCAACACTGGCAGGAAGGCCCAATGCTGCTGTACTGTGTCACCGCCGTATGCTATTGGAGGATAGCATGTAGTAGGCGGTGTTACAGTACACAGCAATCTTATGCCCTTCACTCCAGTCATATAATTCAAATATTATTCTGTTATACTTTATTAAATATTTTATTACACTATTTGGTTCAGAATATTTTTTTTCCTATTTTTCTCCTCTAAAAACCAGGTGCGTCTTATGGTCGGGTGCGTCTTATGGTGCGAAAAATACGGTAACACATACAGTACATATACACCTATATAACACATACAGTACATATACACCTATATAACACATACAGTACATATACACATATATAACACATACAGTACATATACACCTATATACCACATACAGTACATATACACCTATATAACACATACAGTACATATAAACCTATATAACACATACAGTACATACACATACTGTCTACAAACATACCTACATATGCACTTATACATCATACATCTTCATATACACACACATTCACAAGTAAATACATATGTACTATACACACATACACACACACACACACACGTATATATTAAACACTAGTTCATCAAATCCACAAAACAAACCCAGAAACACACAGGACAGACACTCATTCACACATTCTCTTGTCTTCTGCTGCTCCACTGACAACACTATTGAAATATTTACATCAATCCTCAGAACTGATGCAGATGGTGCTGGGATGATTAAAGAGACTCATATTCATGCTTCCAGGCAGAACTGAACTGTTTTTCTTTATTTTAATTTTACTGATATTGTTCTCTTAATATTTAAATAATAATCATTTTTTTTCCAGTTTTTCAAACTTAGTTTTTTATAAACCAATTATGCTAATATTGTCTGCCAGCTTTTGGGGGATTTCATTTTGGACACATTTTGAAGAAAGCAGGTCTCTGGCGTTTTTTTCATTAGTTGGAGCTCTGAACCTTCCTTCCATTTTACTTTAGCTTCATAGTTTTTCATAAATTTATCCAGCCCCCATATATTTTTTTCAATATGTCATCATTATTCTTGGCTGTGATAAAATACACTTATGGATTTTATACTTATTTATTTTGCTCTAAAACATTTTTATTTCTGTTAGACTGCCATTTTTAAAATCAGAATTCTCTTTGACTCATCTTTTTAACTGCATTTATTTAAATATTTCTTGATCTTTGATATTGAATTTACCTTTGATTTCATTAAATGAAGAAACACCATTTGAAAAGATAATATGTGATAAAGCTCTGATGCTGGCATTCATCCAAGTCTTCCATATCAATGTAGTACTTTGAGTTTTAATTGACGAGTTATTCCAGATTTGAATGTTTGTGGGAGAACCTATCTCTTGACCTAAAAGTTGCTTTGTTTTTTCCACATATGTAAAGTACTGGTAATTACAAAATTATCTGTCTTTAATTTTTTCTTTGAGAATACTCTGTGGTCCCCTTTTCAAAGAGGTACTTGAAGTATCTTTTGGACTAGACTGGTTGTGTGTTGTAGCTAATACCAAGGAGAGCTACGAGCTGAGCTACTTCCAGATCAACCAGGACGATATGCTTCTTGCAAGAATTAAACCTGATCATTCATTCTAAATAATACACTGTAGGGCTGTAGTAATCGAATATTTTGGTAATCGAGTATTCTACCGAATATTTTATCGATTAATCGAGTAATCGGATAAAATGTATTTTTACTTAATTAAAGTGCAATATTAAATATGCAAGAGAAAATAAGACTCTAGGTCTCTTAAAAAGAACAACTACGTTTCATTTTTTCAAATAAAATTTTAATTATTTTTTTAAATGCATAAAATGCAATGCATACATCAAAAATAAACATTTAGTTATTACCTATTGTTTCTCTGTCTGTACTTGTACTGTGAACAATAAAAATAAAGTGCATTTAAGTGCCATTCATTTGGGGTTTTAAATAAAGCATTTTCTGAGATGCAAAAACAAATAAAATTACTTTCAAATTACTTTTTAAAGTATCAAAACTAAGGCACACATTAAATTAATAATAATACAAAAACACTGCCTTTAAGTCATGCAACTTAACTTTCAGAACTAAAAGTTAAACGTTCTGAACATAAGTCTTCTTCTTGGAATGCTCTCTGAATGCTCTCTGAAAACTCAGCTGCTCAGTGGAACATGAAGTAGCTGTCCGCACATCTGTTCAGACGAATCTGTGATGATTTACTGAAAAAGAGGAGAAAAAATAAAAATTATTGATATTTATTACTAAGTAAGCTATAATATCATTATTATACAGCAAGTTCATGGATGTGTATTTATAAATCCTATTCATGGCAATCAAACTAAATACTTGTGAATTCTAGAATAATTTGTATTATGGCTGCTCAATATTGAAGAAAAATGTGATATGCGAGAACTAACAAGATGCAATGTTCGATATACAATCATGGGATAATGTTAATGATAATGAGTGTGTAAAATAAATTTAAATGTATATTTAAAAACTGTAAATGATATAACCAACATGCATGTTTTCACATTATAAATAATCTAGTATACTTTATTGTAAAGCCAATCACAACTTTTTTTGCAGTAAATTAAGTCCTTTGGTAGCTACGAGTAGCCGTGGTATTAACTGCTGTTAAATAATCTGGTGGTGTAACCTCGCATCCGCGTGCGGTTTATTTTCACATAATTGTACTGCCCAACGTGGGTTGTCCATGACATAGTTAACATACTTGATTTAACAGCTTTCATCTTGAATAGCAATCACATTTATTTAATGCTGCATTGAATTTACCTTGTCCTGGGTGACGGTGCTCCGGTCTATGAGTAGAGTGGAGGTTCTCTGTTGCTGCTGCAGCATGGCCCTCGTGCTGTTGTGGTATGCTAGCTCGATCTTGCAATGGACACATACGCCACAATGTTCTCCTTACGTTTTAATATGAAACCCAAACCTTGGACAGTTTAGTTGTTTTCTCCTGTTTCTTTGCTCATCGCTATTGTTATCAACCCCTTCCATTTTGCAGCTCAGCACAGCTTGGTGCCAGGCAGAGGAATTTGCCTCGAATATTTTTTGTAATCGAGTTACTCGAGGTACTTGAGGAATCGTTTCAGCCCTAATACACTGTCTCCAGACTCTGTCTCTAGAGATCTGGGAAATAAAGACAAAACAACAATAAAACCAAGTGTACTGTGAGTCTCACCATTTCAGGTTTCAGCTTCCAGATTCCCACTTAACAATAACAATAATGCACACAAAAAGACAAGGTTGATTAAAGTCTGTCCCATCACAAAGCTGAGTACTTTGAGTTGATGTCATCATTTCCATCATGAGGTTACAGTTTTCAAAGAACTGAAGAAGATCACATGAAAAGGCCACTTGCAGCAGTACTGTACTGGAAGCAGTACCTGCAGCATGTAGCAGTGTAATGTAGACATTCTCCATTACTATAGTGCATAAGGGGTATGTATGTATGGTATTTGTTTTTAACAAAACACACACACATAATGAGGATGTAATGGTTTATTGAAGTGGTTGTAGGGGCAGCGACAAGCCATGCTTACCTGGGTTCAGAGGCAAAATGGAGGCTGAAAGCCTTTGCCTCCATTTTGAATGGGTGGAAGGAACCATTGATTAATTGGAGGGGTATTTGGCTTTGGGTTATATTGGGCATTTGTTGTTGTTCGTGTAATTAGTTGCTTATTGGTTGTTTTAGTTGGGGGTTTTTGTGCATACTTTAGAGCTGTCTTTTGTTGGGGGTTTAGTGATGTTTACACTGTAAATATGTATAGTTACTTTATGGTGTTTCCCTTAAGTTGGTTTAGTCCTTCTTTTGTGTTTGGTATTTAAGTCAGGGTGTTTGCATTTGCTGGTTGTTGTGTGTGTGGGCAGAGAAATAAAGATAAAGCCATGTTTTTATAAATCTGAGTCCGCCTCCATCCATATTTGAGTGCCTACGCCGGCCATGTTGAGAAGTGGTGCCAGAAGTTTGGAGATTTGAACCGTGACAAAATGGTGAGAGGGGGGAAAAATGTGGACGCAACAGCTGAAGAGGCTGAGCCTTCTACATCAGGAGGAGGAAAAGGGGGAGTGCAGCCTAACAAATTGGACGAGATGATGGGCATGCTTAAGTCTCTTGCAGAGTCCCAAGTAACCAGGGACAAGGAGTTGGAGAACAATGCAGTCCGTCAGGAGAGAAGATGGACAGAAATGGAGCAGCAATTTAAACAAATGCAGGCGCAGGTGAGAGAGCTAGTAGATGAGAGGAGAGGAAGAGGACACCTTCAGAGAATATGAAAGGGGTGGAGAACCAGAGGAGGGGCCCTCAGGTTATGGCAACCAAATGGGGAGTTGTTCTCAGACAGGGTAAGGTTTCGAGACCCCAAATTACTACCGCTCACACCTGAAGATGATATTGAGCACTTTCTGGCTACTTTTGAGAGGATGGCCCTAGTTTGTCAGTGGCCAAAAATGGAACTGGCTCTAAGATTAGTTCCTCTGCTCACTGGTAAAGCAAGGACTGCTTATGTGTTAATGGACATGGCTGATACTGGTGAATATGACAAAGTGAAAAAGGCTATTTTGGCTAAATATGAAATAACTGCCGACACATACAGAAGACGGTTCCGGTCCCTGGACGTTCATCAGGGTGAAACCCCAAAAGAACTTTATGTGAGACTGAAAGAGTTATTTTATAAGTGGGCAAAACCTGAGAAGGCCACTATCAAAGATATTATGGAATTGATGGTGCTGGAGCAGTTCTTGAGGATGGTGAATATAGAGATGGAAGTTTGGATCAGGGAGCAAGCTCCAGAAACTGCTGAAGCGGCAGCAAAACTCGCTGAGGTCTTCCTGTCTGCCAGGTCTGGAACCAAGGGGACTACATGCAGCTGGGACAGTCGATCAGCTGAACACAGTAAGCCTGATGGGGGTGAAAGGGGAGGTGGTATTGCTCAAGGCAGGACATTCTCTAATAAAAGACCATTTACATCTGATAAACATGTACCTTACAGAAGATCAGGGCCAAAGCCAGATGTGAGGTGTTATCTATGTAATCAAATAGGTCACACTCAGTACACCTGTCCAGCAACTAATCAGAGTAAGCCATCATTTTTATGTTCAGTGCCTAGACCGGTGACAGTAACCATGGCTAATACAGCTAAAGAACCAGTGCAGACAACTCCTGTTCTAGTGAATGGCCAAAGAGAAATAGCCCTCTTAGATACAGGAAGCTTCCAGTCAGTGGTACTCTCTAGTTTAGTACCAAGGGAGCTTTGGAGTGATACTAAAGCCAAAATATGCTGTGTTCATGGGGATGAAAAGCCCTATCCAATGGCTGACATTTATTTAACTGTGGGTGGTCAGACATTTCTTATGCCTAGCCTTAGCACCAAGACTACCCTATGCTGTCATTTTGGGCCTGGATGTTCCAACACTACTTGATTTAGTCACTACTGGTAAAGACAGACCCCAGGACTGTGCTACTAAAGAACATAATGTGGTCTTGGAGCATGTGCCCGTGGAGAGGAGTTATACTCTAGTGACTACTAGAGCCCAAAAAGCTAACAATCCCCTGGAGGAGCTGCCATTTTATAATGCAGAAATAAAGGCTTCACCCATTAAAATGCACAAATCTAAAGCACAGAAGAGGAGGGACAAGTTTTTGGGTTCATCAAAGTCAGAAGACCTCTCAAATTTGCAGCCCAATGTACTTGAGTTTGATATTCCTGCAGATATAGGTACACTTCAAAGGGCTGATGCAACACTACACCCCTGGTTTGATAAAGTCACTTTGGTAGAGGGTGAACATAGAGGCCGGGAGATGTACTTGTAGATGCAACATATGTAGTGAGAGATGGAGTTTTGTATCAGTGTAAAGACAAAATTGAGGCCATAGCTCTTCCTGAATCTCTCAGACAGAAGGTGATGGAGCTGGGCCACTCAGTACCCTGGGCGGGGCATCTGGCTTTTCAAAAATCTTTGCACAGAATAGCAAGACACTTTGTATGTGCAGGCATGTACACACAGATACAGCAGTTCTGTATGTCCTGTCACACATGTCAGCTTACATCAAACAAAGGGGTTCCCAGAGCTCAACTTCAACCATTACCTATTATAAACACACCATTCGAAAGGATAGGAATGGATGTAGTTGGCCCTCTGGAAAGGAGTTCTTCTGGTAACCGTTATATACTAGTTATTTCAGACTATGCCACTCGGTACCCTGAAGCCTTCCCCCTTAGATCGGTCAAAGCAAGACAAGTTGCTAATTGTCTTTTACAGCTGTTTTCACGAGTAGGCATAGCTAAAGAGGTCCTTACTGATTGTGGAACAAACTTTTTATCAAAACTTCTACAGCAGGTCTATCAGTTGTTAGGTGTGAAGGGTATTAAAACCACCCCTTACCACCCCCAGACAGATGGGCTGGTGGAGCGTTTAACCAAACACTGAAGAACATGCTAAGAATATTTGTCTCAGATTCTGGCTCGGATTGGGATTTATGGCTACCCTATTTACTTTTTGCCTATCGGGAGGTGCCACAAGCTTCAACAGGGTTCTCACCATTTGAACTTTTGTATGGCCGCCAGGTGAGAGGACCATTGGATCTTCTTAAAGAGCACTGGGAAAACCCAAGAGCTACGGGTGAAAATGTGGTCACATATGTTTTGAAAATGAGAGAGAGACTAGACCAAATGACCGAGTTGGCACAGAAAAATTTGGGATTGGCTCAGAAAAGTCAGAAAACTTGGTATTATAGAAAGGCACGTGAGAGAACATTTGTAACAGGACAGTATGTGCTGTTGCTACTCCCTACTTGTGACAGTAAGCTCCTGGCCAGATGGCAGGGCCCTTATCGGGTTACAAAACAACTGGGAAAGGTGACTTATGAAGTGTATATGCCGGATAAAAAGAAGAAACTCCAGGGCTTCCATATTAACTTGTTAAAAGCATATGTGGAACCACAGAACCAGCCGTCGCTCCCGAGCACCGCCGCTGTCCTCCAGAACCAGCCGTCGCTCCCGAGCACTGCCGCTGTCCTTCAGAACCAGCCGTCGCTCGAGCCCGCCACTGTCGTCCAGAACCAGCCGTCGCTCGAGCACCGCCGCTGTCCACCAGAACCAGCCGTCGCTCCCGAGCACCGCCGCTGTCCACCAGAATCAGCCGTCGCTCGAGCCCGCCACTGTCCTCCAGAACCAGCCGTCGCTCGAGCACTGCCGCTGTCCTTCAGAACCAGCCGTCCGCTCCGAGCACCGCCGCTGTCCACCAGAATCAGCCGTCGCTCCCGAGCCCCGCCGCTGTCCTTCAGAACCAGCCGTCGCTCCCGAGCACTGCCGCTGTCCTTCAGAACCAGCCGTCGCTCCCGAGCACCGCCGCTGTCCTCCAGAATCAGCCGTCGCTCCCGAGCACCGCCACTGTCGTCCAGAACCAGCCGTCGTCCAGAACCAGCCGTCGCTCCCGAGCACCGCCGCTGTCCACCAGAATGAGCCGTCGCTCCCGCGCACCGCCGCTGTCCACCAGAACCAGCCGTCGCTCCCGAGCCCCGCCACTGTCGTCCAGAACCAGCCGTCGCTCCCGAGCACCGCCGCTGTCGTCCAGAACCAGCCGTCGCTCCCGAGCACCGCCACTGTCCTTCAGAACCAGCCGTCGCTCCCGAGCACCACCGCTGTCCTCCAGAACCAGTCGTCGCTCCCGAGCACCGCCGCTGTCCTCCAGAACCAGCCGTCGCTCCCGAGCACCGCCGCTGTTGTCCAGAACCAGCCGTCGCTCCCGAGCACCGCTGCTGCCGTCCAGAGCCAGCCGCCGCTCCCGAGCACTGCCGCTGTCCACCAGCTTTTTGTTCGAGTGGTGGAAGAAGAGGAAGAAGGGGAGCAGTTCTTCCCTGTTGGTAGCGTGGAACCAGGGGTAGTAGATCTTTCTCATCTTAAGTATTCACAGCAAAGGGACATAAAACCACTGATTGAAACAGATTTGTTCCAAGATAACCCAGGTTTTACAAAACTGGTCCAGCACAAAGTTCATCTCAGGGACAATGCTACACCCAGATGGAAGTCTTATAGGATTCCGGAACGTTTAGTTCGCCAGTTAAAGAAAGAAATTGACTTAATGGTTGAGCTGGGAATTATTGAAACATCAACAAGTGAATGGTGTAGCCCAATTGTGCTGGTTCCAAAGAAAGATGGAACACTTTGATTCTGTATTGACTTTAGATATCTAAACGCAGTCTCTAAGTTTGATTCCTACCCCATGCCACGTATAGATGAACTCTTAGAGAGAGTTGGAGGAGCTAAGTTCATCACAACATTGGACTTGAGTAAGGGTTACTGGCAGGTGGCCTTGATGCCAGAAACCAAGGAAATGACAGCGTTTAAAACACCTTTTGGAGTTTTCCAGTTTAATGTCATGCCCTTTGGACTCCAGGGGGCGCCTGCAACGTTCCAAAGGCTCATGGACCAAGTACTGAGGGGAATGGGTGAGTTTGCTGCAGCATATCTTGATGATGTTGTGGTGTTTAGCCAGTCATGGGGACCATGTTGTTCATTTGCAAAGGGTGTTACAGTTAATTAAGTCCGCAGGGGTTGACAATCAACCCTCACAAATGTAAGCTGGCTCGAGGCAAGTGGAATATCTGGGCTACGTGGTGGGGCATGGACAAGTGAAGCCTCAGGTGGGGAAGGTGGAGGCAATTCACACCTATCCAGTGCCCACAACAAAAAGGAAGGTCCGTGCCTTTGTGGGTTTGGTGGGCTGGTACAGCAAATTTATCCCACACTTTGCTGAGAGGGCGGCAGTTCTCACGGACCTAACAAAGGGTTCGGCGCCTAACAGGGTGAAATGGTCAGAGGACTGTGACAGAGCCTTTAATGACTTAAAAATGGCAGTCACCAGTGATTCGGTACTGCACAGCCCGGATTTCTCGCAGCCATTCACATTGCAAACAGATGCCTCTGGTGTTGGCTTAGGAGCAGTGTTGCTGCAGGAAGTAAATGGGGGTATGCATCCAGTGGTCTTTCTCAGTCGCAAACTTCAGGACAGGAGACAAGATACTCAACTATTGAAAAAGAGTGTCTTGCAATGAAATGGGCAGTAGAGTCTTTGAGATATTATCTCCTGGGCCGGCATTTCACACTGGAGACGGATCACCGGGCTCTAAAATGGCTCCAACAAATGAAGGACTCAAACATGCGTATTGCAAGGTGGTACCTGTCATTGCAACCTTATGACTTTACAGTGTATTATCGGGCAGGCAAAAGTAATGTGGTTGCTGACTCACTATCTCGTATGTTTGAAGAGTAAGGTTTGACAAAGGAGAAGGGGGAGGAAATGTAATGTAGACATTCTCCATTACTATAGTGCATAAGGTATGTATGTATGGTATTTGTTTTTAACAAAACACACACACATAATGAGGATGTAATGGTTTATTGAAGTGGTTGTAGGGGCAGCGACAAGCCATGCTTACCTGGGTTCAGAGACAAAATGGAGGCTGAAAGCCTTTGCCTCCATTTTGAATGGGTGGAAGGAACCATTGATTAATTGGAGGGGTATTTGGCTTTGGGTTATATTGGGCATTTGTTGTTGTTTGTGTAATGAGTTGCTTATTGGTTGTTTTAGTTGGGGGTTTTTGTGCATACTTTAGAGCTGTCTTTTGTTGGGGGTTTAGTGATGTTTACACTGTAAATATGTATAGTTACTTTATGGTGTTTCCCTTAAGTTGGTTTAGTCCTTCTTTTGTGTTTGGTATTTAAGTCAGGGTGTTTGCATTTGCTGGTTGTTGTGTGTGTGTGGGCAGAAAAATAAAGATAAAGCCATGTTTTTATAAATCTGAGTCCGCCTCCATCCATATTTGAGTGCCTACGCCGGCCATGTTGACAAGCAGACAAGGTAAGAGATGCTCTATGAAGCACCTGATGAAATTCTGAAGGAGTGCTGCTAATCTGGAGCCTCAAGCCGTTCAAACACTTTGTCCAAGTGCATGCAATAATCCTGCCTGAGATGAGCCATAGCAGCATTAAAGGAGTCAGCAGAGTCCAGTTTCAACACCTGCTAGACACACTGTAAGAAAAGCATAACAGTGTGAGCATGGTCTAGGCTTCCAACTAAAGTTAAAGTGGAAAGTGAGAAAACAGGTTGTATAATAGGTCTGCTTTGCAGGTGGGACGTCCTGGGACCACATAATAAACAATCCTATTAGACTTTTATCAAAAAGATGAGTGTGAGCATTGTGTCCAGACAGTGAGTCCACAGCTCGTGTTGAACAGATATTTACAGTTTAATCTGTTCAATTAGCTGCTGTAATAATGATTCAAACTCAGAGACAGAGTGAAGACATGTGTTGGACAGAAACATTAGTGAAGTCTGAGTGTGGACACACTTCAGTCTTAATGAACTGGCACAAAAAACATGTGTTAGTGCAGCAGAAAAAGTGTGGGCTGTTTATAATGGAAGACCAGACACAGAATGGTCTAGTTTCTCTGTGGGACACTTTTGACATTTCACTGCTGAGTAATAAAAGCTTTACGTCAACAGGCTTTAGACAGAAGTCTAACCCCCTCCCAGTCTTGTTTTCACAACAACACGACTGCCAAGACATCGACCCAGGCATCTACAACTTTTTCTGCTTCAGACCAAACTTAGAAAAACAAACTACTTCATGCATGTTGCCTCAGTGCCTTCACATACAGGTCCACTTTTCTAATCTGGTCATTTTGGGGACATTGCGAGGGAAGCAGTATAAGCTTCTGTTGTCTTAAGGGCAGCATGTGGAGAGTAGGACACATTAAACACAAGGACACAAGGAAAGCTGAAGATGGAAAGGGATTGGAGTGTGAGGTGGGTGGCTGAAAGGTTGTTCTGACAGAAATGACCATCAGTTTGTCACTGCTGTAGTCTAACACGCTGGAGGCACCTGCAAACACACTTGGCACTGCCATTTGTCCACCATGTTCCAGGTTGAAGGTAACTAATCATATCACCGGAGCGCCGCTAAATAAAGACAGATAATAATGGTCCAAATACTACAAGATCCTGTATATTTACGTTAAAGCAAATGTTGTCCAGTTTAATAATGTTTGTAAAAAATACTTTTGTGCTGTATTTGCAACACTGAGAGGATCCTAATAGACTATAAGACAATATTACAGTAGACCAAGCATGTTAGTTGCAGTCCCTGATTTGACCAGCAGGGAACAGAGGACTGTGAGCAGCATGGTGTTAGCTGTTCTTGAGAGAGAACACAGTGTTTGGACTGCAAACACAGGAATACAGTATATACTGTAGAAACTGAGCATCAGCCACAGGGACCATGTCACTAATAATAGGACATGAACGAAGGGAAAATAGTAAATGCAAACCTACTTCACAGAATGACATGTACATCCACGATTAGTACAAATACATCATTCTTGTGCTTTTCAAACTTCTGATGTAAATATAAAGCCTCTGACACACTCGACGTTATTAATAAATAAATAACAGTTTAAAGCACACTGTTCAATCAGAGATGTCAAGCGTATCACAGGCTGTGATTCAGAGAAAGAAAAAACAGGACAGTTTAGTTACTTGAGTGGTGTTTATGTGATTGAAAAGGAATAGGACTTGATATTATTTTTATAAAATATAATTCAGACCTCTAGAGTCATGTTGACACTAGCTTCATTTATTAACACCATCACCAACACACCAAGTGTGAAGGCCTTGTAAACTATATCATTAAATTCAGTTTGAAGTTATCCTTGAAATATGGATGTTGCACAGGTTGATTTACCACAAACTCACAAAAATCCATCTTGTTCTGCTCCAGACAAATTGTCTGCTCAATCACCAACCAATCTGTGCTCTTTACAAACACTTTCTCTGGAAGCCTTCCCAGATGGAGCTGTGACATAGACACAGTACCATCTGCAGAGTCACGTTAGATGTTGATATTGTCAGAAATGATTTGTAATATATTCTGCAGCACTAATAATATTTGTAGATGTTTAGAATTTAGGTGAGTGCTTATTTATGAGTAACTGCAGATAATTGGACATAAATACATTAAACACATTCAGGCTCCTCTAACCACCTTCACAAATGTCTGAATGAAGTTTTTAATATCTTAATGATTTCATAATCCAACAGTAATCTGATGACTATAAAGTTTTACTGTAACAATAAACTTGCAGATTTGTACTTTTTCTTACTTTTGTAAACATTGTGCATCTGCGTTTTCTCTGCTTTGTTCCACAGACACCAAACTTGGCCAAAATGAACTTGACATGTTCCAACAAAAGCCTGTAACGAGGCGTCCCTTTCTGTAAGCATAAACTCCCCTCTAACTCTCTCAAATGAAACCAATTGTGTCCATTTATGACTTGAACACAAAGATATGGAAATTAAAGGGATATTTTCAGAAAATGCCCTCCAGCGCCTCCTACAACATTATAATAGGACACAAAAAATGTATTACATTTATGTTTCCGGTTATAGGACGGCTGTGAGTCCTGATAATGTGATAAAATGTTGAAAGTGTAAATGGGCCTATTTTGTTCAAATCAGGCATGCGGCGGGAATAAATAAACAAAATGATACATTAATGCTTAGCCTGCCATGCATCAAGTCGCAGCATCAATAATGGATCATTGGCTTCAGAAAAAACGTACTGCTGCTCAAAAGTACCGCGGTGAAGTTAGATTGACGTTGGACGTTGGATATTCGGCTCCGCACTTTCAGCGGGAGGCTTAGTTGTCTGTGTCCGACTAGTGTGTCATGGTTGCGTGGAACTCACCCTCGAAGCACCGCCCTTAGCACGGAGCAATGAGACTTAGGGACCGTCAATAAATGACGATCACGGGAACAAAGTAAATAAATAAATTCAATAGCTTCAAGATAAAAAATATTATTTTCACCAAACTACTTTAAAATAATAGATATAATCTAGTGGCACCATGCACACCTCTTTTTTTTCACTTTTATGTTTTTTTGTATTTTATATGAATTTTATATATATACAAATATGGAGTTTTTTCAATAGCTTTCAGGTCATGTGACCTAGTTTCTTCAATCCACTTCATATTCATAGTACTAGCCTAGTATTATCATGCACACCACTTTTTTTTTCCATTTTTCTCTTTTTTTGAATTTTATATGAATTTCTTATGTACAAAATCAAGGATTTTCTTCAATAGCTTTCAGGTCATGTGACCTAGTTTCTTCAATCCACTTCATATTCATAGTACTAGTCTGTGTACCATGCACACCACTTTTTTTCCAATTTTCTCTTTTTTGAATTTTTTTATGTAACAATTATGGATTTTTTTCAATAGCTTTCAGGTCATGTGACCTAGTCACTTCAATCCACCTTATATTCATAGTACTACCCTATTAGTACCATGCACACCACTTTTTTACCGATTTTCTCTTTTTTGGATTTTATATGAATTTTTTTATGTAACAATTATGGATTTTTTTCAATAGCTTTCAGGTCATGTGACCTAGTGTTATGGGAATTGTATGCCTTTTACTTTAGTGTCTCTGTTTAGTTTTAGATATGATTCTTCTGTACAAACAGGACCTAGGCAGAGGCCATCTCGACCTGGGTCATAGACTGCGGAGGAGTATCATCATCCTCCGCCTTAAACATTATGTAATGCTGGGTATAAAACCCCATGTATTGTTGTAGCTCTTTAAGCAAAACGCACTATGTACCTTTGATACATCTGTGTACTTTGCTTCTCCTTGCAAGGAATAAAACCTGGCCTTTCGCTTTTTATAATATAATCTGTCTCCGTGTCTCTCTGGATAATATAAGGATATAGAATTCTTTTGGACATATAGAATTCTTATAACATTTGGTGCCGTGACCCGGATTTCAATATTCGTTGTTTCTCATGCAAAGAGGTGAACTGACGTGCACGGAGAAATGCAAAAACAATGCATTTCTTGTAAGTCCCAAGCTGTGCTATTTAGCAGTAAAGGGCCAGATATCCCCTCTTTGTGTGTGAACACGATGACGAAATCTGGACTGAAAAAAGAGAAGAGCAGAGAGACGAGAGAACAGAACAGACAGTCTGGCTGCGGAACAACTGGACTATTGGACTAAAAAATTCAGGTAAACAGCTGTTTAATTTATTTTTGGTGTGTGTGTGTGTGAGTTTGTAATTACCAAAGCTTCCGGAAGTAGCTAGTTTTGGAAATCTGGCGTGTGCTGAGCGGGCTGCATGTAAGTTACATCATTAGTTGATGTTTTTCCATGAAGCTGGCCAACATAGGAGATTCTTAAACGCTGAAAGATCGAGATTCCTTAAATGGTGAGATCCGCTTTGTCAAGACCCGGCCTATATGGTTTATGGTGAGATTTAAAGCCGAAAAAAGTATGTGTTTTTGATCAAGAACCGAATTGTCAATCTTATGGTGAGGTTTTAAACGGGATATTCTGATGTTAATCTGGGTTAAAGCTTGTTGTCTTGCTGGATTTAGTTTGATAGATACCTTATGCTTTGTAAGTCTTCAGGTGTTTCTTGAAACGGACCCGCACGTTAGTTCATTTGGCCGTGACCAGGGCGGGACTCTATGGCACTAGATAGAGCATCTAATTACAAGAAGGAGTATAAGGTCTAAATAGCTTGTCTAGAGAGCACAGGAATTTATCTTAGATTAATAATCACGTATCGTAATACGCCACAATCGAACTGCCTTGCATAGCTAGTATTGTTGGTTTTAATGGTGCGTTGGACGCACAGGAAAACTCGAGTATGGACTATTATCAAGAAACTTACTGACAACAAAAGTGAGATGAATAGGTCCGACCATTATCAAGATACTTACAACAAAAAGGTGAGATAAATGAGTCCGAAGTCAATGTGACTATAAAAAGGCCTGCCTACGTAGAAGTGATTCCTGCAGATGAGAAATGAGATTTTTAAAAGCCCACGAGAGCTTTTGCTGGAAAAATGTTCACTGCTGGTGACGCGGTGAGTTGGAAAAAAAAAAAAAAAAAAGCCCACTGAAAGTGAAGGGGCTTATACTGAGAATTGTTAACCTAAAAGTTAAAGATTAAAGGTGTGTGTGAGAGAATAAATGTGTTATGAATGGGCCATTGTTGGATGAAGAATGAGTCTAATGATGTAAATCAGAACAAAAGTAATGTTTTTGTTTAGAGAAAGTTTGAACAACATGAGAAAGAAAGGTAGCTTCCATAAGCTATTTTTCTAATGTGAGGAAAAAACCAGAAACAGAGAAGAGATTTTGAAAGAAGTGCACACATGTACTTCAAAACACTAATCATTTGTATTTTGTTTAAATGTTTTTGGAGCCTCTAGGTATCGGCTTCCTCCCTCCCTCCAACCTTTCTCTGCCCCTCCCACCTGCTCCTCTTCGGCTGAAAGAAGCTGCAGACAGTTAACAGTAGCAGCAACACGGAAGCGGTAAGATAAACCAATTCAGACAAACGTTTATTTGTTTTAAATTTTGATCTATTGAGATTGACCAAAAAGGTATTTGTAAAGTGTGTTTGGATGAAACTTGAAATTAATATGAATGTAATGTATTTCTCTGAGGAAAAATGCACAATTGCCATGGAGACGAGAGCGAGGTGGAGGTGGGCGTGACAGACGAGAGGGCACTGAGAGAGGGGGGAGGTCGAAACTGGGTCCAGACGAGAGACGAGGGAATGACCTCATAACTGACCGCTTCAACTAACAGGTCAGGTACATAAACACATAAACACATGTAACTACAGACACATAAACACATGTAAATACAGACACATAAAGACACAAACACAGACACATGAGACACACATCTACAGAGAAGGATGTGATTTTGGTTTATGAGAGAAAATAATGAGTATTCTGTTAAAGAACAGAGTTGGTTTTGTATTTTATGTGACATGGAAATGTGAACATTAAAGGTTTGAAGAAGTTAAAGATCCAACCCTTGGATCCTAAAAGTAGTGATTGATGTTTTGCTAAACAATTTTGTGTATCTATTAGTCCGAGAACTAGAGGTCCTTAATATCAGTGTGGTTCAAACACACGGTATAACGCCAATAAAAGAATGAAAATGATTACTTTGTAATTGGAAGAATTTAAATATATGTTTTAAAGTTGAGTTGCGCAGAGTAAGTTTATAAAGATAATATAACGTTATAGTTATGGGCCATAAGCTCACATTTAAAAGAAAACACGGTTAACAGAACCTAAGTAAAGGAAATAAACATTTATGTATTTCTCTGGTTTGGTTCTAACAAAGTGTGAAAATGGAGAAAGTGGATTCAAAACAACCACTGTTTGGATTCACAAGGAATGTTTAAACAAGATAAAAGTCAATGTAACAGGGGCTTCACAGCACCCTCCTTTTTATGCTCCCAAGAGCGAGAAATGTTTTGGTTTGAGTTTTTTTTTGTGTTGAGAAGAATGCTGAGTTATAAATGTCAGTGACAGAAACAGATTGCACTGAACTAATGTGTTAAATAAAGTTTATGATACTTAATTATGAAAACTGTTTGACCTTCTAACAGTTCTGTTGATATGAATAAAGTCCACATTTGAGTTTTATTGAATCTATGAAACATGATTTGGTAAACTAAACGATTGAATTAATGAGATTGAATATGGTTTTTGAGAAGAAAAACTTAAAGTTGAAGTAATTGGAAAACAGAAAGGAAGATAGTTCAAAATAAATAATAATCATTATTTATTTTGGTACTTTATAATTAAGGTATAGTGTTATCTATACAATAAAGATTTAAACTGTAATGTAAATTGGTAATCTGGTTTTGATGATTAAAAACATATCTATGTTAAAACAGTTCAAACTGTTAAAAACGATCTTAAAGGTTTTATTTGAAAAATTTAAGTTAATGAGAAATAAGTGAATAAAAAAGATAATTGTTAAACTAACAAGGTGAATTGTTAAAGTTTAAGAGCATATGCCAATGGCTCGATGGGTTTAATCACTGTTTGAAGTGATTTTAGAATTTTTTTTTGAGTACAGGGACTAACACAAGGTCCTTTTGAACATGATAATTACTGATTACAATTTTGGTGAATTTGAATAAAGAAAGAGAGACACGTTATTTTGATTTTACATTTGATGTTTAAAGTTTCTGTTTAACATTGAGTGAAGTTAATTCTTTATGTGGTATCTGAATGATAAATTAGTGGAAACATGAAAATAGTAATTGATAAAATGTTTTATGTTGCGTTTAAATTAATATGGGAAAAATACAAAAACAAACTGGTTTATTGTATTTAGCACCTGGTGGTAAAACTGAGTTTTACAGAGACAGTATAGAGCAAATCTATACTGAACAAAATCTAAAGAAAGTAATTTGAGGTAAATTAAACAATATTTTGAGAATATTCTAATTTAAAAGAACATGTGAAATAAATTGTGAATCGAAGGTGAATGTTTAAAGGTTTGTAAAATAGATCATGAGAAACCAGTTCTGATCTATATAAATTATTTATGTTTGCATCAACTGAGTTAAAATTTATCAAATTGTGGATGATACCAATTACAGTTACAGGTAAAGACCTACAACTAATGGTAACTAAAATTAAAACTGAACTAAACAAAGTGAAGTTTTATATATAACATCAACAAAGGTGATGCTATTTGGGAAACATAAAGAAGATGAATAATTAGGAATGCTAATTAATGGAATAACAATTTAAGGTGGTAATTGGAAAAAAACAATCTGTTTTGATTTTATTTTTGATTTTTGTTTTATTTTGTTTCATTTTTTTTGGTATTTTTGAGCCATGGTTGTGCCACGTCTCAAAAAGGGGGGAGATGAAGGTTTAAACAAAACTGTGTTAAAGTGCTGAAGGGATGCTTGGTTAACCTAATGGTTAGCATGAGGCTGAAACAACAGTGTTTAATACAGTTAAAAGTTTAAATCAAATAATGAAATAAAGAAAGTTGACAGGACTTTTCTGGAGAAGCACTGTTTGGTCTGATTAAACCTTTTCAGATTAAAGTAGATTTCCAGCAGACCATATCTGTGGAAACAGGGTTTATCTGCTGTTTCAATTTTATGGTTTGATCATTTTAAGGGCTTTTATGGTTTCGTTTGACGAAAACCTAGGAGGCACTTTCTATGGGTCTATAATGTCAGAGAACGTTCTGATTTGTTTGTTTGTTCTTTATTTGGATGGAAGCCAACTACAACAAGTATACCAGTTCAGAAAAGGAGTTTTGACAATTAATATAGCCACCACCAGTAAGAGCTAATATTAACATAGTTCGTTGAACTTATATCATCTTGGTTTACACCTATGAAGTTAAGAACACCTGTGAGCAGGGCTAGTGACGTGGGTCACGTGACTTCCTGTGAGATCACTCTGAACTTGACAAACGTAGAGATCAGGGACAGGTGCAGTGCAAAGCAGAAGTCTGGAGGTTTTGTGAAAGTAAGACCATTAGACCAGCGTTGCCTGCTGACCGGAAACATGCGTCCTTAAAGGATCCTCGTTTTATTTGTGTTCACATACAATGTGATGGAGAACATCGTGAGTGGAAACTCACACTTTAGGAGCCAAACAGCAGCTCCCTCAGGTTCATTTGAGAGCCCCATTTACATCGACGACAGAGGTGTCCTTCGAAGGTGTCCTTAATGAATATAAGGCTAAAATTAAATTAGCATTAGGATTGGAATTTTTACCATTTGGGACAATTTATGAAAATGTGGATTAAATTAAGTATATTTATAAACAACAAAGGTTTATGAATTACACAAGAGATGCTGTAACTGTTAATTAAAACTGGAAATGAGAGGAAACTGGTCCAAGGACTGGACAGAACTAAATAGCACTGAGCATGCTTTTAGCTGAAGAGGGGGGATCTACAAAAGGATTTCCTCCAAAGTAACACAGGACTAGTTACAGCAGAACTAAAGTCTTTAAGAAAGGACTTCAAACTCTAACAGAGGAATTAGAATATCTGGTATAGAGAAATTAATTTTGACCTGGTTTTAAAACATATTTGGAAAACTGACTGGGATTTTAGAATCTGTATTGAGATACAGTACATGTACTTGTTGTTGCACTTCCATTGTCTAATAACTTTTGTTTGTGTTGCTTTACATGTACCGGAGCTTGTTGGTGAGATTGATGAATGTGGCCATTGCTGGGTCAACATTCCTGGACATGCACCTGCCAAACGACTAAGGTCAAGGCTTTGACCTCAGATGAACACTTTGATCTCTGAGGGACGTTATTGTTTGCATGGACACCAACGGGACAACAGCTCCAGGACGGATCATACTACAGACCTAAGGGCCGTATGGTTCATTGAATTGATTATGCTGAAGAGAATTGATTTTAATCATTATGAATGTGCATATGTCTCACTCCATGTGTTTTTCTTTTCGTTACAGGGACAGAAATGGACAGGCAGGGACAGGCCAGAGATCTTGAGTCCAATGGGTCGACCAGCTCAACCTCTGGCAAATTTTTCTGCTTTATTTTGGAGTGATTCTATGTTTTGATGTAATCAATTATTATTGGATGTTAAGAATCAGTGTGTTAATCTCCTTTTGAGTTATCTGTTTGCAATAGTATACTCATTTCTGTCATTGATTGGACATGTGTGTCAGAAGAATTCAGTTTATTTTTGATCTTTACATGTATCTGCCTTGAATGTGCGCCGCCTTGGCAGAGGGGCGGTCAGGAGGTCTTTTTCCCAGTGATAGGTCATTTAGCCGAATGGTCAAATGTACTTAGGCTAGGTCAGCTGCCTCTGGGTTTTTCGCTCCTGACTTAATACAATTCACATCAAGGTGGAGACTTTGATTTATGCCTATTCAGCATAAAGAGGGGGGAATGTTATGGGAATTGTATGCGTTTTACTTTAGTGTCTCTGTTTAGTTTTAGATATGATTCTTCTGTACAAACAGGACCTAGGCAGAGGCCATCTCGACCTGGGTCATAGACTGCGGAGGAGTATCATCATCCTCCGCCTTAAACATTATGTAATGCTGGGTATAAAACCCCATGTATTGTTGTAGCTCTTTAAGCAAAACGCACTATGTACCTTTGATATATCTGTGTACTTTGCTTCTCCTTGCAAGGAATAAAACCTGGCCTTTCGCTTTTTATAATATAATCTGTCTCCGTGTCTCTCTGGATAATATAAGGAAATAGAATTCTTTTGGACATATAGAATTCTTATAACACCTAGTCACTTCAATTCACTTCATATTTATAGTACTAGCCTAGTAGTACCATGCACACCACTTTTTTTCCATTTTCTCTTTTTTGAATTTTATATGAATTTCTTTATGTAACAATTATGGATTTTTTTCAATAGCTTTCAGGTCATGTGACCTAGTCACTTCAATCCACTTCATATTCATAGTACTACCCTATTAGTACCATGCACACCACTTTTTATTTTATTTATTTTTTTTTTTTTTAATTATATATGATTTTTTTTTTTATGTAACAACTATGGATTTTTTTCAATAGCTTTCAGGTCATGTTAGCTAGTCACTTCAATCCACCTTATATTCATAGTACTAGCCTAGTAGTACCATGCACACCTCTTTTTTTCCACTTTTGTCTATTCTATGAATTTTTGATATTAAAAACTATTTATTTTTTTTTTTTAATAGCTTCCACGGCACTCACCTCAAATAACTTGATTACTTTAATATATTAGTCTGGCATAATTATTTTAACATGTCATCTTACAAAAATGAAATACAATATGCAAACTGTGTAAATACATATCCAGGGAATACCTACAGGGGCAAAAAAGCAAGATGGTAATATAGACTGGATGGACATGAAGTGGAAAGGAGGAGTAATGACTCATCCTTTTCAACAGGATCAAAACAGCTGCGGGGTCATAGTTGTAAAGGTTGTGTCCACTAATATTTGATAATATTGTGACAAAATACCTTTTATTAGGGGCCAAGCACCGAAGGTGCGTAGACCCTATTGAAACTGTTAGATTTCTTATTATCCTGCAATGGAAGTCAATGGCAGGCCATAGAACCGTTTGATAAAAAGTTGTGAAATTTGGTACACTCATTAAGGACAGTCCAGTCATTGATCTTAGCAAATTTGAAGTGTCTAAGTCAATATCTCTAGCGCCACCAACTGTCCAAAGTTGGACTTATGTTTATGCTAATAACTTTTGAACCCTAAGGCCTAGAATGAAAATTGATAATTTTTCCGCCATTTTGAATTTTACGAAAAACCTACTTTTGCGAACTCGTCCTAGGCCGTAGCCCCGATTTTCATGAAAATTGAACCAGATCATCTCCAGACTATGCTGACAAAAAGTTATGAAAAGAAAGTTGATTCGTCAAACCGTTGTCGAATACCGCACAATTGAAATCGAATTGGCGCGCACAAAAATAAAAGTCAGGCTATATCTCTGCGATGCTTTAACATATTCTAATCAAACTTAGTACGTGTTATGGCAACCGTGACTTGAGGATGTCTGCAGAGTTTTGGCACAGCGCCACCTAGTGGTCCGGATATACAAAAATGTGACCTTTTTCGATTATTACTTTAGAATGCTTTATCCAAAAATCCCAAACCCGGTCTCTTTAGATTTGTGGCATCATGCCGAGCTGTAGCATATCCAATTTTCCCGTATCAACTATTTTGGGAAACGGCCATTTTGAATATTCTATAAAACGTACTTTTGCAAACTCGTCCTAGGCCGTAGTTCCGATTTTCATGAAAATTGAACCAGATCATCTCCAGACTAAGTTGACAAAAATTTGTTAAAAGAAAGTTGATTTGTCAAACCGTTTTCGAATACCGCGCAAATGAAATCGACTTAAGGCGCACAATAATAAAACTCAGGCTATATATCTGCGATGCTTTAACGTATTCTAACCAAACTTAGTACGTGTTATGGCAACCGTGACTTGAGGATGCCTGCAGAGTTTTGGCGCAGCGCCACCTAGTGGTTCGGAGATACAAAAATGTGACCTTTTTTAATTATTACTTCAGAATGCTTTGGCCAAAAATCACAAACCCGGTCTCTTTAGATTCGTGGCGTTATGCCGAGTCGTAGCATAGCCAATTTTGCCATATCGACCATTTTGAATTTTGTCAAAAAGTGCTATATTTTATGAACGCATTGCCGTATCATTACAAAACTCGATGATGATTTTTCAACCATTTAGACTGAACTCTTATTGAAATGTCTTTAGATGCTTACTGCCGTTGGTCTGCTGATGTCTGGTCTTGTTGCCGGCCGTGTCGTTGTGACATTTAATGGCCTCCTAAGTGCTTGGCCCCGTCATGGCTGCTTGCAGCTATATTTAAAGATATTTTTGTTTAGATGGCCAGAGCAATAATGGAGAACTCCCAAATCCTGTTTAACAAAAAAAAAGTTGCATGGCAAGAGAGCGCATAGAAATGGCTCTTAAAATCCTTCAAGGATCAGGTAAGCAGACTTTATGTACGTGTGGTTCTAAAGCCAAATAAAATAAAGCAAAATTAGTTTTTACAATTACAGTTTTACAATTTTATTACACTTTTTACACAAATAATGACTTCCAACCAGTCCCACTTTTCTTTGAACTTTTGCTGTGACTTGGCATTGTGGCACAATGGCAACAATTAAATTTTTGTTTTATTCTATACCTCTGGGAAAGCTAACCAGTTTGTTTATATCTAATCTAGCCTCTGACAATAGATGACCCTCAAAGGAGTAACGCTACCAGTATATTTTCCTCTTGATCAAAAGAAATACCTTAATACAAAACTAAATGCTACTTTTTAGTGTTTCCAATGGACTCCCGGTGTGCAATGTGTGCATCAAACAGGCCAAAGAAATCTGCAGGTGCAAGTAGGAACAAGAATAACACTGACTGGGTAAGATAGAAAGACTGATAGATAAAGTGATTAAATTTCCAGATTTACAGTGTTTCTTTATCATACAACAGATGGAGTGTGACAACTGTGACAGATGGTTCCATGTAGAGTGTATTGGGATGGATGATGAAGAAGAGACAATGAAAAATGAATGGAATTGTGCTTTGTGCAAATGAATGTTTACTTTATATGTACATAGCTATTAGTAGTAGTAGTAGTAGTAGTTAAATTACACTTGTTTATTTCATAAATGGTTATAGCTACAAGAAGAAATCTTTGCAAACTGCTAAAAGACTTATCTTGTAAATACTGTGTTGGTTATATAAAAGGTTATATAAAAAAAAGTGTAAATAGTAAAACCCCTCAAATGTGTGTGTGTGTGATTCTAATACAGTGGCATGAAAAAGTATCTGATGCCTTTGGAATTTCTCACATTTCTGCATCAAATCACCATCAAATGTGATCTGATCTTTGTCAAAATGACACAAATGAAAAACAGTGTCTGGTTTAACTAAAACCACCCAAACATTTATAGGTTTTCATATTTTTAATGAGGATAACATGCAAACAATGACAGAAGGGTGAGGAATAAGTAAATGAACCATCACATTTAATATCTGGTTGCCCCCCCTTCGGCAGCAATAACTTCAACCAGACGTTTCCTGTAGTTGCAGATCAGCCTGGCGCATCGATCAGGATCAATCTTGGACCATTCCTCTTTACAAAACTGCTGCAGTTCAGTCAGATTCATGGGATCTCTGGCATGAATTACTGTCTTGAGGTCATTCCACAGCATCTCAATGGGGTTCAAGTCAGGACTTTGACTTGGCCACTCCAGAATGTGTATTTTGTTCTTCTGAAACCATTCTGAAGTTGATTACTTCTGTGTTTTGGGTCATTGTCCTGTTGCAGCATCCATCCTCTTTTAGCTTCAACTGTCTGACAGACGGCCTCAGCTTTTCCTGCAAAACATCCTGATAAACTTTTGAATTAATTTTTCCATTAATGATTGCAAGTTGTCCAGGCCTTGAGGTTAAACAGCCCCAAAACATGATGCTCCTCCACCTGCTTCACGGTGGGGATGAGGTGTTGATGTTGGTGAGCTGTTCCATTTTTCCTCCACACATGATGTTGTGTGTTCCTCCCAAACAGTTCAACTTTTGTTTCATCAGTCCACAAAATATTTTGCCAGAAGTTCTGTGGACTGTCCAACTGCCTTTTTGCGAACATTAAACCTGCAGCAATGTTTTTTTAGACAGCAGTGGCTTCCTCCGTGGAGTCCTCCCATGAACACTATTCTTGGCCAGTGTTTTACATATAGTCGATGTAAGCACAGAGATAATGGACTTTGCCAGTGATTTCTGTAAGTATGAGTATTCTGCGCTGAACTCTTGTTATTTTTGGTGGATGGCCACTCTTTGGGAGAGAAGCAACAGTGCCAAACTTTCTTCACTCTAACTTGTAACCTTTCCCGGCTTTAGGCAAATCAACAATTCTTAATCACAGGTCTTCAGAGTTCTCTTTTGAGCGAGCAATGGTGCACATCAGACAAATGTCCTTGAAAATCCTTAATTTTGTACATAAAAATTTATATAAAATTTAAAAAAAGACAAAAGTAGAAAAAAAGTGTTGTGCATGGTACTAATAGGGTAGTACTATGAATATAAGGTGGATTGAAGTGAATAGGTCACATGACCTGAAAGCTATTGAAAAAAATCCATAATGTTACATAAAAAAATTCATATAAAATTCAAAAAAGAGAAAATTGGAAAAAAAGTGGTGTGCATGATTATATCTATTATTTTAAAGTAGTTTGGTGAAAATAAATTTGTTTATCTTGAAGCTATTGGATTTATTTATTTACTTTGTTCCCGTGATCGTCATTTATTGACGGTCCCCAAGTCTCATTGCTCCGTGCTAAGGGCGGTGCTTCGAGAGTGAGTTCCCCGCAACCATGACACACTAGTCGGACACAGACAACTAAGTGCAGAGCCAAATATCCAACGTCCAACGTCAATCTAACTTCACCGCGGTTATACAAACTGTGTTTGGTATGTTAAAGTTAGCCTAGCCACATAGCCAGACTAATAAATCAAGCAACCCAATTGATTGCATAGTTAGTATGCTGGAGTTAGTTTGCAAATTAACCAGAAATAAAGCAGTGTAAAACATGATTCTATTGTGGTCTCTGTTTAATTTCACCTTCTTTTTGATGCATTTTTTTATCACGGGTCAGGTCACTTTAAAAAAGACAATATTCAAATACAATGAAATTAAAGTTTAAACATGCAGTTTTATAATATAAATCTTTCAGTGGCAGAGTATTTACACAAAATGTGCTCTACTTGGTTCAAACACTACTCTGTATTCACCAGAAGAGGGCGACAACGATATTATTTACAACTCCATGTATCACTGTTTATCTGGGCAAATGAACCAAGCAAAACCCCCGCTTTTTTTCTTGTACGTTTTTTGCAACAAACACAAAGTTTTTTATTTTTTTGAACTAATATCTTTATAGGCCCTGAGAATCCCCTTGCATCCAGCTTTACGCGGCTGCTTGTACGCCTTGTCGCCCAGAGTACATTCTTTCCCTCCAGAGGCCCGTTTCTTGCTGCCAGTCTTTTATCTCTTAACATTATTTAAACCGTGTTAGAAAGTCTCCAAAAGGCTTCCAGAACCAATGACCGAGCCTCTCTCGGCTCCTCTTAATGTGGAGGAGCAGCTGCTGTTCTCTGGGCTTGTCCTGGTGACTGTCTCTAAAGTAGTGCTTATTGTTTTTGTCTTTTGTATTTAAGATGTCCCTTTTGGTCGTAGACCATAAGAAATTGGGAACAAAGACCAGTAAATTAAGAACCTTACCGTGGGACTCATCTACGTCTTCACCATAACAAACCCAAAAAAATTTTTATTGATGAAGGTTGGGATTTTTTTTATTTATTTTTTTCATTCAAGATACAGCACGCAGACGGAGGAGGGTGGGGGTAGGGCTGGGCGATATATCGATATAAAAAAATATATCGATATATTTTTAGACGAGATATGGAATTAGACCATATCGCATATATCGATATAGTTCAAATTTGTGCTGCTCCCCACGCCACCGCCCCTCCTCTTCGAGGGGAGGGGCAGGCTCAGAGCCACTCTTCAACAAACATGGAGGAAGCAACTCGCTCATGGAGCGAGCGGAGGAATTGGTAAGCAAAAGAAAAAGCAGTGGCTCAGTAATTTGGAGATAGTTCAGATTTAAAGTATCAGATGAGCAACAACATCACGTTATTTGTACAAGTTACAGTATGGGGTGGAATCACTACAAATATTTTTCACCACCTTAAACAGTGGCACAAACTGCAGTACGAAGAGTCTTTGAAACTGTGCGCTGCAGAACCCACAGCCGCAAGCCATCGACAACCCGAAAAAGCTCCAGCCCCGAAACAAAGCTCACTGCAAACTCCACATTGCTAAAGATATGGTCCCCGTTGCAACTGTGGAACAAGTCGGATTCCAAAAGCTACTGAAAACTTTGGACCCGAGATATAAGCTTGCCAGTCGCAACTACTTTGCACGAGAAGCACTGCCACAAATGTACACTGAAATCAGACAGAGCCTTGCTGACAGGCTCGCTAACGTGACCCATTTTGCGTTGACCAGCCGGATGCTGTTGACAGGCTGGTGTTTCTCGCACAAAATCTTTAAATGAAGGAGGATACGCTTGTCTGTCTTCTAATGTCTACCTCAAGACAGCATTACTGTTTATCAAAGTAAAAAAAGAGGGGGAAAATGTTTATTGAGTTGATAATCTGTTTCTTGTGCAACTGGTTGAGACTGTTCAGATAAGAAATTGAGTTAACAAAAAGGAAAAGGTAATCTCAAGCTGATGTTTAAAAAAACTTTCCTTAAACTGAGCACTTTATTTTGTTCTTTCTTTATATGTAAATGCTGCCCTTAAGTTACTAGGGTTTGTCATATTCTTTTGTAAAGTTTGTTATTTGCATCTGTGGATTTGTTAGAAAGGAGAATAAAATCTGTTTTTGGATTTTAATAAGCCATTTATAGTTGTAAAACTAAACATTTTTGATAATGTACTTTTCTCATATAAATATATTTATTTCGAAAAAAGATTGGCCTTATTTTATAGGCTATTTTTAAGATATTTTTTTAATTTAAATGTGCACCTTATGGAGCTTTGATTTTTAAAAAAGCTGAGCATTTAATTATGAACCAGGTGAAGAAACCTGTTTACTATTTATTCATTTGATTTTGCAACTGTTCACTGAAATGGCCGGTTTCAATAAAACTACTTGTGACGTTATATTTGGCTTCGACTTTGACTGAACATTTGCTCTCACTTTGTGAAAAAAATATCGGGATATATATCGTATATCAATATTCAGCCTAAATATATCGGGATATGACTTTTTGTCCATATCGCCCAGCCCTAGGTGGGGGTATATTATTCCTATTACATTTTAGTAACTATTATGTACATTATACTGTTGCTAAATAATGTATTCTTTTTTAACATGTCTGTGAAGGTTCTGCAAGGTTAATGCAAAGAAATCTAGACGGGGTTTTAAAGGTGAAGCTGTTTCTTTTCTTGTCCCAGGGGCCTTTTTTTTAATGCTGCGTTCAACTGGTTGAACCCAAGTTGGTAAGATGTTGAGAACTTGTATTAAAGTGATCTTTTTCTCACTTTTACATTTCTGTCTCTTACAGAGAAACAAGGGATCCTTGGTCAGAAGCAAACTCATTAAATAAAGAAGCTGACTACAGCAACTGCTTCTATAATGCACACTTGCAACCAGTGTGGGAACAAGTTTACCACTGTGCAGAGTCTCAAAAGACACCAGCTCATCCACACTGGAGAGAAGCCTTACAGCTGTGAGATGTGTGGGAAGACATTTTCACAGGCAGGTAATTTAAAACAACACCAGCTCATCCACACTGGAGAGAAGCCTAACAGCTGTGACATGTGTGGAAGACATTTTCACAGTCAAGTAATTTAAAAACACCAGCTCATCCACACTGGAGAGAAGCCTTACAACTGTGACCTGTGTGGGAAGACATTTTCACATGCAGGTAGTTTAAAACTACACCAGCGCTCCACACTGGAGAGAAGCCATACACCTGTGACCTGTGTGGGAATACATTTTCACATGCAGGTAGTTTAAAACTACACCAGCGCATCCCACACTGGAGAGAAGCCTTACGCTGTGACCTGTGTGGGAAGACATTTTCACATGCAGGTAGTTTAAAACTACACCAGCGCATCCACACTGGAGAGAAACCTTACCGCTGTGACCTGTGTGGGAAGACATTTTCACATGCAGGTAGTTTAAAAATACACCAGCGCATCCACACTGGAGAGAAGCCATACAGCTGTGACCTGTGTGGGAAGACATTTTCACATGCAGGTAGTTTAAAACTACACCAGCGCATCCACACTGGAGAGAAGCCATACAGCTGTGACCTGTGTGGGAAGACATTTTCACAGGCAGGTAGTTTAAAACTACACCAGCGCATCCACACTGGAGAGAAACCTTACAGCTGTGACTTGTGTGGGAAGACATTTTCACAGGCAGGTCATTTAGAACAACATCAGCGCATCCACACAGGACACAGACCGTACTATTGTGACCATTGTGGAAAGACATTTAGAAGTTCAAGTTCTTTTAGGACACATTACCTTCAACACACATAGTTGGTGATACCATGTGATCTGTGTGGAGAGATATTTTACTCTAAACAGACTTCTTCTCGACACCTAAAGCAACACGCTGAGGTGGAAATGGGGAGGTTAGGACCACAATGAGACTCTGCATCCTGAAGTTTTTATAGGTGTACATTATGCCCGCCTCAGCTCCAGGGTCTTGGATGTGTAATGAGCTGACGTGTCAGTCATAGATGTGTATAGGTTTACATGTATATGCCACTAAGTGTACAGGACAGCGTGTCCCTGAACAATGATTAGATGTAGTGCAAAGTGATGTCTTTGTCTAGTTTGGATTAGCATGGTGCCAATAGGAGATACAGCTAAAGACATTAAGTC
Source organism: Perccottus glenii (assembly GCA_024416835.2). NCBI lineage: Eukaryota > Metazoa > Chordata > Actinopteri > Gobiiformes > Odontobutidae > Perccottus > Perccottus glenii. Next base: position 151,650 of record JALDQB020000080.1, read on the forward strand.
ATAAGTGTATGTGGATAAGCATATGAACTTGAGCTGGAGTGAGAGCATATAATATACAATTAATATGAAACAAACTCTTGTTCAAAAAATTGTTCACTAGCCAAACCATGATGGACATGTTTTACCCGCTCCTGAAGAACTGGGATGGACAGCGCTGTATAAACTGCAGGATCTGTGTGAGAACAGCTCTCAGCATTTCAAATCTGCTCGTACAGAGTAATGAACAACAAAAGGCTGTAGGGATACAACAATACAGTCGGTCCATGGTTCAATACGTACCTTGGTTTTTGCTCACAGATTTTCGGTTTGGTATAGTACAATTTATGGTGCCAATTTACTTCATTTAATTTTAAACTAGGTGTAGTAATTGTGGGGGGGGGGTTAAAGTTAAGCTGTATTTTCAAAAGTGTCTTCATTTTACTAATAAAGCATAAAACACAAATGTGCATTTAACATTTGAAGTAAACATGAATTGAATGCTGTGTGCAGTAGGGGGAGGTTGGTGGTTCGATTCTCTTTCTCTCCACAGTTCTTACTGTCGTTGTGTCCTTGGGTAAGAGACTTAACCCCCCTTTGCCTTCAGTGGTGTTCCAGCTGTAACACTGGTGAATAGATGCTTAATGTAAGCCAAATAAATGTAAACGTGGAGTCTAATGATTTATATAATCATATACTGTATAGAACTATTTTATGGTTGCGCACAAAAAACAAACAAACAAAAAAAAAAACATCCAGGCACAACATTTCCAAACCAACATTTATATGAGGACCTGATATAATTCTCAAAAGACCGGATTTAAAACAGACTCGCGTTTGATTAAACCTCAGTGTCTGAGCTGATGTCCAGCCTCAGAGGCAGCTCTCGTTCTGAACAGACCAGACTCTAGTTTACAGTGGGACATTACAGCACAAGTGGTTTCAATAGCTTCAAGATAAACAAATGTATTTTCTCCAAACCACTTTAAAATAATGGATCTAATCTAGTGGCACCATGCACACCTCTTTTTTTCCACTTATCTTTTTTGAATTTTATATTTTGTATGTCAAAAATATATATATATATATATATGGATTTTTTTCAGTAGCTTTCAGGTCATGTGACCTAGTCACATCCACCCAACCTGTATTCATAGCACCAGCCTAGTAGTGCCATGCACTCCTCTTTTTCCACTTTTCTCTTTTTATATTTTATATTAATTTTCTATTTATAAAATCAAAGATTTTGTACTATAGCTTTTTGGGAACACATGCACAGAAAGTGTGTGCCTGTGTAATTTCTGCCTGGGTATGTAAACATCTGAGCACAACTGTATATATAGTTTGATATGTGTTGCATCTGAAGCTTATCTTTTAGTCTCTATATGGGTCAACACTGTCACTAAACTAACCTGTTCAGGGCTCTGTCTGAGTCCAGATGCAGTTATCACTTAAAACATAAAGTTAATGTTGGCTGTTCTGCTGCTTGTGTGGCCATGTTTTTCACTCTCCACTCAGCTGTTTTATTTTTTTATTTGTATTTTTTAAGCCCTTCAGACTGTTTGGTCAGTGGGTTGTTTTTATTCTCTAGAGCGAGGTGTTTTCAGAGAAGAACCTTGTTTTCTACTGATTTTGTTTGGTTTTAGGCACTGCTTGCTTTGTTTTCTATCACACCAACACAATGCATGTGTCTGTTTATTTACAAGATTCTTAAGCCTTATATAATGTTTTATAATTACATTTGATTGTACCCAATTGTTTAAGTCGCACATTTTTAACAGTGAAATAAAAGTTGGCAGGTCACAGTCGGCAGCTGAGGATAAGAGCTGATGAAATGTGGAAACAGGAAGTGGAATGTGTGAATATTTATTTCTGTCAAGTTTTAGTTCTACACTACGGAAGAGGATTAGGCCAGCAATAATAAAAATAAAACCATCTCGAGATTAAAGTTGTTAAATTGCAGAAAAACTCAAATTTCGAGAAAAAGTCGATAAAATGTTGAGAATAAAGTCATTAAATTACTAGAAAAAAGTCGTTAAATTACGAGAAGAAACTCGTTAAATAATGAGAAAAATGTCGTTAAATTTCGAGAAAAAAGTCGAGATAAAATGTTGAGAATAAACTCATTAAATTCACTGATGTGTGTCATACGGAAGAGGTAGTGTCGTGTTTGTCGATAGAGGACATGACAGAGTTGGATGACTTAGTGAAGCTTTATTTTAGACTTTCTTTCAGTAACAAAGAAATTTATCATCTTTAGCTAATTATAACCGGATAATAATTAGCATACGAACTTTAAAGAGAATTTGCAAGCGACTGGGTCTTTTTAGAAGAATAAACCAGTCCAATTTGCGGATGTACTCGCTTTGTCCAGCATGAAATAACAACTAGTGGACAAATGCAAGGTTATCGCTGGCTTCACCCACACGCGATTCATAGAGGTTTCGTGGTTTCAGGATACCATTAGACGATTATTAAACTTGTTGATCCTGAAGGTGTGGAATGTCGCATTAAGGAGACGCCTGAGAAGACGCCAGTACAGTTGCGCTGGCCCAAATGCACTTTGGCATATGGACAGATATGATAAACTAAAACCATACGGCATTGCCATTAATGGGTGTATAGATGGTTACAGTCGTTTTATTCTATGGATGGAGGCGCACAACCAAGAACGACCCTAAAGTAATAGCCAGTTACTTCATTAAAACTGTTACGGGTATAGGAGGGTGTCCCGAGAGGATGCTGACATGGGCACCGAGAATGGTGGTGTGGCAGCAATGCAAAGGTTTTTACGAAGCAACCATGGAGACAGTTTTGCTGGAGAAAGGAGTTTCCTTTATGGAAGAAGCACAGCAAACCAGCGAATCGAGGGATGGTGGGCTATCCTCCGTAAACAGAGTGCACAGTTCTGGATTAACTTTTTCCAGACATTAATCAGCGATGGACACTTCAGCGGAGACTTTTGGATAAAAGTCTGATCCAATTCTGCTTCCTCAATCTTATTCAGGTATGCCTTGTTTTAAATGCCATTATGTCAGCCTATAGCCTATTTTATAACTTACTTTTCTACTTTATTTAATAGCTTCTGCCGACAGCGAAGATAAACATGACCTACTTGCTATTGATTTTAGAACGACGAGTGTTGCCTTATGAATAGGCCTACCTATAATGTTAAGCATATAACACACACCTCTGGAATATATAGAGCCTACTTATATAGCCTAGGCCTACGCAAAAGACGCACCTTTTAATGAATCACCTTTCTCCCAAAGATGAATTAGTTTCGTTTTTGATTTTTGGTAGCGGATATGAATAAATGAATGTTGCTTTCTTTTAATGCGGTGCAATGTCTCCCTTTATACAGTCAAATCATGTAACGTGAATGTCTGTAAATCTGTAAATTGAGTTTTTTTCTTACTTTCTTTCTTATTTTATTCTAGGATGAACTTGATGAGGTTGTAAATACATGGAATTCCCACAAAATCCGAGCACGGTCAGGAAATGATGGAGCATCAGGACGTCCACTAGTCATGTACACTCTTCCAGAAATGCACAATGCAGAAGACAGACTAAAACCAGTTGACATGGATGCAGCAGCCTTGTGTCAGGAAGAGTGCACCCCCAAGGGTCAGTTCCCTTGTGATGAGACAGTTTTTGAACTCTGCTGTCTGTTAATGGAGGAAAATGGATGGGATGCTCCTACGGATCCATTCAGTGCAGTTGATCTTTACATATTATTAAGAGCAGAAATACAGCAAAATATTTGATGTTCCTAATCCATGATGAGCCCTGACAGGTACCCATATGTTATCAGTCTTTTGTATTATTTTATGCTGCATATCAATGAAAAAATGAGAGCAGGAAAGTTAAAATGAGTGTGACTTACAAAATCAACAGCAATTCAATAATACAATATGATTACTAAACCCTCAGTGGTTAAAATAGAAAGTCTCTATATGCATTGCATGGTTTGTACAGGCCATATATGGCTAAACTGTATGTTGCTGTGTTCTAAAAAGAAGAGTATTTGATGTTTTTGTTTTTCATTTGATACAGACTTATCATTATGTCTAATTTATGTCTAATCTGTTAGAAATTGATAACACAAGTGAACATGTCAATTTTTACAATGTTTATTTAGTAAAATGTTTAACAAAATTACCAATAAACAGCACTGAGAAACATGAAAACATCTTGTAATAATTTCTTAAGCTGTCAAATTGGCACTGAACACCAGTTTTCACTAACAAGAACTTCTTGGCTTTTAATAACAGCATATTACTAAAAGATGTATGCACTGAAATAACCAATAAAACCTCAGCATACAAATACATGCATTACAGTGTATGAAGTTGGACAAAGTTTAACGTGTATGAACTTGTTGCTCTAATTAACCTGGATATTCAATTTTAACAATTCACAGCATAATTTAAACATTTTAACAACGTCTTTTCCTGAACATTTGCTTTACTAATTGTCTTCAGGCTAAGATGGCCAGCATTTACAAAACCAAACAACCAAAGTAACCAGAAATCAAAATGAAGGTTTTGATACATGTTAAACTATGTCCATTATCCAGATGTTACTCTCCAGAACATCATTAAATTCTGAACGGAAGTCTGGAAAATTATCATAGTTCTCACACAGGTGAAGGAACATCCCACATGTACGACCAATAGGACGCCTTGTGAAATCCGACATCTTTGCAAACTCAACAGTGATGCAGTCTGACACAATCAAGTGACATCCTGTGCAGAACCTCAGAAACTTTCCAGTTTCTCATCATCCATTTCTCGGATGTACCTTTTGAGATGATGTGCCACTTCCCTTTGCTTTGCTGTCATATCAGCAGGGAACTTCAAAAGTCCTATGACCTTTTTAGCAGTTGGTAAGAGTTCAGCATACATCTCTTTTAGCTCCTCAAAAGTTAGGGAGATCTGTGATTGTGTGATTTCCTTCCAACAATCTAACACATACATTGGCTTTTGGACGAGCTCTTTCTCTGTGAGAAATTTCCTTCAGAATTTCTGGGAAGTTATCAGCAGAGACTTGTCTGCGGCATTCATAGCTGTCAAGAACTTCCAACAGTTCATCAAATTCAACTGAAGAGAAATCCTGTAATGTGTTTTGAAGGATATCTCGTTCTTGGGGCTTACAAATTGAAGGAAGCATTCTATCAGGTCACTATATACTGCACCAAAAAGCATCTCCTCCATAAAAGGAAGAGCCAGCTTTATTGGAATGTATTGGCAGTCTTTGTAACCTTTCAGGAAAATTCTGCCAACAGCTTTCCAAGTGTCAGCTTGGAAATCATGTCTAATGAATGGAACTTTCATTGTAGTTCCAAGTGTACACCGGTCATAGAATTCCTGCCAGAAGTTAGTATACACATCTCTGACAACCCCTGATCCACAGCCAGCTTCCTCTGAATTATCTGGTAATAAACGCCTAAATTCCAGCTGCTTGGTCAAAGTCTCTGGGTCAGAAAATTCACTGATCATGTCATGGAGGCAATTGCCATGACGTATAATTATTTGCTTTGTTTGAATGCCAATCTCAGTGGTTTCTGGAAACACATAAACTGTATTCTCCAGGTCAGATTCATCTCCAGGATTAGGGCCGAAAGTGATTTCAGGGTCAGAAATATTAAGTGGGTCACTTACTACATCATCTGTCACGGTGAAAACATCTTGATCTACTATAATGTTCTGGCTTGGTACTACTGCAAGATCTGTGACAACTGACCAATCTGGGTAATTATTTGGGGCATTGTAGAGTCTGCTACTTCTTCACTATATTCACTATGTATTGAGATGATGCTGGCATCATCATTGTTTTCAGACTCAGTGTTTGAAGTACTGTCAGCTGACTCAATTTGCCTAGTAGCTATGTAAAAGCGCAAATTTGGCAGTTTCACTGTCTCATATATTTTGCTAATTGAGACATCAGTTGGAAGGACATTTTGTCTGAAGTCCCAAACTTCAAATGAGAAGTCACACTCGTCACCCTTACTTGATTTTCCACCTGGGAAGAAAAGTTCTTTACCTTCTTTAAGGATCTCATTGTAACCTGCATTAATGTCCATGGCAAGCTTCCTAGTACCACCTCCTTGTTTTGTTCTGACTTGTTTTGTTTCTTTGTTATCTGTATGAATCCAGCCAATTTCAATCTGTCGCTTACTTGCTTTGCCTCTGGATTTAGGTTTAGAAGTCTCTGGTGTCTCTTCAGATTGGGGTTCAGTAGATTCCTTTCTCAGTTTCATCTTTTCTCTCAGTCTTTCAAACAGACCCTGCTTCCTTTTGGAAGGTTTTTGACTTCGCAAAAATGGAAAAGAGCAAGTCTATCTCCATATGAAGGAATATAGCTGGCGAGAGCTGAGTCATCCATTAGCAAGATCACATCTCTGTCAATCTATGGATTAAAAAAAGATATTGTTGTATGAATGATACAGTACAGTCATATGTGGGTCAAAGACATTTATATGTCATCAATAGAAATTTACAAAAGTGTAGCCTATATATATATGTGTGTGTGTGTCTATACTGGGGGTCATCCATATATATATGATGCAGTATAGACAGACAGCGATCGTTAGAAGTGAAAGTGAAACTTTAAACCCGTTTTTCTCCAAATTCCATTCTATGGAAAATCATAGCTATCAGCCGACTTCAAATAGCCATAACTTTTGTTATGTACAAGCTATGAACAAAATAAAAACAGTTTTGGAAAGGACTTGAACACAGCTGATAAAATTTCACCATGTGTTGAGTTCTCCCAGATCAAATCACATTTTTGTTGTACTTTCTTTTGGAATCTTTCTTTTGCAATATTAGCCTACATTTAAGCTGCATTTAGATCAACTATACTTTGTTACGAACTGTAAATAAAACACTCACTATAGTGGCCTAATACAGTGTTTTTTAAAGAAAATTACACTGACCTTCAATAAAGCATTACATACATTTTAAATGAACTATTCATGTACATACCCTTTCTTCCTCCAGATGAGAAAGTATGTCCTCTGAAATACCACGGTCCTTTAGAAATTCTGTTATAGTAATGATGGACATAATTGTGCCGTCTGCTCCTGCTCCTCCTGGGCCTGTCAAATTGATGTTGCGTTAAAGGCTTGACTTTGCAAACGTTAACCAACTCGCTTAAACATATAGGCTACATAAATGAAAAGATAAATGCTCTATCGTTAAAACTACAACGATCATTAAAACAGCGTGTGTATATGAAGAAAGTAATATTAGTTGTTCGACATAACCAGGCCCGTAAAGGCTTCGTTATTATGAACTTGATAGGCTACGTTAAACTGCATTATTGCCGCACATATTATACAAAGTCCTCATTGAATAAGATACATGAATTAAGTCAAAGTTCACTCACTCCTCGTTCAGAAAGGACGTTGATGGACCGCTGAAACACATGCAGCAGATAATGAACGTAGCCAAGTCTATAATATGATTTTGCTTACATCTCACAGTGTTCTCGAAATTTAATGAGTTTATTCTCGAAATTTAACGAGTTTTTTCTCATTATTTAACGAGTTTATTCTCGTAATTTAAAGACTTTTTTCCTCGTAATTTAATGACTTTATTCTCAACATTTTATCTCGACTTTTTTCTAAATTTAACGAGTTTTTCTCGCAATTTAACAACTTTAATCTCGAGATGGTTTTATTTTTTTTATTATTGCTTGGCCCTAATCCTCTTCCGTACTACACAGATGTATAATAGCTTCAGGTTTAGATGTAAAGAGATTTTTGAGTTTACAGTTCCTGTGGTCTACAATAAATATGTCCATATGTTCTATTCTTCACTAAAGAGAACGAGCAGCCACATATTTTTCACTAAAAAAGGAATGTAGGAATTTTTGAGTAAAATTACAATCAAATGTGTTTCTTTAAAAAGTCAGTCCTATTGTTAAATGTTTTTACTTGGTTTCGTTTTGAAGAAGCTGTTGCTTCGGAAATCTGAGTTCCTTTAGCTGAAAAAGATCCTGCTAAATATCGGGTCAGAAAACAAGTCATTTAGCAGACACTTTTATCCAAAGTGACTTACAAGTGAGGAAAACGATGGAAGCAATTTTAACAACACAAGGTAGAAAAAAGCATAAGTGCACCAAAAACTAGTCTGTTACAACCCAGCACAGTGTTCACAACTAAAGATAGGAAAGATTTTTTTTTTTTAAGAGAAGGAATCGATAGACAGGAAGTAGAATTCAGAGTTTGTCAGTCAGGTGTTGATGGAAGAGATGTGTTTTCAGGTGTTTTTTAAAGATGGCTACAGAATCTGCTGATCTTGTAGCAGCAGTAGATCATTGCACCAATGTGAAAGACTTGTAAACGATGTAGCATTTGGATGCATTTTAATAACAAACATAAAGGCAGAATGTAGAATTTATAAAGTAAAAATAACTAGCTTAATTTTTTTTTTTTTTTTTGGTATATATTTTAAGTGTGGTTTGCTTAGTATGGTTTTATTTTGGATAGTTTATATAAAATGTTCAATACACATGTTTAGGCTTAGTAGTGTCTGGTAGTTTTACATTTTTTATTCATAATGTAAATTTTAAGGTGTAAATAAACATTGATATGAATGCACATATTTCACGTAAATTATTCAATCACATTAATATTTGTCTGAATTTAAAAAGCCAGAAGTGGTTCTAAATGAAGAGCCGTTTGGAGCCGAAAGAGAACAATCTGGTTCCATAAAAAAAGACCAGAATTTCCATCTCTCAATCTTCGACCATTTTCATTCTGTGTCTGAATATGAGCCTGCTGACACAATATATTAGTTATTTTGTTCAATGACAGACTGGAATGAATGTTTGCTTTTATCTACTTTCATGTTATTTAAAAGTTTATTTAAAAATAAAAACACTTTCTACAAGTTATTAACTCGGTGCACTTAAATATGAAGTGTATAAATCATGTCAGATTTAAAAGCTTGAAATACAGTTTAAATATGCCTTCAGACCTAGAAGCACATTAATAAAGAGAGATTTGATTGAGTTTAAGTTTATTTAAAAGAAGCTGAAGTTGTAGATGGACCAGGAGGCTGGGCTGTGTCAGCTGTGCAGGAGCAGAGAGGACCGACAGAGCAGCAGACCGATAACTGGACTAGACTGGACTGGACTGGGCCGACAGAGAAGCAGCAGCAGACAGGTAACTGTAGAGGGGCTCTGCAAAGACAGAACAAAGTAAAAACTTAAGTTTAAAAAAGTCTTGTTACTGTTAATCACAGAAACAAATGTTTTATTCTCCAGCTCACTGTGTGTTACTGTGTGTGTAAGGACTGTTTTTATAAAATAGTGGACTTTGATTTGAACTTACATTTGCCTAAATACTTTAGTAAATGTGAACTGTACTGGGTTAGAGGTAATGCATGCTCCTGCTGCTCCTGACACTTCTGTTTGCTCATGCCAGCTTTACTTTTCTTTTAGTCATTTCCACCTTTAGCCAATGATTTTATGATCAACTTTTTACTTTCTTTTAACTGGATTTTTATGTTTTTACTTCTTTTAACTTTTTCAACAACACGTTGGACCTGCTGAGCGACTGGAGCCTTGGAATCTATTTCAACATGTCTGGGGTAAAAACACTACTACAAACTCTTTTTGACAAAATTGTTTGAACATGATGCCACCTGCATAAACTTGGTGCCCAGCCAAAGCAGCACTGGATCAGAAAAAAAGAATGCTGGCATCACAGAAGCATATGTAACATCAGCAAACATCCAGCTAAAAAACAGATTCCAACCACTGACTGAGCTAAAGGTGAATGAACCAGAAAACTCTGCTGTGACTGAAAAACATGGAGTAAATGTTACCTATTCTCTGGAAAACAGGAGACATGAATCTGTGAAAAAGCACCAGGCAAACAGAGACAGAGAATCTATGTCAAAAGTGAAGGACAGAGATGTCCTGCTGCTTGGAGACGGTGCTGTCAGAGACAAACAGTAGATTTGTTACATGCATCTGTCCAAGTGCTACAGTCACTGATATAACAGCACTCCTCCCCCAGGTAATATCCAAACACACAGGGATTAACTCCAGGACATATGCAATATCCATCCATCCATCCATCTCTCCTGCTGCCATAGACCACTGGACTACTATATTCATTCATCACTAAAGGTGTTCATATTTCACTGTGTCACTGTGATTGATGGTGGTTTTTTCTTGTATAAATATTTAAATGAGGATGAATGTGCAGTACTGATAAAGCTCCTGGATTGTAAAGACTCTGATGAAAGTCTTGGAGATATAAGAGGCTTATATCAGTGACCAGACTCCCGCTCAGAGCCACTGTTTCATGGAGTTGTTATGTAAGCACCAAAACTGTTCTGAGGACGAGACCCACACACATTTGTTTTTAGACTGCTGTCACTCAAAAGAAATGTGGACCAAACTAAACGGACTTGGACTCACTTTTAATGTAAACTTCTGCTCTGTTCTGTTTGGACTCATGGAGGAAAGGTTCACACCGAAACTCATTCAACTCATCATCGCAGTCTCCACAGTTAAAATATGGAAAACAAGGACAAAAGTCACCATTAAACAAACATTCATCAACAGCTGCTATTTTTTTCACAAAAGACAAACAAACAATAAAACTACTTTCACCATGTCCTACATTGAACTCAGTAACTGTAACCATTTTCTTGCATTTCTTATTCTGTTGTATTTTCAGAAAATAGACGCAGAGTCCATCTGAAAAGCTCCAGTGACACCATCCCAGAACAGAGCAGTGTGACTCTGAGCTGTGAAGTCAAGGCTTTAAAGGAACTTATGAATGGTTCAGACTAAAGTCAGCCTCGGACTCTCAGAGGGAAACAATGAAAGAAAACTCAGCTGGTGTCAGTGTCTCAAATAGAGGTGTCTACTCCTGCAGAGGATGGACCAACACATCGTCACAGAATCAACTAATACTGTCACTGTTTTACAAACTGATGAGTACACTTGTGTTTTTAAAGATAGATCTGAAAGAAAATATAAGTCAAAGCAACAGAAAGTGAACAGTTAAGAAAAAGTTATAACACATTCAATTTATTTATTATATCTTTATTTATTATATCCTTTCTTTAACCTGGTGATATCCTCATTGAGATCAAAATCTCTTTTCCAAGAGTGACCTGGCCAAGACGACAGCATTACACACAGTTTGTGACAAATACAAGAATTATCAAACACACAAAGAACAATATTTACTCTCAATAGTTACAAAAGAGTTTAAAAACAGTTACATTTACCAAGCTCCTTGAGTTGACGCTTCTTTAGGATCGATTTAAATTCTCCTAAAGTAACAAGTTCAGATGGATTGAAGTCCTTTTGCAGGTCAGTCCATGCACAGGGGCAGCCACTGAAATACTGCCTTACCCAACTCCGTTTATTAAATCTGAAATCAAGCACTTGTAATCAGTCGGTGTGTAGAACAGTTTATTTTACTGCTGTTATTTAGACTGTTTTGTTTCTCAAACTAAAGAAAAGAAATAGACACAACACTGTGGAGCAGAGAGACCACACTGGAAGAACTGAGTGAGTCTGGACAACTATTCATTTTCATATTTATGACTTAGATTTCTTTTTTCTTTATTACACTTAAATAAAATGTCTTGATTTAGTTCTTTTTTGTAACAACATGTGTTTGATTAAAGTGAGAAGAAAGTGGACACAGCTGCTTCTCTAAAAGTGATTTATTTAAACTGATCTGTTTCTTTTCGTTTCATAATGTGATGCAGAGAAAAAGCAAAGGCCACAGTGACTGGTGACACAGAGGTTCAGTCTGGAGGCACACTGACTCTGAGCTGCTCTCTTATATTAGTGTTTTGCAGATGTTGAGTCCCCAGTGTCTCTCACAGTGAGTCCTGACACATCACAGCACCTCACGCCTGACAAAGTCTCACTGAGCTGTCAATCCAACTCCACTAATGGAGAGTGGACACTCAAAGGCTTTTCTCAGAACGGCCTTTTCTTACCACAATGTACTTCCTACTGGACAGATACATCTAAATGTGACTTTTCCCCAAAAGAGAAAACTAATGCAGTGTTTTGGTGTGAGTCTGGATCAGGAGAACTGAGCAATGCCCTCAACATGACTTTTTCATTTCATTTTTCATAGAATAGATGAATACAGCCATCCTCTTCTTTTTATTGCTGTGATAATGTAATAGTCCAAGTGTGACTTTTCACAGGTGATGTTGTCCTTGTGAGTCCTGTTCATCCTGTGACTGAGGGACCACCTGTTTCTCTCGGCTCTAAACTCAACACATTTACTGCTCTTTCTTCTGTCCTTTTCTATAAAAATGGAAAACTAATCCAAAATGGAACCCAAAGTGAGTTCAACATCTCTGCAGTGTCCAAGTCTGACGAGGGTTTTTATAAATGTGAGGACAAGAACAAGGCCCAAGATCTCCACACATTTGGACCTCCAGAGAGAGTTGGATCTCACTCAAATGAGAATGATCTTAATTCAAAATAGAAACACAAAGTTGGAGGTTTTAAGGTGTATTTATAAAGCACTGCTACAATGTGAGTTGTAAATATTAACATGAGATAAATTCTTGCAGCAAAGGAACATAGCTCTTCATTTCCTGTCATGTTGATCATTGGACTTATCTGTGCAATAGTTGGATTAATTCTGCTGCTGCTTCTGTGACGCTGCACAAAGTCAAAAGATAAGACTATATCAGACACAAACACTGTATTTGTTTCTGATACAAATGCCTTTAATATTATAATTCACTATTGATTTGTCTTTGTTTGTTACAGTTTTGTACTTAAGGTCTGTGAGAACCAATCAGAGCTCTGCTAAAGATCACATGACCAGCAACAATTACACCTCTCGTCCTATTGGTCAGTCTCAGCTTCTTATAACTTGAGGACTTCCTCTAAGGCAAGAAGAAGGAGTTTTATTTTGAAGAAAACCAAACTGTCTGTAATCAAAAGTCCAAATCCAGAAAAAGGACAAGAGTTCACACAAAGTCTGTTCACAATGAAAGTGTCACTATGGCTTCTTTTTCTTTTGCACTAAAGCAGTAAAAAACACTGTCCACTGTGAATGAAATGAAATGTTTCTTTTACAGATGCCACAGATTCTGTGCTGGAGCTCAAAACATCAAAAGGTGAGTCTCTTGTTTCTTTCATTTGATACATTGACAGGTGACTTCTTTTTTGACTCCAACTCAGAGAGAAGGACGTGTGAACAGGAACAGAGCTGTGTTTACTCCAGTGTGAGGCCACATTCAGCAGCAGCTACAGTCCAGTCACTTTAAACTAGAACCATCAGGTCCAACACAACAACACTGACTTTGACTTTTTCTTTTAGATGAAAGTTATATTGGAGGTTTGTGTCCAGCAGAGGGCACTGTGTCCATGAGTTAGACATGTTTCTACCAATCTCATGTCGAAGAAGCTTTAAAAGGATTTTGAGAAGATATATTTTTGGGCCTTTGTACCTGTCTCTCACACACACACACACACACACTTAAATATTATACATTCATATTTACTCCACAAATATTATTAACTCTATGTATTTCTGTTTATCTTCTAATGTCTTTTGTGCTTTAGTATTTGTTTGGACTCAGGTCTATAACTTGAGTCTAACTGTTGGTCTTGAAGCTAATCCATTGTGTATAAAAGTCTGTACATTGCAGTGTGTTATTTTCTTTGTGATTTTTGCTGATCATGTCAAATTAGTGTCAGACAATGACTTAAATCCACAAACTAAAGCCTCTGTTTGTGTCAAATCTAATGTTTGTGTTTGTTCTGCTGCGTTGGTCTGAAAGATTGAACAGTTGGACATGTGCATTCAAAAGTTTAGAGATTGTCAAATGATGTTCACATGTAAAAGTGAAAGTGCATTTTAGGTGCATTCAGACATTTTATCCCAAAATTCAATATCCCTAACTTTTTGCAAGAATTGTAGAAACACAAGTACTATTTAATTTGGTCTCTACATTCCATTTCTACTTACTACTAAATCTACTTACTTAACCGTGATAGAAAAAGGTTTTCAGGCACTAAATAATGAATTAAGATTCAATATTCAAGTTTTCAAAACTACTAAAGATTAATTTGATGATGTGACTTTGCACATTTGAAACACAGACAGTATCTGAAAACAAATACAAACATGCTTGTCTGCTAACTGCCTGTAACTGTTGACAAACCTGGTTCTGTTTGCTCTTGCAGACGTGCTCACTTTATGGTATCTCCCTCTTGTGGTATAAGTAGGAACTACACTTACACTTGTACTGCAAATCTGAGACTGGCAGACAACATTTGTGGTTTTAAAAGCAAAAGAACAAAATGAAATGACAGACAGATTAAACAATTAACAAAAATATCATTTGTAATTGTTTGTGTCTGTCTAATGCAACCACACTTTTTGAAACAAAAACGATTTTTCCACAGAATTTTCATTATTCAAGTTTTCAAAACTACTAAAGATTAATTAATTTGATGATGTGATTGTGTTGTAACCCTGAAAAGGGGAAGATAATTAAACACAGAAAACTCGCACTCGCTGTTTCTCCACTGCAAGCTTTATGTAGAATCCTTTTTGTAATAAATCACATTAAACATTTTCTTGTACAAATCAAACTTATTGACTTCTTTTTTTAACATACATTTTACTATTTTTACCATACATACTTAATTAAATGAGTACACTTCTTTACAATAGGCTATTTGAAACCCATACTCTATATAGAGTATACAAAATAAAACATTTAAGGCATTTTAATTACCTGAGAATCAACTCTTTCACATTTTTAGTCATAAGTGCCTATTAACTTTATGGCAAATCAGTCATAAGAACGTAAATGTACTATTTCAGCTAGTTATCTTATCTGAAAATGCATCTGGAATTCTCAATTCACTTTTATTACTCAATATATTCACCTTTGTTCAGAAAATCCACAAATAAACACTAAATAGACAGGATTACACTTTAAATACACAAATATCCAACACATCGGACATATTCGAGTTTCGCACTATTATATAGGCCTAACGCCATGACCAACGTGCTCAAAATGGAGTCATGAGCTCACGCATTTCTGAACTAACAGTTTTAACATTTCTAACACACAATAATATACTCGCGTCTGCATAATCTTTAAACTTATAACATCACAATACAAAGTATTGACTAATTATTATACTTCATACCTGAAAAGGGGAAGATAATTAAACACAGAAAACTCGCACTCGCTGTTTCAAACTTTATGTAGAATGGAGAAATCACGCGAGCTCTCCCCCTAGTGTTCACGCAGACTAGAACAATCGATAGTCCAGCTTATTGTCAATTAACTGATCACAGATAAACTCAGAATAACCATAAACAACATATTTATATATTACAGTGTACACAGACTTATGCATTTTTTAAAATACAAGTTTCTTTTCAATCTGTTACAATTGTTGCACATTTGAAACACAGACAGTATCTGAAAACAAATACAAACATGCTTGTCTGCTAACTGCCTGTAACTGTTGACAAACCTGGTTCTGTTTGCTCTTGCAGACGTGCTCACTTTATGGTATCTCCCTCTTGTGGTATAAGTAGGAACTACACTTACACTTGTACTGCAAATCTGAGACTGGCAGACAACATTTGTGGTTTTAAAAGCAAAAGAACAAAATGAAATGGACAGATTAAACAATTAACAAAAATATCATTTGTAATTGTTTGTGTCTGTCTAATGCAACCACACCTTTTGAAACAAAAACGATTTTTCCACAAAAAATTTAATTTTAAAACTTTTTTTCCCACCACTGTAATAGTCAGAGCCTGCATGAATTTGTGATTGTTCTGTTATTGTTTTATAGACCTACCATGAAATTCTCGACTTGGAGGATGATAAAGAAGTAAGTTATCCAACACATCTTACTTCATCAAATGACTCAGCTGTCAATGTAAGAATATGATGATAGATATCACATTGATTAGCATCATTAAATACAGGTTGTTGTGTTAGATGAGTCATATCCTGGGCTCTAACAGATGGTCCATCAGCTCTTTCCTTTGGTCGAACAACCGGTTTCTGGGAAGAAGATTCAGTTCCAGTCCACACCTTCTGTCTTTGTTGCACTTGATCAGGTAAGTAGGTGTTTGCATGTGGATTTAATTTGTCTGACGTTTTCCTTTGCGCAGTTCCTTTTTTCAAATACGAATTCATCCCATCAGATACTCTTGAGCTGTTTCTTGATTCCATTGATTCAAGTACATTGATTTTTGCATTGGTTGCTGCCAGTTCAGTCTCTAGTTCCAGTTGTTCCTTCTTCCTTTTTAGTTGTTCTTCCTGTGCCTCAAGGCCATGCTTTTTCTGCAGCGCAACCCGTTCCATAAGAGCAGCCTTTTCTGCCTGAGCTTTAATGCAAGCAGAGGATGTTGACGATGCACGTGATGAAGAGCTTGATTTGTGGCTTGATTTGGGTTTTGACACATTAGAAATACTGTCGTCCGGTGCAATGTCATCTATGATTACGCTTTGAGCAATGGTATGCTTTTATGCCATCCAACTTGAAAGCCATACATTTACATCCTGTATAAAACCATCAAAAGTTTCCATTTTTTGTTGAAACCAGTGATTTTGCTTTTCAAGTTCATTTTCAGGCAATGGTAACTTCACCAATGACTCATGATTTATTTTGGCTTCATCACAGATGTTGATTAATTTAACCAAGTTAGATTGCACTTCATTTGCATTCTCCTTTGATTTCATGAGTTCTTTCTGCAATTCAATTGACCTCTTAGCTTGTTTATATTTCAAGTTTCTTGTTTTATGACAGTTTTCAATGAACATTTCCAGACCTTTAGCAGTGTGTTTAATAACCCTTTTTTCTTTTTCAGAATCCTGTTCAACATCGTCAACTTGTGACCTAATGTCTGGTTTGACAATAGACATATTTGATTCACTTTTAGTGTGATCCAGTAAACCACATACTGATGGCAGAATGTTTCAAACAGCAAATATTTGTAGTTACAATATAGGATTCAGTCAACAAAATCCATTAGTGTCGCAGTTTCTGGTCACTGTTTCATAGCTTTTCCAATAAAGCTTAATGTTGCACATACCTCTCAGCCTGCGCGTTGTCGTTCAGAGTTTCCAATCTCCATCCATCAGCTACGCACAGGTGTCGTCTATGTTCCGTTTTTTGGGAATGGTAGTGTCCAGTTTATGAAAGAAAACAATCTTCATCCAGTTCCAATACTTTTACAGGCTCAACTTTCACTCATAGAGCATAGTTCTCACTTATTGTATTGGCAATCTTTACTTTGCTGTACCTTTAGCCTTTCCTGTATCTTTGCCATCATGCACAGGTAGGAGTGAAGTTGTACGCAGACACAAAAAGCCTTTCCAAGATTATTGCAGTTGAGGTTTGTGGTTTATTGCAAGTAAAAGAGTACAAACAGATGAACATACCAGTTAATTTGGATCCATAGTCTATGATCTGGGCCATGTGCTCTTTGGTCTGGTGAGAACTGTGTGTGCTCCCCCTTCCTGTGTTTTCCACTTCCTGTAACCTATGCCCCCTATATACAACCATGTGCATCTAATCACTGCCACCTAGTGTCCAAAACAATAATTTAAATATATTCAAACAATATAAAATATCATGCCAACAATAAACATAAATGGCTCCTACAACCGGGCTTTATCAATGTGCAAGTGCAAAGACTTTTTATTGACTATTCCTGTAGACATCCAGTTATCCAGTGGACTCTGAGATCAATGTAAGATAATCACAGACATTAACCATTACATTTCTTCTTGACATCATTATTTACAGTGTAAATATAGAGTGTTGTTTTGGGTTCATCTTTAGAGTAGATGTATGGATTTGAACAAAAGAAACATGCACTGTCACATCTTACACAAACAAGATCAAACTACCTTGATGTTTACTGCTTAGTGAAATTGTTATTGGGGTTCTTATGATTATCTCTTTCTGTTTACTTGAAATTGTGTCTTTAATCGGTGTCTGGCCCATTATTTAAAAAACAATTCACACAAGATTACATTCATATCCATGCAGCATATGTGGCCAGACGGAGAGGTAGTTACTACATTTCATTCAATATAGAATTTGATTTGTCTGTCACATGACCATCCCTTTGACCATGTCCTTAAAAATGAATTTGATGTTTATACACATCTCTCCACATCAACAGCATCACACTGGAATCACCCAAGACACTGTTGAGCACCACAGCAGGGATTCTATTTGTGTGAGTTTGTGTTTGTAGCTGTCTTGTTTTATAAAGCTAATATTGTTGTACTTTGTTAGCTTATCAGACATCCTAAAGTCTCTTGGAGAAAAGGTTGACAAATCCAAAACATTTAATATGAATGTGACAAGAGAGGCCCTTTATCAGAGGGTCTTAAGCAGTGGTCCAGACAGAAGCAAGCCTCTCCAAAGAACCTCCTTCGACTCTCTTTATTGGAGAAAAATACACTGATGAAGGAGCCCTTCAGAAAGAATTCCTCACAGGTTTGTATTCCTCATCGAGGCCATAACAAATAATGAAATCCTCTTTAGCACAATGGCTTTTCCTCCTTACAGAAATGATGCGTGGCATTCAGTCACATTTATTTGAAGGAGATGCAGAGAAGGACAAAACCCCAAATATAGTATCACAGATGATCAGGAAAACAAATTCAAGTCTGCCTTTATATATGAAATAGATTGTGCTAACAGGTAACCTCAATACTTTTTCATAAACATGTATGTTTGTTTTTGTCAGGATCTGTGGGAGATCTTTGCACTAGTTTGATACAGGACCTGCACCAAACTTTCTCACTAGATGGTCCTATCATTTTTGTGCCATGGAGAAGTACAAAGTGATGGTTTACTGGAACTTACAGATCCGAAATCACCAACTTGATTAAAGAAGTAAAAAATAAAATGCAGTTTTCTATGTCACTTAATTATGTTATTGCTTTGTACCAATATCAAGATTAAATTTGTTCTTTTAAGGTGGAAAACATTGAAGGAGAAAAGCTTTTGGAATTATCAGATGCTATTGTGGTGTGTGGCTTTACTGGACCAATAAATGTTGAGCAGAAAAAGGCGATCCAGGAGTATGTTAATACAAATTCACAATTGTTTTGAATGACTAACTAATGAAGCATTTTCATATTCTATGTTAGTGCCATCACTTTGCATTCACTTGTAAGACTGAGTCCCATCCTTAATCAGATCCACGAATGACGAGACATTTATGGATTTGACAAGGAACTGGCACAACACCATCAGCTGTTCCAGCAGCTTTTTGTTCCTGGAGACCTAAAAGAGGTACGTAACATGTTAACCGTAAAATTTAATGCATGTTTGTGTTAATTTAACTTTATTCTTTAATATTTTATTTAATCCCTGATTTAAGGTGGATTCAGACTTTATTTTTCAAGCTCTCTGTCCTCACTTCAGCGAGGAGGGCTCAATGAGAAGGCAGAAGGAATACAAAATAATAAACTTTCTGCAGGACCAAGGTTTGTATATTTGTATTCTGCTCCTAAATCTCAACTACCTTTTCTTTGATAAATTAATCATGTCAAATGAAAAAAACGTAAAGATGTTGCATCATTTTTTTGCCAGCACTGTAGTTGAAAGTTTATTATTTTTACAGGGATAGAAGATCGGGGGGGGATTTCAGGCCAGGCACATGTACCATTGGTAGAGACGGAACGGGAAAGATTCACAAAATAACAGTAAACTTTGACCATGACTGCGACTCATGATATGGACAACACACACTCTGTTTTCCAATCGTCAGTGCATGTGCTACTGCCATTACATTACCCATAAAGCACTTAAACACTTCCACTGATTTTGAGAACAACCTCACACAGGCAGTCCAAGGGGGATTTGACTAGGGATGTGACGGTATGGGATTTTTTCTTACCGCGGAGATGAAGCAACAAGAATCGCGATATGGCGGTGAACACCCCCTCCCTTGCATTCAAGAATCATTTTGCTCCAGCTCCAGCTCTGGGTTTACCATCTCCCGCTCCACTCCTCGTTCACTGATATCAGAAACACTGCACCTAGCTCTTCGCTCTTAGCTCCTAGGAAGCTTAGCTCCGAGGAAATTTGCGGCTAACTGCTAAAGTAGTGATCCATCTGTATCAAGCTGGTTGTTTACTGTGTGAGTTCTGAACACTGCACTATGCTTATTTAAATTTTTTCGTCTCTACACATATTAGGCTACATATTTCTCATGTCTGTAAGGCAAACCTGCTGAGTTTCAGTTTATTTGAGACGTGCTCCAGTTAATATCTTTAAATGGTAATCATGGCACAAAAACTCAAAATTAACAACTTCAAAAAGGTCACCTCTGATTATGGACACTTTTTCCAGATATAAAGCTTCCTCCGTCACTTCCACGTACAGTAAACATATAACGATCTTCACGTTCTCCACTCCTTGATCAGCTCTGACTCTGGGCAGTAGATAGGACATTAACCAGCTCATCCTTTGTCCATGTTGAATCTTTAAAGAAATGTTTTGGCTATAAAAATGTTTTGATACTTACCTTGAGGGTATACCATGTTGCTCAGTTGCTTTTCTGAAGGCAGCAAATGCAGTTGAAGCACGATTGTTGTTTGCTCCTTCCAAACACATCACCTGTATGGCATTATGTACACTGTCTTGAGATCACATTACAGACATTAGCTGAATGCTCTAAGACTATCCAGCAGTCTTTTATGCAGGGCAATATATTTTTAAGTTGACCTTCCTTGAGTACCCATCCACTGCACCAAAAATAACTATATTGTACCTGTTGGGAAGATAATAAAATCTAAAACACACACAAATAATTAGTATCACTAAACAAGTTTAGTGTGGACCTGATGAGTTTGTGATTTGTGTCCACATGCCACAGTGACAGAGGGCCTCTGACTGAGTACTTTCTTCACACAACACAGCTTAAACTTGTCAGTCTAGAGATAAGCCCAAGAGAGTCCACTCGATGCATTGATGCAGTCACTCTTCTCCACTGTACATGGACGCCCATGGACATAAGTCTTCCTTTGACAAACCGATACCCGGCTGTAGGCATTTCATTCTTTATCGTTGGACTGCATCATCAAGCTCCTCATCAGTAACAGCACTGTACCTGTGTCTAGCAGATCGCCCAAACTCACTCATCCGTCTTTGAACACTTCAGGCTGAAACACAGAGTAACTTTGAAATACAATCTGCAGATAAATTCATGTCCAATAACTCGATCAGCCTTTCTTTGTCAATGTTGTACCTTGGACGGCCCATCTCTCCAGCTACAGTGTCCACAGTGCTTAAAACGTCAACATTTCCAACATGCTCCATAACCACCCTCAGAAACTCTTGTAAGCCCTGTAAGATTTCTGGAGGGGTATCCACATGTCTTGATAATGCCTCCCAGAGCTACAGCTCCTGACGACATGCAAATTCTAAAAAAACAATGTCCACTACTAGCCAAATACCATACACACAATCTGCATCTGGAAGTAAAAAACAGACCGTTTTTTATTTTATACCAAGAACAAATAAGATAACAGAGAAATAATCAAGATCAAAATATATGAAAAACCAGCCAAAGCTAACTTATTAAACGGACTTGCAAAATGTGCAACATTTTTTCTGCATACATACATACATACACTCCGACTATCTGCAGAAAAGTTGATTTCCGTAAATCAATATAGTGCAAGAGGGTCAAGGGGTCACGGGGCGGGATTACTGGAAAGGTGACCAATCACAGGAGGGTCAGTGCCGTCGGTAGTTCCCGCCCCCAATCCGCCTTAAGTCTTTCTACGATTAGATGCGTGTGGGGAGGAAGTGGAGCTTGGACGGAAGCGGCACGTGGAAAACAAACTTTGAAGACGATCGGTAGATTGAACGAAATTCTTGACTTTTATCGATGGAATTAGCAACAACTGTACCGTGAATGTAATTATCATGGGTAAAAGTACGGATGGAGATAGTGATAGTATGTCATGGCAGGAAGTAAATAATAAGAGGAAAGGAAGGTGTGATAGTTCTGGAAGTTCCAACGATGAGGAGGTTGTGAGTGAAAAGTCCAAAAAAGTGAAGGCTATAATTATAAATGGGAAAAAGGAGAACGAACAAAATGAATGGAAAGTGATGATAACGTTTAAAAAAGAAGGGGGACATTTTCACCCACTAAAACTAACAAAAGCAATTGAGAAAGAAATGGGTAAGATCAAGTTTGCTAAATATTTGAATAATAGAAGGCTGCTGGTCTTTACTACAGATAAAATACAAAGAGATAGATTTCTCAGAGCTGAAACACTTAATGGGGAAAGGATCAGTGTTCATATCCTGGGAATGCAGCAAAGCTTAGAGGTGTCATCTATGATGTACCTTTGGCAATAACAGGAGGAGATAATAAAAGAAGTGAAGGGAGGGAAAGTTTTGAAAGCCACAAAAGTACAAACACAAAGAAAAGGGGTGAAAACTGATAGCTTATCAGTAAAGCTAGAATTTGAAAAAGAGATGCCAAAGAGGGTAAGATTGGGATATTTGAGTTATGATGTAAGAGAGTTTATCCCAGCACCACTTAGATGTTACAAATGTCAAAGAATGGGACATACTGCTGGGCAATGTAAAGGAAAACAAAGATGTGCTAGATGTGGAGGTGAACATGAGTATGGAAATTGTGGTCAGGATACAAAAGTAAAATGCTGTAATTGTGGTGATGAGCATAGCGCTGCTTTTGGAGGATGCCCTGTACAAAGACAAGCCAGAGAGGTCCAGAAATATAAAGTAACTAATCAGGTGTCTTATGCTGAGGCAGCAAAAAAAGTCAAGGAAAGTTAAATATACAGACCCAGTGTGGTACAAGTAATAAATAAAGCAAAAGAATCTGAGAACAGAAGAATAATTGAGATTTCATCTCCAACGTCTAGTCAGAGGCAAACAGAATTAAATCCATGGATAAGAGAGATTAATGAAGACACGCTGATTGTGGGTAAAACCAAATTTATTGCTTTCATCTGAAAGTGTTCATAGAAGAGAAATATGGTGTGGTGACTTTATTGCTCACAATACTCTGTGGGGAAGTGATTATAAAGACACAAATGGAGAAGTGGTGGAAGAACTAATTGATGAGAGATTACTTGCTTGTCTTAATGATGGGAGAGGCACTAGGGTTAATGTTACAAGAAACTCAGTTTCTTGTATAGATCTTACTTTAGTCTCTGTAAATATGAGTAATTTATGTGAATGGAATGTTAAGAATGACAACAACATAGGGAGTGATCACTTTCCAATTTTGTGTTCCATGAACTTTGATATGTATGTTCAGGAGGGTTATGTAATAGAGAGATGGTGTTTTCCTAAAGCTAATTGGGAAAAATTTAAAGAACTTTGTAGTGAGTATTCTGAAAGAATATCGATGGAGGGTGATGTAAATAGCTGCACAGTAGAAGTGACTTCCATGATTATTAATGCTGCAACAACCTGTATCCCTATGAGTACAGTGAATGAGAAAGAAAATAGTTCCATGGTGGAACAATGAGTGTAAAAATGCTATAAAAGATAGAAATCCTTCATTCAGATGGCTAAGAAAGAATATGAACCAAGATAATTTAATTGATTATCAAAGAAAGAGAGCTATAGTACGTAAAGTAATTAAGTCATCCAAGAAGAATGCATGGAGACAAATTTGCTCCACCATTGGCAGAGAAGTTAAATTGGGTGACATTTGGACAATGATCAAAAGATGAGTGGGAAAAGGAAATCAGTTAAAATCCCAGTTCTGATAGAGGGAGAACATCAAGCAATTACAAATAAGGAGAAAGCTGAGCTACTAGGTAAGAAGTTTGCAAGTGTACATAGTGGGAGTCATTTAGATGAAATATATAAACAACGGAAAAAGGATATTTTAAGAACAAATAGCGAGGTAATTATGAAAAAAGACAGTGAAGATTCGCACTTGACATGGATTTAACATTACATGAGTTAAAAATGGCCTTAGAGGGAAGTGGAAATACGGCTCCAGGGCAAGATCAACTATGCTATGCAATGTTTAGACAATTACCAAAAGAAGTACTGGAAATTATTCTAAAACTGTTTAATAAGATATGGAGAGAAGGTGTAATGCCTGATAGCTGGAAAAGTGCATTGATCCTTCCTTTTGGTAAGCCAGGTAAAGACTTAGCTAATGCAGGGAACTACAGACCTATAGCCTTAACATCACATCTATGTAAATGAATGGAAAAGATAATTGTTTGTAGATTGACATATTATTTAGAGCAAAGAGGAATGTTAAATAAATACCAAAGTGGATTTCGTAAAGGAAGATCAACGGTAGATGCTTTGGTTAAAGTTAGCAATGAGGCAGAAAAGGCGATTAGTATGAAAGAGATCATGGCTATAGTATATTTTGATATTGAAAAGGCTTATGATTCAATGTGGAGAGAAGGATTATTGATTAAAATGCATAAAATGGGTATTGGTGGAAGGCTATACAACTGGGTGTTAGACTTCCTGTCTAACCGAACTTTTCGTGTAAAGGTTGGGGATGATTTGTCGGAGTACTTTAATATTGAAAATGGTATCCTCAAGGGAGTGCTATAAGTCCTATTCTATTTAATATAATGATAAATGATATTTTTATAAATGTTGATAGAGATATTGGATCATTACTTTATGCAGATGATGGGGCTATATGGAAAGAGGGAAAAACATTAGACATGTGACTAATAGTATTCAGAATGCGATATTAAAAGTTGAAAGATGGTCATATGATTGGGGATTTAAGATGTCAGTTACAAAATCTTGTTATATGATATTTACCAGAAAGAGAAGGATTAATAATATACAGTTAAAATTGTATGGTCAAAATATGGAAAGAGTGAAAGAGTTCAAGTATTTAGGATTGTGGTTTGATGAGAAATGTATATGGAAGAATCATATTAAACAGGTTGAAACAAAATGTAAAAAGGTACTAAATCTCATGAGGTCAGTCTCTGGCTATCAATGGGGAGCTGATAAACAATCACTACTATATATTTATAGGGCCTTAATACGATTGTGTATTGATTATGGGTGTATGGTATATGGAGCAGCAGACAAGAGTATTTTAAGAACATTATACAGAATACAGTTTAGAGCTTTAAGACTCAGTATAGGTGCAGTGAAAACAACCCCTACTAATGCACTACTGGTAGAAGCTGATGAATTACCTTTATATTTAAGACGATCTAAGCTGTCTTTAGCTTATTGGATAAAAATAAAAGGATCTGGGGAGGAACAACCTGCAGTAAATGTTCTGTGTGAGTGTTGGGAATATACACAACAACTTAAAGGAAAAGGATTTGGATGGAATATTAATACTGTAGCAGAACAATATGGATTAAATAAAATTGATGTAGGCATATGTAAAAGAATTAATGATAAATTATCTGTATACACAGCAGAAATGGTGGCTATTATTTTAGGGCTACAATGGATAGAAGAGGTGAGACCAGAGAGAGTAGTCATTTGTGCAGACTCCTCTGCTGCCCTGGTTAGTTTGAATTCTAAAAAGACCTTAAGAGATGATTTAATGATTGAAATATATACAATAATGCTGAGAATACAAAGAAATGGTGGGGATGTAAAATTTGTTTGGGTTCCGGCTCATGTTGGTGTAGTGGGAAATGAAAAAGCTGATGAGATTGCAAAAACAGCATTAAAATTAAAAGATGATGAAATAATGAAAGTTCCCTTTGGAAAAGGAGAGGCCAAATCATTAATCAGAAAAGCAGTGAGCGACGAATGGCAGAACAAGTGGGACACAGACAATAAAGGGAGACACTATTACAGCATTCAGAAATATATTAAAGTGAAGGGTTTCAAAGGGAAATATAGAAGAGATGAAGTGATCTTTTCAAGATTAAGGCTGGGACATCCTGGGTTAAAATCAACGATGTACTTAATGAAAAAATGTGTGTCTGATAAATGTGAGGAATGTAATGTTTCCTGAAAATGTAGAGCATGTCATAATGAAGTGTAGTAAATTTGATTTTGAGAGGAACATCTTACGTGATAAGATATATGAATTAGGACGGGGATGGAGTTTAGAAGGGATACTGGGGATAAGTGAGGTAACAAGGGAGTGCTACGAAGCTCTCTTTAAATTTCTTAAATATACAGGATTAGATAATAAAATATAGGGCCCACCCCCCTTTATTTATTTATTTTTTTTTATTATCAATAGAATGTAACCTGAAGTACTAGAACATGAATTACACACTCCGGTACAGTAGGTGGCGGTATGCACTGAAAAAATTGGTTGCGACCCGCCAATAATACTAGAGAAGAAGAAGAAGAAGATGCGTGTGGAGAGTACACATAGACATAATATACGTAGACGCCTCATGACGTGCTGGAGCGTGATCCAGTGTCGCCGCCATATTGGGTGAGTCTCTCCACTCAACGCTAGCACCAGAGTCAATCGGAGTCAACGGAGAGTGAGCAATTATGCCCGTATTTTGTGCAGCTTACGGTTGCAATAACCGACGCAGTATTGAAACTAGATCGCATGGGATTACATTTCACAAGTAAGATTGAACAATAATTTAGGTTATTTTACCATTTACCATTTAAAATACACTGTGGGATACTAAAACCTTTTCAAGTGTTTTTAATGAAGTTGTTTTTAAGTATTATGTTTATTATATTTTAGCCTGTAGTGACAAGGAATACACAAACTTCAAGGAAAGCTGAAGAGAGCCTAACAGTGGCCCTTTCTCAGCATTTTCCTGAAAGTGGACCTCAGCCCAATGATGTGAGTATTTGTAGGCTATTTGATATGTCCCATACAGCTGTGAGCATCATGGCTGTGGTCATATCAAAATATCTCCATTGCTTTCTGCAACTCTTTTCAGAAATACTCATACACTTATATGTGAATGAGTATATGTTATAAATAAATAAATACACACGTGAACAAATACACACCTTCTTTCACTCACATTCTCTCATACACGCACCCTTTCTCTCTTTCCCATACTCATGATGCTGGCAGTGATATTACAGATAAGAAATGTGTGCCTGCACATATGCACCAAACAACTGTGAGTGGTAGGATATGAACATCACTGAAAATATTTTCATCCTTCTTTCTACTAGGACCACTCCTATGCATTGCCCAATTCTCCTACTCGTCTAAAGGCCAGACTCAGTGAAGCTTTGGCTAGATTGGAGAGTCTAGAGCGGGAGAAGCAAAATGCAAAGACCCGAGAACGGAGAGCAAAGAAAACTGTAAAGAGTCTTCTGGAAGATCTGAAGGAAAAGAACCTTATAAATGAGGAGTTGAATGAAAGGCTTGGCTTCCATTCTGGTAAAAATAAATTGATAATACCACCTTGAATTGTATATTGTTTACACTCTTTGTCCGACTTTACAAAGGTATTATTTCAAGGGAACTTTCTAACTAGTCTGTCTGACTAGTTTAACTGAATTTCAGATCTTCAGGTAGACCTCTTTTCAAAGCGGGGCCATGAATACACCAAAGACCAGAGAGAGTTTGCCCTCACACTGCACCTCCATGGTCCGAAAGCCTACAGTTACCTGAGGGATTCTCTGCATCTTCCCTTCCACATCCACATACATTGCAACGGTGTAGTACATGTTTTTTTATTACACTTTTTAATGTGTGTGTGTGTGTGTGTGTGTGTGTGTGTGTGTGTGTGTGTGAGTGAGAAATAAATTCAAATGAACAATCAAACTTGTTTCTTTATTAAAATATAAAATGCATTCATTTATACATTTATAAATATGCCATAGTCTACCATATGTCTTAGTTAAACCTTGTAATACAAAGTATTTCTACATGAAAGCAGAATTTTTCAATGTGTGACAGCGTCCTGTATCATAGCTAAGTCTCTGCCGTTTGTAACAAACCAAACGGTGTGAAAATCCGGTAAAAACTCGGGGAGTTATGATCATTGTAGTTGAGGAATACACCTTCCTCAGTAGAAATAAATGCGGGGGGCGGAGCATTGGAGACCCATCCAAGATGGCGCCGCGCTGATACGTCCGCTCCAATAGGCAGTGTCAGTCTATGAGGCGTCTACGTATATTATGTCTATGCTTGTCTCGGTCACCAGGAAATATAGGTATTATTTCGTCTTAAATTACATCGATGTGATTCTTTTTACAGCGGACATTCTTTAATGATGTCTCTTTTAGTGTCGATGAGAAAGAACGTAGGCGGCTTTGATTCGAGAGCGGTTTGTGGATTATAACTCGATGTAAACAGGACAGCGCTGTCACCAGTTGATCCAGACGAGCTCCGTTTAACTTGTGTTACATGAGAAACAGCCTTTAAATCAAGAAATACTACAGAAGAAATACTACAGAAGAAACACTGTCGTGGACAGTATTCTTTTAAAACTTGTAACTGAGTTACCTGCAATAATCGCGATATAATCTGGTTCAGTCCAATGAGAATAAAACAGCTGAGGCTAATTTTACTGTTATTATGTGAGCTCTTGTCTCTGGTCAGCGCTGGAGTCGTACTGGCAACTAAAGCTGTCTTTAAAAAGTTGTTTATCCCATGTCTTTATGACTGACTATGCTTTATGTTGTATGTTTGTGTATAATACAATAAAGTAAAGTTCTATTCTATTTTGTTCATTACGCACACTATAATTAAACACAAACTAATATAAATAAATGCCCTTAGTAAATAAATATACAGCATATAAATGTAGCTTCTGTCTTCCTCTGAAATAATAAAATATTCTTCTTCAGTTTTGAAAACCTGTGATAAAATTTGAATGTTTGCTCCTGTTATGTTTCCCCCCTTGACCTTTGACATTAGAGACAAGACAAGACAAGATATTTATTTTTGTATAGCCCAATATAACAGTCGCCTCAAAGGGCTTAACAGACTGCACTAGACAACATCCCCTGTCCTTAGACCCTCCATCAGGGTCAGAGGAAAAACTCCAAAAAAACCCAGCTGGGAAAAAAGAGAAACCTTAGGGAGAACCACAGAAGGAGGGATCCACTCCCAGGACGGACAGGCCGTGCAGGAATGTGTCCAGGACAGTTGAAAAATACATAGAAATACACAAACATTTTCACAAATAAAAACATTTATATTGGCAGTGTCCAGTGTCCACTCTGAGTGTGCAATAGTGGATGGGGCCGCAGCCAACATCAAGGTAGATGACAGATGGGTGGGGGCCCTCACACTGGAGCACAGGCGCGAGGGGGGGGGGCACACATCACCCAGCAGGTAAGAGGTTTGCATCCACCCTAGGAGGAGGGAGAAAAGAGGAAAAAAAAAAAACTGTAATAGGTAGATGTGATAATATGAGCGGATTTAGTGTGTAGGCTACCTACAGCTACAACCAGTGTAAACGTGTACCTACAGCTACAACCAGTGTAAACGTGTACCTACAGCTACAACCAGTGTAAACGTGTACCTACAGCTACAACCAGTGTAAACGCGTGTACCTACAGCTACAACCAGTGTAAACGTGTACCTAAAGCTACAACCAGTGTAAACGTGTATCTACAGCTACAACCAGTGTAAACGTGTATCTACAGCTACAACCAGTGTAAACGTGTATCTACAGCTACAACCAGTGTAAACGTGTACCTACAGCTACAACCAGTGTAAACGTGTATCTACAGCTACAATCAGTGTAAACGCGTATCTACAGCTACAACCAGTGTAAACGCGTACCTACAGCTACAACCAGTGTAAACGTGTATCTACAGCTACAACCAGTGTAAACGCGTGTATCTACAGCTACAACCAGTGTAAACGCATCTACAGCTACAACCAGTGTAAACGCGTATCTACAGCTACAACCAGTGTAAACGTGTATCTACAGCTACAACCAGTGTAAACGCGTGTATCTACAGCTACAACCAGTGTAAACGCGTACCTACAGCTACAACCAGTGTAAACGCGTGTACCTACAGCTACAACCAGTGTAAACGGTACCTACAGCTACAACCAGTGTAAACGTGTACCTACAGCTACAACCAGTGTAAACGCGTGTACCTACAGCTACAACCAGTGTAAACGTGTACCTACAGCTACAACCAGTGTAAACGTACCCACGGCTACAACCAGTATAAACGTGTACCTACAGCTACAACCAATGTAAACGCGTATCTACAGCTACAACCAGTGTAACGCGTGTATCTACAGCTACAACCAGTGTAAACACGCCTACAGCTACAACCAGTGTAAACGCGTGTACCTACAGCTACAACCAGTGTAAACGCATCTACAGCTACAACCAGTGTAAACGCGTATCTACAGCTACAACCAGTGTAAACGTGTATCTACAGCTACAACCAGTGTAAACGCATCTACAGCTACAACCAGTGTAAACACGCACCTACAGCTACAACCAGTGTAAACGCGTGTACCTACAGCTACAACCAGTGTAAACGCATCTACAGCTACAACCAGTGTAAACGCATGTATCTACAGCTACAACCAGTGTAAACACGTACCTACAGCTACAACCAGTGTAAACGTGTATCTACAGCTACAACCAGTGTAAACGTGTATCTACAGCTACAACCAGTGTAAACGTGTATCTACAGCTACAACCAGTGTAAACACGTACCTACAGCTACAACCAGTGTAAACGTGTACCTACAGCTACAACCAGTGTAAACGTGTATCTACAGCTACAACCATTGTAAACACGTACCTACAGCTACAACCAGTGTAAATGTGTACCTACAGCTACAACCAGTGTAAACGTATATCTACAGCTACAACCAGTGTAAACGTGTATTAGAGCCTTTGGTATTGTTCACTTGTGAGGTCTGTGTTGGATGTAAGAACTTCCACAGGCCTTAGACATTATGAGTTTGTTCTTTACCATCAACCTCAAGAAAAATACTTTTATCCATTAGTTCTCTTTAAAAAGACAACTCCACAACAATAAACTGTCTGACTTTTTACAGAACATTTATTTTTAATAGTGACACTTTAAAGGCTGGAAACAGAAATGACCATAAAACCAATATTTATGTCAATATGAAGCATATAAAAACCTTTCAAAAGGTTTATTGAAGAGAAATAACAACAGAAAACCTCCATATATTACATGTATTTATTTGGTTTAACAGTGTAGACTGCATAACACCAATAAAAATAATCCCAGATCAGTCTGTGTGTGTCCAACAGCACAATATTAAGGTTCACATGAATGGTTGTCAGGACGTCTTATAAAAGGTTGTTTCCAAACTCTCAGGACACTGTCAGGACACTGTCGGGACACTGTCGGGACTCTGTCGGGACACTGTCGGGACACTGTCGGGACACTGCCGGGACACTCTCAGGACACTCTCAGGACACTGTCAGGACACTGTCGGGACACTCTCAGGACACTCTCAGGACACTGTCAGGACACTGTCGGGACACTCTCAGGACACTGTCAGGACACTGTCGGGACACTCTCAGGACACTGTCAGGACACTGTCAGGACACTGTCAGGACTCTGTCAGGACACTGTCGGGACACTGTCGGGACTCTGTCGGGACACTGTCAGGACACTGTCGGGACACTGTCAGGACAGTAGATGACAGAAGAAGTCCTGCTGTAGCAGCAAGTGACCATCACACTTTAAACCACTTGGGTCTTGTAGATGAGAGCAGTCGTTTAAGAGATGTGGTACTTTGCCGAGACATTTAGCTTTAGGTCTTTAACTTTAACATAAATACTTTTAAACTAGTTTCTCATGATCTATTGTCACAAACCTTTAGCCAAATTCTTTAAATTCACAATCTAATTAGAATATTCTCAGAATATTGTTCAATTTACTTCAAATTAATTTCTTTAGAAAGAAATTACATTTAAAAACTCTTGGGTCAGACCAGGTCAATAAATACAATAAACCATTTTGTTTTTTAATTTTTTCACATTAATTTTAACCGTAACATATTCAAAACATTTTATCCATTACTAATTTCACGTTTCCATGACTTTTGCATTCAGATGCCACATAAAGAATTCCCTTCACTCGATGTTAAACAGAAACTTAAACATCAAGTGTAAAATCAAATTAACGTGTCTCTCTTTATTTATTTAGATTCACCAAAATGCACTCAGGAATAATCATTACTGTTCATTTAAAACAATGCTGAAGGTAACATTTAAACTTTTTATCTTTATGTTCCAAAGATTTTATTCAGTGTTCTCCATGAACACCTCTAAAGTTCGGCCAAAATAAAATTCAATTATGTTCAAAAGGACAGACCATTGTATTAGTCCTCAAAAAAAATTAACTCACAAACAAACATTGATTAAAACTCAGCGAACAACTTGGCATATGCTCTTAACCTTTAACATTTTACCTTTTTATTACTTATTTCTCATTAACTTAAATTTTTTTTAATAAAACCTCATTACATTCCTCCAAGATCGTTTTTAACAAATAGTTATGTTTTCAATCACCAGATTACAAATTTACATTACAGTTTAAATCTTTATTGTTTAGATGACACTCGTCAGCATCTATTTTAGTGTTAGGTATACCCTTGATTATAAAATACCATTTTGAAAACCATGTTCACTTCAGTTTTCCAAATTCCTTTAACAATTTTTCTCAAAAAACATATTCAATCCTATTCATTTGTTGTTTAGTTTACCAAATCATGTTCCATAGATTCAATAAATCTCAAAAGTGGACTATATTCATATCAACAGACCTGTCTGAAGGTCAAACAGGTTTCCTAATTAAGTATCATAAACTTTATTTAACACATCAGTTCAGTGAAGTCTGTCTCTGTCACTGACATTTCTAACTCCGCACTTTTCAACTTTAAAAGGTTTGTTTAATGTAAAGGCTCCCACCAGGTCTGAGGAGCTAAACTCCAGCTCTTAAAAAAACACCAGATAACAAAAACCAAACATCTCTAGCTCCGGGAAGTGAGCATAAAGGAGGGTGCTGTGAAGCCCCTGTGACCTTGACTCACATAGAATGTTATCTTGTGTTGAAACATTCCTCGTGAATCCAAACAATGGTTGTTTTGAATCCACTGTCTTCAATAATACATCAGAACCAAACCAGAAAAAATATATAATCGTTTCTTTTCTATTCCCATGTTCTGGTAACATTGTTTTCTTTTAAATGTGAGCTTATGGCCCAAATATCTATACATTTATATTATCTTTATAAATTTGCTCTGCGTAATTCAAATTTAAGACACATATTTAAATTATATTGTTATTGATTTTTTTGTGTTGGATTGTGTCATAGGTATGTGTCACCTGTGCAGTTCATATCACGAGTGTGTTTTTTACTTTCAAGGCACAGGCTCAAGAAAGTACTGTTTTTTTTTTTCTGAATGTTGCTGGTCTAAAAGGAAATAAAAGATTTGAAACTAAACAAAGGCTGCTTCAAAATGACTTTAACAAGGTTTAAAGTGTTAAAGTGAGTGCATTAAGAGCTTGGACAGACTCCAGACCCACAATAAGAGGTAGAATCAGTTTATTCATTTGTCACAGAACATTTAAAAATCCTCTCTGTCCTCCTCTGAGACAAAGCTCAGAGTAGGACAGTGTTTTATTCATAAATGTCCGTCCTTAAAGTCGGCAGGCGTTGTTGGACAGCCTGCGTCGGCCATGGCGCTCAGACTGTCACACTTGTTTTTCAGACTGGGGTTACTGGAGCACTCTTCAGACGAGGGCCAGCGCTCCGCCCAGGTGTTCTTCCCGAACATGTACACAAGGCTGCCACAAGAGGGAGACAAAGACCCCAGATCAAATAACACTGTATGTATTCTTTTTGTTCACCTGGGAAAGGATGGAGAGTATAATATGTGTGTTATCATGTGTATGCTACAGTCCTGCCATGTCAGCTTTGTGCTTCTGTGATTGGATCTGTTTGTTTACCCTGAGTTTAGACTTACAGGCTGAGTGTGTGTCAATAATAATAAGGCATTTTTGCTCCTGTTGAGCTGTTACAGTGACAGCTTACTCTAGTCAAAGACAGGAAAGTTTTATTTTGATTTGTTCTTTGGTTTAATTATCGTGAGATATTATCGTGGCTGTCTTTGATCCTGTCACACTTTGCAGCCCCTGATTTAAAACTTCATTTCTCAGCGACGGCAAAAAAATGCTCAGTTTGACAGAGGCTTTACGAGATTAGTCAAATAATCAACCCTAAAAGGGTTGTTTCCTCTTTATTTTTATGATACAAACCCTTCTGATTCTCTAAATGTTTGGTCCTGGTCTTAATTCTGAACCTGGACTTGAGAAGTTTCTGGACTGATTGATAAAGCCCAACTTTATCTAAAAGGGTCCGTTTATTCTTTGGTCATGTGATCAGGGCGGGACAGTAACACACTTCTGTCCCAGTCCCTGTCAGGGCCAAACTAGAGCTAAACCAGGTCTAAACTCAAGACCAAACCAGGGCCAAATTAAGACCAAAGCTAGAAGTAAAATCAGGGCTAAATAAAGATCAAACAGTGTCTTGACCCAGGGATAAAGCAATATAAACCTGGAGCATAGTCAGGACTAAACCAAAGCTAAAGCAGGACTGAAGAGTTTAACCCTGAACAGACAGGTCTGTTCTCGTTGGGTCTGAAGTGGTTTACTGAGCAGTGTTCCTCTCAACTCATCAGAGTTCATCTGAAACAGCTTCTGGACACAGTCTGGACCTTTTAAACTTTATTTTGTCTGTTTTAAATTCTACTAAGTCCTCACATTTCAATAGGTTAGAGTTTATAATTGGTTTGGGTGATAATCTCTTATTTTTTATTCTTGCAGTTTTAGCAGAATAACAGATAGTTTTATTAATGAACATTTCCCTAGAGCTCTACATGTCACATATGCTACTGTTAGAGACTGGTACAACAGTTCAAGGCCTTTGAAACAAGATTGTGTTTCATTTTGGACAGGACAGCTCGAGTTTCTGAAATATTTGACTTTATGTAGGATTTGTGTGATTTCCAACTGAGCTCGAGGTCAATGACGCCTAAAAACAGAGTTTCACCATTTCTAGTTCAGCCGTTTCAATTCTGATCTGGAAATTGTATTTTTGTTTTCATTTCTGCTTCCACTGTGTCCAGAAGCTTTTCCATATTTAATCATCTCAAAACAGAGTTGTCATCTGTAAATGAGACACTTTAACTGGAGCAGACACCTTACAAACGTTGATGTCTAACATTTTTAACCTCACTGCCTTGGCCCCTGGTAGAATACATGAGTTTCATGCAGGGCCTACAACAGAGAAACAGCTGAAGCCAGTAAAAAAGAAAAATGTCTACTTTTCTTCAAAATAATGCTGACATTACAGAATGCATGGTTTTATAGTTTAATGGCAGTGAGATGAAAAAGTGGTTTGAAGTGATGTCAGTGGGATATGTTTTGTTCACAGGGAGTATCTAATACTCAAAAGAAACAAGTCGATCATCTTTGACATTCTTTAAATAGCATTTATGGACAATTAGGTTTGTTTTCATATTTTCAAACTGGACTTTAAAGGGTTCAAATCCTGACAATGACAAACTACTGGAGAGTTGAGCAGACCTGGAGCGCTAAAAGAGATTTATGGACAAAAATGAAATGCATGATAAATGTGTTCATTGTTGCCACAAAAGGGGGTGAGTGGGGGTTGTGGTGGTGGTAGTTTAACACTTAGTAACAGTTTAAACACTTTCCCATTGAATTAGTTTTGAACAGCTCTGTATCTCAGTTTCCTCAGAGGGCCTTACAGACTGAACACCTCCGAGACTGTCCCTAGAGCCTCCAGCAGGTTCAGAGGAAAACTCAAATACTCCCAAACCCCACATGAGGCTCCAGTCAGAGGACAGACAGACTTTTTAATATTTACATGTCCAGTTCAATGACTTTGCTGTGTTAATTGATTTGTTGAGATTTTTTTAGTGTTTCCATGCAGTAATTTTCAGTCTGTATTTTGTTTGTGTTTCTTACATGCCACTTCCTGGAACCGCCCAGCAGTAAATGGCTCAGGGGTTCTAAGTCAGTGTCCTGACAGTAGCCTACAAAAGGACAGCAGGCTTGGTTTTGGGTCAACTGTATTACTCCTCTGGCAGGAACGGCTTGTGACGACGTGGGTCGAGTGCCGTAAAGAGAAGCACATGGACTCTGGTTTCAGGTGCATTTTTACCCTGTGCCCTTCTTAAACAATATGTATTTTAGACATTTTAATAGCAACTATCATTTTTAGTGTTTTAACCTTACTTTTCAATAGTAACCCCTGTCCAATATTTAACCTGTGGTCTTAATGGGTCCTATGCCCAACACTAGGTGGCGTAGTTAAGTCCATGCACTGCTACAGAGGAGTCCAGGACAGTTTTATACACTTTTAAATAAGTCGTGTCCAAACAGTGACCTATTTTAGTCTGGACCATCGGTCTTCTTCAGTGTGCTCTACCCAACAGTCACCTTTTAATGAACCCTTTATAAGCCTGTCTTTTAGAGCAGACCATGGAGAATATTAGAGCTGGGAACCAACTCACCAGTCAACATGTTTTTAGATGCATTTGATGTCAATCCTACTTGTTCCATCGAGGATTACTTAAGGACGGACATTTATGAATAAAACACTGTCCTACTCTGAGCTTTGTCTCAGAGTAGGACAGTAAAGGAGAAGACTGAGAGGATTTTGTAAATGCTCCAAGACAAATGAATAAAGTGAACAACATTTGAACTCATTCATTTTCTGCCTCTTATTGTTGGACTGGAGTCTATTCAAGCTGTTTCCGGGGCTTGGTTGACTTGTTCAGACACAAACTGATTCAAACTGGGATTAATTTCACTAAACTTTTCTTTAATGAACCCAGTTTAATTCTAAATTTAATTCACTCACTTTAAACTCGGTTAAAGCCATTTTGAAGCAGCCTTTATTTAGTTTATAAATCTTTTTGTTTATAAATTTTATTTCCTTTAAGACTTGCAACATTCAGAACAAAACACCTGAACTTTCTTGAGACTGTGCCTTGAAACAGTCGAGTAAAAGACACATGTGACACATATATACACAATCTGTCACATGTACACAAGACACATACGCCTAAACTCTGTCAGATACAACTGAAGTGTGCATTTGGAGTGGCTCCCTCATTAATGACACAGCTGTGTTTGTACCAGAGTCTTATCAGAGAATGAAATCAAAGCTGGGACTCTCAACACAGACCCCTCTCAGCTCGAGCACAAACAAGATATGTGTCCTTCTAACACCTTGTCTTTCAAAATCAAGCCAATGTAAAAACACAGGTTTGTGTGAAAGCAAGAGGATTCTCTGGGGCTTTGTTCAAATATGAAACTTTTTCTGCGCGTCTTTGAGGTGACAACACCTTTGTCCAAGGCCTGGCCTAGATATCCTCACTGTTCAAAACATGGTCTAAAGCACAGAAGACACACTGAAGAACAAGAGATTTAGAGTCAGTTCAGTCTGCAGCTGGTAGCTTTGTTCAATGGTCAAATGAGAAACTGAGGGGAGCAGAGGAGAAAATAATGATGCCTGCTGAAATGGCAAGTGATGAAAGACAGATCCAAACAGTGCCTATGAAGTGGAGGTGCATAACCAAGTCCCAGAGAGAATCAACAGTCTTTGCTTGGTCTTCATTCAAGTGCTGTCACAAGCCCTGCTGGACTGTGCACTTCAAGAGCTTTGTACATGTTTGCAGCAGGATAAGAAGTTCACAGACACAAGAACACCTAAAGGCCGTCATGCTCATGTCAACGGAAGAAGATATCCTCAGGTCCTTGGACAAGGATTTAGTAATAGACAGAGGAGCTGAAAAAAGTCAGTTACTAAAGAAATTTCTGATTCCTCAGCATTAAATAGTCTGAGAAAGACCAAATCATCCTGTGTGTAGTTCTGCTTTACTACTGTCAGTCTGGCTCAGAGATTTAGTCCTGGTTTAGACCTGGTTTAGACCTGGTTTAGACCTGGTTTAAACCTGGTTTAGTCCTGGTTTAGACCTGGTTTAGTCCTGGTTTTGGTCTGGTCTAGACCTGGTCTAGTCCTGGTCTAGCCCTGGTCTAGTCCTGGTCTAGTCCTGGTCTAGTCCTAGTCTAGTCCTGGTCTAGTCCTGGTCTAGTCCAGGTCTAGTCCTTGTCCTGGTCTAGCCCTGGTCTAGTCCTGCTTTTGGTCTGGTCTAGTCCTGCTTTTGGTCTGGTCTAGTCCTGGTCTAGTCCTGGTCTAGTCCTGGTCTAGTCCTTGTCCTGGTCTAGCCCTGGTCTAGTCCTGCTTTTGGTCTGGTCTAGTCCTGCTTTTGGTCTGGTCTAGTCCTGGTCTAGTCCTGGTCTAGTCCTGGTTTAGTCAAGGTCTAGTCCTAGTCTAGTCCTGGTCTAGTCCAGGTCTAGCCCTTGTCTAGTTCTGGTCTAGTCCTGGTCTAGTCCTAGTCTAGTCCTGGTCTAGTCCAGGTCTAGTCCTAGTCTAGTCCTGGTCTAGTCCAGGTCTAGCCCTGGTCTAGTCCTGGTCTAGTCCAGGTCTAGTCCTGGTCTAGCCCTGGTCTAGTCCTGGTCTAGTCCTGGTCTAGTCCTGGTTTAGTCAAGGTCTAGTCCTAGTCTAGTCCTGGTCTAGTCCAGGTCTAGCCCTTGTCTAGTTCTGGTCTAGTCCTGGTCTAGTCCTAGTCTAGTCCTGGTCTAGTCCAGGTCTAGTCCTAGTCTAGTCCTGGTCTAGTCCAGGTCTAGCCCTGGTCTAGTCCTGGTCTAGTCCAGGTCTAGTCCTGGTCTAGTCCTGGTCTAGTCCTGGTCTAGTCCTGGTCTAGTCCTGGTCTAAGAAAGTGTAAAACAGAGAATGCAGTTTTTTTTTGACAAAGTGAAGGTAATTGTGCCTAAACCAGAAAAAGCTGTTCATACAAGACTTGTCGTTGTTTAAAACATATGAGCCTCATTTCCTGAAGAAGCCCTTCTGTGTAACAGACCATCTGGACATTCGGCTTGTATTCATTAAACTCTCACTTTGAATAAAAAACATCAGTCTTTGTTTGGTATAGTTCATGAGAGCCATTGGTCTTCTTTTGTTCTTGAACCAAGTTTTACCTGGTTTTCTTTTGGACCGACTAAAACCACAAAGAGTTCATTTAGCCACATCCTTCTTGTGACGAGATGTGTGGACTCAAAGTAAAAGATCTATTGTTCACAGGTGGTCTTCAGGTTAGTGCAGGAGTTGTTTCTGGAATTGAAGTGTTGGAGATGAGAGTTTAAAACATGGCAAGTCTCTTCACTGGAATAAATGGAAAAAATAGAAAGTGAGCAGCCGACTGTGAAGTGACCGTGTGACTGACAGAACAATTCTGTCTCAAGAGCTGTGTTTAGGCTGCTGCTAATCACATCATCATCATTTTCCCTTCAACAAACCCTAACCCTACATGAGTTTGGAGTTGGTCTGAAACTTGAATCAGATCTATTCCAATCGATCAGAACACATACAGTGGCATGAAAAAGTATCTGAAGCCTTTGGAATTTCTCACATTTCTGCAGGAGTGACTAAGAGTCAACAGGTGAGTCACATGATGAGTATAAATCCTGAGAGAACCTGACAGGATCTGAAGCAAGAGGAACAAGAACAAACAGGTCATCACTTTATTAGATTTACTCACTATTATTGGTGTGTTTTATTCTGTTATTTAATGCAATTTGAGACTTTTTAATTTTATTTTTACTAAAAAAGCCCCACTGGAGTAATCAGTGATGGATGAATAAACCTTGTAAAGCATTTAGGTTTTCTTTCCTCTCGGACCAAAAGGATTTGAAGCTTTGACAACAGTGACATCTAGTGGCAGATTGGAATTACAGCAGCTGCTTCATATTCTGATCGAAGCACGAGCACAAAACATTGTTCCAATCTCAAATGTGTTCAGTGAAACTCACTTAAAGCTGCATATTCATAAACCGACAACCTTTAGTGATGTGCTTCTGTCTCTTTTTGTTTCAGCAATAAAAGTACACGACAAAGTCATGAGAACATGGCTGGATTCTTCTCCAAAATGTGAGACATTACAAACACTGCACACAACTAACAGAGTGTGAAACCTTGATTTGTTTCTGGTGTGTCTCTGAGCAGAAGATGAATCCTGCTCCGCTGCTGGTGTTGGCTCTGGTCGTGTTGGTGCCCAGTTTTTCTGAAGTGGACGCCATGTCCCGCTGTGAGCTCAGAGAGCAGCTCACGGACAGCAGCATTCTTCCAACTATTCGACTCGACCTGAGGAGTTTAGTAACAGGTGAGTTTCACTGGTTTAAGCTCGTCTCCTGCGCCTCTTA
Source organism: Perccottus glenii (assembly GCA_024416835.2). NCBI lineage: Eukaryota > Metazoa > Chordata > Actinopteri > Gobiiformes > Odontobutidae > Perccottus > Perccottus glenii. The sequence continues at coordinate 191,860 of JALDQB020000080.1, forward strand.
AAGTTCAAACATGGATTAATAAAGTTCAGGTCTGGGCTGGAGCCATCAGTAAAATCCTGGTGCACTGATCCATTTCAGGAACTGAGAGAGTGACAGAAAAGGCTCCACCAGGTTCACTTTTGGGACTATGTCAAAGTTTTCAATGAGCATGCTCAGATCTTTTGACACAGCAATTAAAATGATTTGTCCTCCACTCAGTCTAGTCTACAGTTCTTTATAATAGAGGTGTCTTTGGAAACACATGCTTGTTTTACTTTAAAACAATCTTCATTTAATATTTTGATTTAGTCTGTTAGATCGCTCTTTAAGGATTAAGTTGAGAAACTGTTAATCTACACACTGCCTAAGAAACCCAAGTTTGTGGCAGGCTTTATGTTTAACATATCGGCCAAAAAGACGTGCCTTCTGTGCAGTCCATCTACGAAGGCACTGTGTCCAGACTGGCTCACAAGATCCATAACCATCCCTCTCACAGTTTATTTACAGAGTCTGAGCTTCTTCCCTCAGGCAGAAGGTACAGAGCTTACAGATGGAAAACTAACCGACTGAAGCTCTCCTTTATTCCTACATCCATTAATCTGCTTAATAAGGAGGCTCGCTGATTTACTTGTTTTTATTTTCTGGCACATTCTGATCTGTTCTCAGGGTCGGCCTTTTATTGTTACTTACTTATTTATTTTTATCATATGTATGTTTTTAGCTGATCCCAGGTTTAATTTTCTTGAATGACTTTTGCTTAGAGCCAGTGAAATTATTTATTCGATATATCCTGTATTTGCACAGATTTTGAAGGTTACAGTACTGTTGCTGTATGTATGTTGTATGTATGTTGTACATATACGTTTGTACTTTTTCTTGTTGGTTGGTGTACTGTATGTTCTGCTGCTGCTGTGGCACTGCGTCTAAAGACAAATTTCCCTTTGGGACAAAAAAGTATATTTGATTTTAACATGACGTCATCAATTTTGAACAAATATGATTTGAGGCCTAACAGAAGATTTAAATAACAGTCTTTGTGAACGCATGAACCATAACAACCTTTTTCTTTGTCAGATAAAGACTTTGAACCATGAGCCAATTGATGTCTCTTTTATTTCAAAATGATTTCTAGAGTGTATATTGTGGTCTTCCTTCCTGTCTTCTACTCCCATCGTATCTCACTGTGGCCTGCACCAAGGTTAACACTAGGTTTAGTCCCTTTGAAAAAGAACTCTGTTCCACATGTCTGTTCTCTCAGCACCACATCAGCTTCAGGAGAAGGACCTTTGTTCCACTCTCTGAGAAACTCTGTGTCCTCGTGCTGTGGAAGAATTCTTATATTCTTTAGGGATTGTTCTTACAGTAAGCATTTCCATTTTTTATATTGATATAATATTCTATATGTACACACTAAATTTAAATAAAAATAAAAGTCATAGTAAATTCTCATCCATCATTTCAAGGCAGGTCCAAAACGTCATTGTCAGTTGCACTTATTGAACATTCAAGAAGTGACAAAAGAACATGTCCAGAGGCCTTCCTTTATTGTTCATGACCTGGATGAGTGAGAACCTCCACAGACAGCAGCTGGAGGAGCATTAGTAGGAGCTCATAGTCGGGACAGAAGCAGCAGAGGTCGGGGCTTTGAGCACAATCTGAGTCTGAGTCTAAAATGTGCCTCAGAGGATGGTTAATAATGTCTTTTATGAACCAGCTTTATTCCAGCTCTGTTCTGACCTTTGAATATTCTGCACAAAGTATTTTGTTCCTGAACAAAGACAAAGAAAGACTCCAGATGGATTTGTCTGAACTAAAGTGCATCTGTCAGAAGTCTTCAGTGAGTTTGCTCCAGAACTTTGACTTTATGATTCAGAGTTTTGTGTCAGAGCCGTCAGAGCCTCAGCAGCAACATCTACCAGAACATTCTTATTATTGTCCCAGATTCTCCCAAAAGTCCCATCCAGCGCCCTCTGCTGGTGACGCACTGCTGTGGTTCTTTGTCCACATCAGACTTTTGTCAAAGAGACGTTGGAGTTTGTTTTAGTGTTTCTGTTTCCTTCTGTTACTGTTTATTCATCTACATTTACATTAGATTTATTTATGACTCCACAAATGTGTGACTTTTATAAAGAAACAAAGAGCAGCAGGAAATGGAAATAAAGCTGTTTCACTTGAATTCGTCTCAATCATTGTCAGACACAGGTTTAATACGAGGACAGCGCCCCCTGATGGACATAAAGGAGTTGTTCTCACACAAACTAAAAGAGTTCTGAGGTTTTCACTGAAGACAGTTGTTGACTCAAACGCTTCAGCTCGTTTCAGAAGAGCTTAGTTTCAGAGACAAATGTAAAGAGTCATTTTCATTTTGAGCCTCACTTTTTATGATCATGAATGTGATCTGTGTGGATTTCAAGTCTTTCCATCAGTGACCTACAGCTGTAGTTCTACTGCTCCACCTCCAGGGGGCGTGACTTTTGTGTTTGACAGCTGCTGATGTTGTGAAGGCTTTGATCTTCTGCAAAGGCTTTATTCACTTTGATCTCAGGTCTTTGATCAAATAAAACATCACAAATATATTTGTGTGAAAATGAATCTGAGAGTGCTCCTTCACCACAGTTGGACTTTTCCACTTGTCTCTGTTCAGGGCTGGAGCAGGACTCTGAGCGCCGCCTACAGGGAGCACAGAGAACTGCAGCCTGACTCCTGACAGGGACTGAACAGGAGGTCAGAGGTCACTTCAGTAATGTTAGGTGCTTGTATTCTTTGATTCTTTGGATGTGTGCCGGTACAGCACTTTAGTCACTGACGTTGTACAAATCAACTTGACTAATGTTCTCTGTTAATGAGCTCAGTGTCAGACATGTCCCTCACATTTATTCATCTCTTCAGCTTCATGTCACAATGTGATGTTTGGAACACAAGACAAGAGCTGTTAGCATTTTCCAGCTTCTATATGATTACAGCTTGTTTGTTGCTGATGACAATCTGTTGGATTTATAATTCTTAAAGCAGCTTTTTGCACAAGAACACTCGGTTTTATTGTTGTTTTGTCTCTATTTCCCAGATCTCTACAGTATGTCATGTGTGGCTCTACTAGAGACTGCTCCAATATGTTTAGGGCCTTTGAATCAACAACACGTTTGATTTTGTACTTTTGAACATTTGTGACCTTATGTAGGTTCTGTGGGATTTCACACTGAGCTTGTGTTCAATAATGACACTTAAGTAATGAACTTTGACTCACCATTTCTCCTTCAGTCCTTTCAATCCCATCTGGACTTTTCCATTGATCCTGAAAAGAGGGCTCTATAATTTTGAATGAAAAGTACAAGTATAATAAATAAAAACATCAGTCTTTGAGTTGAGTCTTGTTCTTTTCAGCTGATGTTTGTGTTGAAGAGTGTATTTTCTCTGTTGAACAGCAGGAGAGTCTATGTTAGAGATTTAGGAGCTGAGCACCTCATGAGGCCAGCAGCAAAAGCAGCTTCATCCGACTTAATAGTTGGGGCTGTGCTTTAATAAATGGGACTGACACTTACACTGTGAGTGAGTGTTATTTCATTTACACAACACTAGTTCTAGTTTTTAAAGCCTTGATCACAAAAAATAGTAAATGAACCTATTATACAACCTGTTTTCTCACTTTCCACTTTAACTTTAGTTGGAAGCCTTACTCTTGGCCTCGACCAGATCTGGAGCCATTTTCTTCTAAAACTTTAATCTCAGTGCTTTCATATTTCAGCTCTGGGTAGAAGACAATCTAAGTCCTGTTTTTATTCTTATTCATAGGAAATGTTGAACTTAATCCTGGGCCTGACTCCTACACTTTTATCTTATTCTTTCTGTATTTTTATAGATATGACTCTGGTCTTAATAATCCTTGTCTTTTACATCCGGCCCAGTCCTACAGCTGCAGCACTGCACTCTCTCAGACCCAGCACCTGTCTTTCCCCAATGAACTTTTTACTACAACATCTATTCCTCTTCCTCTCCTCACCAAAGTCCCATCAAGAAAAACTCAGAGAGCACCACTTTTAAAAAGACAACCACATTTGTTCAGCTCGAGAAGTAAGAGGATTTCAAATGTGCATCTAAACTCTCGTAGCCTTGTCCCCAAAGTGGATGAATTTAAAATGATGCTCAAACAAAGGAACACATAAAGACAGTCTCTGAACCTTGGCTTACTCCTGCTGTCCTCACTCCTTCCTCTCAATTGTAAAGGATTGACTCTATTGTAAAACCCAAATGGAAAAACTGCTGGAGTTGTCCTGTATGTCAATCAAAAATATGTGCCTGCTTTAACAAAAATCAAAACAGACTCAGAGTCAGTGCAACTGGTCCTGGATTTGACACATCAACATTCAATTAGCCTCATCGTAACATCTAATGGTCCAAACAATAAGACAAATACTTCCTGTCTCAGATCTCCAGTCGAAGAAAAGCAGCAAAGACAAAAGAGCTTGTGTTTCTGGACGATTTGAATCCAAGTCTCTCAAAGCTCTCGCCTCAAAGCTTGGTCTTAGTCACTTAATGAAGGAGCTACAAGAAGTGGAAAACACGCAGCTCAATCATTGACCTTATTTTCACAAATCACTGGAACAAGTCTGAATATTCTGGAGAAATAAACGCAGCATTCTCTGACCACTCTTGTGTCGACACGATTAGAAACAAATACACAACTGTTAAAGGACATGCACGTCAGCTAAGTGTGAAAAAAAAAACAGTTCCAGCGACTGGAAAGATGAAAGATCCTTAATGAATCCAGAACAAACCTTATCAAACTTCCAAACAGAAATAGAAACACGTCAAAAATCAAAAATCATCTCTGTCCAAAAACATAAAGTCAGAACAGGTTCAATTCAGAAATACTACAACTTCTACAGCAGAAAGATTTAACTCTGAAAATATACAGAACATCTAAAACCCAGGAAACAAAAGTACAATTAATGTCAATTAGAAATAAGTGTCTGTTGCATTGTGTAAAACTAAAATGGATTATTTTCTAAATCAAATACTCAAGAGGCTTCAAATCCTAAAATGCTGTTGCAAACATTTAAAAACATAAACGTCAAATGTAAAAAGAACAACTCAAATTAAATTCAGATGAACTTCAATGGAGTACTCATCACTGAATATTAAAAAAATCACTTTTAATGATTCTTTAGTGACATATGTAAATGAAGTGTCTTCTAAGTGTCCAGCCTCAAAGCCTTTGGCAGAAACTCATCAGTATCATCACATTTGACATTTACAAACTCTCACAGATGGACATGTGTCAGACCTTACGTTCCTAAACAACTCACATTCTTATGACACAAATGATCTCAACATAAACTTTCTGAACCTCTTTTACATCGTCTGATTCATCTTTGTGTCAGGCTCTCTGTGTTCCCTTCAACCTGGAAAACTGCTCAAATCCTCCCAATATTTAAAGCTGATGACCCCCCACACACACACACACACACACACACATTTCTAACTATAGACCAATCCTTCAGTCATTTCAAAAAGAATGGGACACTTCTCTAAAATAAATGAATGGAATCTGTCAGAAATAACAAGCTGCTCACTAACTGTCCATATGTCTTTTGTCCAAACCTGGTCTGTAATTACTCAACATGTTTACTGTGAGCACATGACAGTGTCATCTTTCACTCTGATCCAAAGCCAAATAGCATCAGTTCTAAAGTCAAGACAAGACAAGACATTTATTTTCACAGAGCCCAATATCACAACAACAGTCGCCTCAAAGGGCTTCACAGACTGCACTAGACAACATCCCCTGTCCTTAGACCCTCCATCAGGGTAAGTAAAAACTCCAAAAAAACCCAGCCGGGAAAAAAGAGAAACCTCAGGGAGAACCACAGAAGGAGGGATCCACTCCCAGGACGGACAGACCGTGCATGTGTCCAGGACAGTTGAAAAATACATAGAAATACACAAACATATTCACAAACAAAAACATTTATATTGGCAGTGTCCACTCTGAGTGTGCAATAGTGGATGGGGCTGCAGCATTTCTTCAAATACATGACACCACGTACACGTTTATTTCGCCAACACTTTTTCAACTTCCAACTGTTCTTCTGTCTTGCTGTTGTTGTACTCTCTTTAATAACACTGAGTACTCGCTCTTCATTCTTCGCTCTTGAATCTCTGCTTCCTTTGACCAAAGGGCACGTTGAGATCTGCATGTGCCAGATACAGTATTTTTCTTTCTGTTCCCTAAAGTAGAACTGATTGTGACAGGAACAGAGAACTGACAGAAGTCACACGGCCAGACGTTTTTTTTGTTGCACAATACTTTACAGAATTTGCACGTCCTGTTTTTTTTCTCCACAAAAAGCACCAGTTCTTCTCTCTGAGTTTGAGAAAGGAGCTTCAGAAACTGTTTGTGTCGACGATCGAGTGGTGAGTTTTCTCTTTGGTCTCTTTCTGTCAGTTTTAAATATGTTTTATATGAAACTAATGTAATGTAAACAGTGTACATTGACCAAAGAAAGTACAAACAACAGGAAACAAAGACGTCTAATGTAGAGATAAAATGGAGGACTCTGAGCTGCTTTAAAACCAACTCAATGATCAGAGATAATGTGACTTTGAGTTAGTTTTATTTCAAACATGTTGTGGTAAAGCTGTTTAAACCGTTCTAAAGAGGTGTATAGAGTTTTAGCTGAAGGTGTGTTTGGTGTTGTTTTAGTTTAGAGTGTGTTTGGTGTTGTTTTAGCAACAACAGGGCGAAAGGCCAAGGGTCAGTTTACTTCGAGACACTCCCTCGCTGGGATCCATGGACTTAAAGGATTATATCTCAGTGCCTCGGGAGGATTTTTTTAGTTGTAGTCTGTTGGATGTACTAGTAATCAGATTACTGTTGGATTATGAAATCATAAAGATATTTAAAAGTTAATTCAGACATTTGTGAAGGTGGTTACTGACTTTTACTGCGCTGTATTTCCACTGCGTTACTTCCTCTTGTTTAGTGTTGCCTCAGAACAGAACCGTTTGTGAATCATGGGCCTTTTACCGAGACTTAAACCCGGATGTTTACAGCAAAGACTCTGAGATAAACACAGACTTTATAGAGAGGCTTTATTTGTTTGATAAAACATCTTTAACAGTTTAGGGACATTCTCCTTTTTCAAAGCTAGTGTTTAAATGACACTGGTATATTTTTAATACACACCTCATAATACAAACTCTTTGACTGTAGAGTATGTAGCATTTAGTTTAGAATAAATCCTATAGATGATCATATTCTTAATGAGTTGGTTTTAAAGTGTGTTGTCTGTATTCAACAGCAGCCTGAACATAAATAATTCCTGAGTAAATGATGAACCAGTTTGTTTTGGGCAGAAAAGGCTAAAATGAGGTGAGAAAGCTTCAGATCAGAACAGATTATGGAGGACTGTGGAGACTTTACCCAGAGGCCTTCACAGGCCCAAATATGAACAGTTCTCCTGAATAAAGACAGAGGTCCATCTGGAGAGGTTTAAGACCAACGTCTAAACATTAACATGAAATAAAGCCAATAATCAATCACATTAGAAACATCTGGCTCCAGCTCCATGTGATAATTATTCATAAGGTGCTTTATTAAAATGATCAGAGCTCACTGTGTTTGACTCGTTCACCATTCAGACTGAGACAGAACATGAATAATGTGAGTGTGGACGAAGAGGAGGCCCAGTCTTCACAGAGCCATTATAAAGAGAGAGGTGTGTTCATGAAGGAACCTCCAGATGGCAGCAGCAAGCCAGGGCCCGCTCCAACACAGTGAGTAGCATCATCAGCTGTTTGTGTTTGATTTAAGAACACTGTGGTTCACCTGAAACAGCACAGGACACATTCATGGAGCCACTGCTTTAACTGAGGCTCAGGCCCAAAAATAAGAATATTGTGTCTGAAGGAAACTGTAAAGTGTGTGTTTTCTGAACAGAACAGAGTCAGAGGAAGTGCTCACTGCTGCTTATTAACACACACTGTACAATAAATCCTGTTGTTATAGAGATGAGTGTCACAAACAGAGAGCAGTGTCTCCAGTGTCCAGCTGTGTGTCTCTGAAGAGCGACAGGTCCAAGGAACTCCCTCCAGAGTTCAGTAAAGAACCTGGAGCTCCACAGAGTCGACTGTAAGTGATGCACTAATATCATTTATTTTTAGAAACTCCAGTTTCCATTCTCCAATTCATTATTCATATCATTATTTATTTCAATAATCTTAAGTGTATATTTAATTTCATATATTATTGACAAAACAAGGACAAAGGATGTAATCACATTTAAACATTTAGATCTTTTATATTAGATGTATATTATTCAGTTTTCTGTGGGACCATGATATTTCATCAGTCTGTGTGCTACACTGTTCTCTGAGGAGTGGCCTCACACTTTCCATTGAGAACAAGTCCATAAAGTTTCTGGGCCAGTTGTAGATGTTAAAACAGTCTGCTCAATGCCCTTTGACTGAAGTGACATGAAGTTGGGCCACAGCGGACCAGAAGTAAACTGGTCTAAGACGGACATCTGTCACTCAGTGTTTCTCAAACCTGTTTAGACCAAAGACCACCTTAACACAAAACTCTAAAAAAAAAAAAAACAATATACCAACTTTTACAGTTCACAGATTTCAACCTAAAAAAAGCCTTTTTCCTAATTATAATCAGAAAAAGAAAATTAAAAATCCAGAAATCACCCACTTTTTTTCTTTTTTTTAACAAACATTGGAAAACAAAAATAAACTCAAATGCAAACTATACTTTGAGAAAGACTGCTCTAGGGGAGCTTTTGCAGATTTCAGCGTCTGTTTAACCAACATTTATTCAGACTGATTAATTTAAAAGAGAATATTTTTGTTCTTATCATAGCATTTTCATTTTAGACTCACTCTAATCTGTTTGTGGTCTGAACAAAGGCAGGAGAACATAAGTCGCCAAATCTGACAGTGACAGCTGTTGATTGAGTGAAGTTTATTTTGAACAGAACACAAAGCTATACAACGACAAAGAAAGAGGCCACAGTGTTGTGTTAAAGAAACCCTTTGAACACATCTGTTCCTTTTGATTTGATGATGTCAGTGACAACCCTACTCTGTCTGACTGTAGAATAAATCAGTGTGTTCATGAAACGTGTTGTTTCAGAGATCAGAGGAGTGTCTCAGTGTCCAGCTGTGTGTCTCTGAAGATCGACCTGTCCATGCCCCTCCCTCTAAACTTCAGTAATGAACCTGGAGCTCCACAGAGTCGGCTGTAAGTGATGCACTAATATCATTTATATTGACTTCATCAGCAGCTGATCAGTGCAGATATATTCACTGAACCACTGTCATCTCTCCATCACTGTTTAAAATAAAAACTGTGTAAAACTGGAGACAGGACACATTCAGTCCAAAGGAAGACTGTCCTGTCTATTGTCAGCTGTTTTTATCTGTCAGTAATAACTCACTTCTAATGTCTTCATTTGAGCTTAGATTTAAAGTGAGAGGATGAGACACAATATGACTCCAGTCAAATGAGTTAGTTTCATTAATGGCTCCATTTCCAGAAACAGGTCAAATGGAGGGTCAGTATTTTTGTCCAAAAGCAGGGACCAGGCTGTGACCTTTGTAAAGCTGTTTTAATGAATGTGTTGATGTCCACAGAGAGAGTCCTGGTGACGGCCCATCGTCCTGTGGTCTGTGTCAGAGCGTCCTGACTGATCCAGTCTCTACCAGCTGTGGACACTGCTTCTGCAGACAGTGTCTCTCTTCAAACTGGGACCAGTCTGGTTCACCTCAGCCCTGTCCCCAGTGTGGACAAAGACCAAGACTGGACTACACTCTTCACAGTAAGACCATTCATTCTTCAGAAAACCTTGCAGCCACTGTGTTGTGTTTAACATGACTCTGGTCACTAATAAAACTCCTCCTGATTCCACCAGTGAAAGCTGCAGGTCCAATCTTTTTAAATGAACATAGACCTATTTCAAAACTCTCTGTTGTTTCAAAGGCTTGTGTCTTTTGTTTATGAAGAAGTTAAAGTGTGTCTGGCTCTAACTCCATAAGGTCAGTGTTTAGACTGAAACTTTTATTCTGGTTTAGAGACAAACTCAAACTGGACCAATCAGCTGTGAGCAAAGTCACATGATCTGACAGTTTTATTTAAGGATTGTGTCGTAACGTTGTCCTGTGAACGTGAATCAGCTTCAACAGGACTGTTGTGTTTTCCTGACCAGTGTTCCTGTAAACAGCCTCTGAGACGACCTGAAAAGAAGTCAGAGCAAAACAACTTGTTTTGTTAAAATATGTTTGTATGAATAGAATATGAAAATAAAAGAGTGAGAAGAACTTGTTTAATTTAAAGCTGTTTTGTTCCAGGTGAGTATAAGAGGAGTCTGCAGCAGAGATGTGAAAGTGTGTCTGAAGGAACTGAAACAGGAAGTAGAACGGCTCTGAACAGGATCTACACTGAGCTGTACATCACAGAGGTCAGTGAAGAGGTCAGTACCCAACATGAGGTCAGGCAGCTGGAGACTCAGTCCAAGAAGACTGTCCACGACGCTCCAATCAGGTGCCACGACATCTTTAAAGCATTAGCGTCCGATCAGAAGCCCATCAGAGTGGTGCTGACCAACGGTGTGGCTGGAGTGGGAAAGACCTTCTCGGTTCTGAAGTTCACTCTGGACTGGGCCCAGGGCTTAGAGAACCAGGAGGTGGATCTGGTGGTGCTCCTGTCGTTCAGAGAGCTGAACCTGGTCCCAGAGCAGGACTACAGTCTGCTGACGCTGATACAGGTTTTCTATCCAACGCTACAGAAGCTGACGGCAGAGACGCTGGCCGACAGGAAACTCCTGTTCATCTTCGACGGCCTCGATGAGAGCAGACTGCCTCTGGATTTACACAACTGTCAGGTCATCTCTGAGGTCACACAGAGGTCACAGGTCAGTGCTGTTGGTAAACCTCATCAGAGGCACACTGCTTCCTTCTGCCCTTATATGGATCACCTCCCGACCGGCAGCAGCCAATCAGATCCCTGCGAGGTGTGGACAGGGTCACAGAGGTCAGGGGCTTCACTGAGGCCCAGAAGGAGGAGTACTTCAGGAAGAGGTTCACAGATGAAGAGCTGTGTGACAGAGTCCTCTCCCACATCAAGACGTCCAGGAGCCTCCACATCATGTGCCAGATCCCAGTCTTCTGCTGGATCACAGCCACAGTCCTGGAGCACATGTTGGGAACCGAGCAGAAAGGACCACTGCCCCAGACCCTGACCGACATGTACGCACACTTCCTGCTGGTGCAGACTCACAGGAAGAGGCTCAAGTACCAACATTCGACTCATCTACAGCTGACACAGGCTGACTGTGAAGTCCTTCTGAAGCTGGGGAGGCTGGCCTTTGAACATCTGCAGAAAGGAAACATCATGTTTTACCAAGAAGACCTGCAGCAGGTGGGTCTGGACCTGACCGAGGCCTCGGTCTACTCAGGACTTTGTACAGAGATCTTTAAACAAGAGACGCTCAACTTCCACAAATCAGTCTACTGCTTTATTCATCTGAGCGTCCAGGAGTTTCTGGCTGCGCTTTACAGACACCACTGCTTTAACAACAAGAACAACAACAACACAGAGGAACTCAAGAGGTTTCTGAGATTCTGGAAACGTAACTCAACACTAGAAATCTTCCTCAGAGACGCCATGAAGGAGTCCATCCAAAGTCCAAACGGCCACCTGGACCTGTTTGTGCGCTTCCTTCACGGCCTCTCTCTGGAGTCCAACCAGAGTCTTCTGGGAGCTCTGCTGGGTCCAACACAGATCGACTCAAAGACAAGACAAAGAGTCATCAACAACCTGAAGGAGATGAACACAGACAGAATCTCTCCTGACAGAAGCATCAACATCTTCCACTGTCTGACAGAGTTAAACGACCACTCGGTCCATCAGCAGATACAGGACTTCCTGAAGTCAAAGAACAGATCAGAGAAGCTCTCTGAGATCCAGTGCTCAGCTCTGGCCTACATGCTGCAGATGTCAGAGGAGGTCCTGGATGAGCTGGACCTAAACCAGTACGACACTTCAGCTGAAGGACGACTGAGACTGATCCCGGCCGTGAGGAACTGCAGAAAGGCTGAGTACTGTGTAAATATTTACTGAAAATCTTTAGTCTTGAGGAAAACCACTTTTGTCACAAACAGGAACTGTCATTAAGAAGGGGGTATATTAAAATATTAAATATCTGATTCAGGGTCAGGCCACAGCTTTAAACAATACTGTAATTAAACTGAAGCACTGCACATTATGTGTCATAGTTTTCTGACTGAACAGCTGCAGGGCTTATGTTGGTCACTGAGTTTGGTGTCAATCATTTCCAGATGGTTTATGTGCCACTGTTTTTGTTCTTTCAATCTTTTTAAACTTGATTTATTTCTGTAGCTCTGCTTGTCTCGTGTCTCAGCCACAGTCGGCCACAGGACGGGCTTAAACACACACACCCCAACCTTACAGAGGACGACTGTCTGTGTCACTTGTTTTTTTTTTCTTTTGTTTTTGTCAGTGTCTTTGTAAAATGCACAATGTTGCTGAAATGAATGAAGCATAAATCTGAAATGAGTGAAAAGAGAGGACAGTAATAAGCCTCACTTTGGCTCCTGCTCATGGAGCATTCATCCAAACACATTTAAAAATCCCTTCATGTTTACAGCATGTTACAAAAGGACCTTCTGCTGAACTCTGAAGTGTTTTAGACCGAGAGCTCTGTAAATGTGGGCCTTCAGTCACAATTATATTTTTACAAGACTTTATGAAGCTTTTTGTCTGATTTTTCAACAGATGTGAGATATTTAGTGTTTTTAATATTTAGTTTAGTGTAAGGAGCTTTGACAAAGAAGAAAAGGTTGGGACAATAATGAAAAACAGTCAAATATGTTTGTATCTGTTGCAGCTGGAGATAGTTTTAAACTTTGAATTTAAAGTGAATAAATGTAGTTCTGTGACCTGGACGACTGAGAACCTTTACATCTCTAATGTTTGACTTAATGTTACTGTGTTTACAGACTTTCTAATTGTGGACTCTCAAAGATTGACTGTGAAGCTCTGTCGGCTCTGAAGTCCAGTCCCTCTCTGAGAGAACTAGACCTGAGTGAGAACAAACAAATAACCTCAGGAATGAAGGAGTTGTGTGAAGGACTAGCGAGTCCAAACTGTCGACTGGAGACTCTGAGGTCAGTCACTGGTCCTTCTCTTCTTTTCACTGACTCTTGGGTTTGAACAAACAGCTCATAAAGTCACACTGTATCATGTTTATGAGAGGGATGCTTGGCCAAAGAACAAATGAAAAGTCTTCAGTAAATCAGTGTCAGTCTTTTTCCAATCCACCGAGCTCAGAAATAGTGTGTTGTACTTTCTCCTCTTTTTTTGATCCATAAAAGTCCAGAGCTTCTCTTTGAACCAGATCACTTTAAAAAGTCATATTTTCATTTACATCTGAATGTAAAAGAAAATGTGTCTTGGACAAACGTAAATGAAGAAAGTGTTTGATGGAGGCAGACTTTGGACTTTTACAAACTGTGGTATTTTCCTGAAAAACTGAGCTGTGTCTCGTCCTGAGACACGTCAGAGCTTTGAGGATTTTATGAAAGCATTAGAACAACACACGAGGAAATGAAAGTATAAAACTGATAACTCCACAAATGTAGAGATAATTGTGCAGGGGATGTGTGAGTTTTCTTTTTTTCTGCTTCTTTTACAAAATTCACATCAAGTGTTTTGTTCCGAGTCTCAAACCTTCTTAAATCGAGCTGTTCCTCATTTAAATACTCTCCTCCACAGTTTATTTCTCTTTTTTTGTGAAACAGGAACTCCCAAAAATAATGGTCAGTGAGACAGTCCCAGGGTTAAACTGTGAAAGTTTACACCCCAACCTCACAGCAGTGTTAATTTTGACAAGGAATTTTAATTTAGTTTTAGTCTTTTAAGTGAAATAATGTTTAGTTTTAGTCTTGTTTTAGTCATCTTATTTGTTTTAGTTTTAGTCGAGTAAAATCAAAAGTTTTTAATGAGGTAATTAATTTTGACCTTCTGTTTCAGATATAAAACTATATTTGTTTTAGAATTGAGATTTAAATGTGCAAACATATTTCACACTTTTAATTTTAACACTGCTCAGGGTATCCGCAGATCTTTAAAAAGTCTTAAAAGGTATTAAATTTCATAATGTAAAAATAAGGCCATAATTAGCATTAAAATGTCTTAAATCCATCTTTCAAAGGTCTTAAAAATGAACCGACAACGTAAAGAACATTTTATTTTCATTTTAAAATAATGTAACGTTACGTCTTTGTCACGCAGAACAAAATAGAGGGAAACAGCTAACAAATGACA
>JALDQB020000081.1:0-15000 GCA_024416835.2 Perccottus glenii
TATAGATAGATTTCAGAGTCAGAAGCCATTAACAAGTCGTTAGTGACCTTAACTAACGCTGTTTCAGTGCTGTGAAGCTTACGGAAGCCAGACTGAAGTGGCTCAAAAAGATCATTAGAGTGAAGATGAGAAAGTAGTTGAGATGCCACTGTTTGTTCTAAAATTTTGGCGAGGAATGGAAGATTAGAGATGGGACGAAAATCATTTCGTCCCATCTCTAATCTTCCAAAATGTGTTTTTTTCTTACTTTGTGCATTAATGTTCTTTCACCTGGGAAAGTTGGACAATTACTGCTGATATTTATAAATAAATGAATTATTATTTTGTACAGTAGCTTAGTTTATTATCATTAAATCTCATCTCAGACCACTTCTCTTTTCTTTGGTTTGGGAATTAATTTTGCTAAAGATGTTGTGGGTACCAAACAAAGTGAGATTTTTTAAATTTAAAGTGGTATAACAGACTCTGCACATGCATTTGCAGTATGTTATTCTCGTCAAATTGGAAACACCTCCAAAGAATGTTGAGCCAACTACAACAACGAGACACTGAGGTGAGTCATGCTTTTGGAATTATGACTCATTCACTGTTTTGGGAAACTCTCTAACAATGTGAGTCACTACAGCCACAGAAATGGTATTGAAAACAAGACGACACCGAGGAAATCTGAACCATGCACAATAATAGTAATTGGTCAGAAACTGTATAATTTAATACTCTCAATTCAGGTTTTGGAGAACACTGCAACTAGACATTTGTTGTTGATACGAGTGTTGATGTTGTGACGGCTGTGGACAGACCCAGAGCAGATGGAGTCCAGGCTGGGCTCTTCAGAGTCACAGCCTCCTGCAGAGTGTTCAGAGAGCGTCAGCCAAAGATCAAAATGCTTCACAACCTTACCTGCACTTCTCATTTTACAGAGAATCTACCACTGAGCCTGTCAAAGGCTATTACACATTACATATTCAACACATAATAAATTTGTAAATTTTCTCTCTCTCTCTCTCTCTCATTTCTGCTCTATGTATATATATATATATATATATATATATATATATATATATATATATATATATATATATATATATATATATATATATATATATATATATATGTGTATGTGTATATATGTGTATATATATATATATATGTATATATACATCGAAGCAACTAGTAGCTCAGTGTACCCACAGTACCCACAGTACCCACCATGGAAACGAAGGCTGGAGGCTAAGATCAAGCAGACACGTAGAGAAGTAAGCCAACTGACAGAGGCCAAGAAAGGTGCAAAGTGAAAACAGGTACCCAAGAGGTACAACCAGATGCCCATACCTAAAGAACTTGAAACTGCCAAACAAAGGCTCCAAGCCTTGGCCAGCTGCCTAACAAGGTACATGAGAGAGAACGAAGCCAGAAGAATAAACCGAATAAACATAGATGTATGTAGATAGATGTACAACATCAACAGGACTCTAAGAGACTTCATTGCAAACTCAATGAGGCTGTGGAAAACCACCCTTGAGGCCAATGGCAAGCCATTTGCACAAGTATCCATCAAATGTGGCATATACCAAGGAGATGCTCTATCCCCACTGCTGTTCTGCATAGGCCTGAACCCCCTCAGCTAAATAATCAACAAGACTGGCCATGGATACCGACTCAGGAATGGGGCCACCATCAGTCACCTCCTCTACATGGATGACATCAAGCTATACGCTAAGAGTGAGCGGGACATCGACTCACTGATCCACACCACCAGGATCTACAGCTCTGACATTGGGATGTCATTCGAGCTTGAGAAGTGTAGTCGAATGGTGACAAAGAGAGGGAAGGTAGTCCACACAGAAGGGGTCTCACTCCCAGAAGGAACAATAGCAGACATTGAGGATGGTTACAAGTACCTTGGAATACCACAGGAGGACAAACCCCTACATGGGATGTACCACCGGAACATAACTGAAGTGGCTGATATCAAGAAATCCTACCAATGGCTAGAACGGACTGAGGCACTCATCATGGCTGCACAGGAGCAGGCCCTGAGCACCAGAGCAATAGAGGCCCAAATCTGGCTGGCATAGTGTACAGGAACATCTGTACGGAGTATGGACTGGAAACCCCGAGGTCAAAGTGGGAGACACCTCCAAAGGTGGTAGAGAATGACCGAGCCAAGATCCTGTGGGACTTCCAGATTCAGACTGACAGAATGGTAATGGCGAACCAACCAGACATTGTGGTGGTGGACAAACAGCAGAGGAAGGCCGTTCTGGTTGACGTTGCAATACCAAGTGATTGCAACATCAGGAAAAAGGAACATGAGAAACTAGAGAAATACCAAGGGCTCAGAGAAGAGCTGGAAAAGGCTTGGAAGGTGAAGGCGACAGTGGTGCCTGTGGTCATCGGAGCACTCGGGGCAGTAACCCCAAACTGGAAGAGTGGCTACAGCAGATCCCTGGAAGAACACCAGACATCTCGGTCCAGAAAAGTGCAGTACTAGGAACAGCAAAGATACTGCGCAGAACCCTCAAGCTCCCAGGCCTCTGGTAGAGGACCCGAGCTCGAAGGATGAGAGACCACCCGCGGAGGGTGAAGGACAAAGTTTTTTTTTTTTATGTAACATTGTTATTCTTTCTCTGGGGCTGTGATTGTGGTTTTGTGATACAATTTTCCGTGCAAATGGACAATAAGTTTATCCTTTCTTATCTTAAGTCTCAGTTCCATCCTGGTTAAGTTCAGTCCTAAGTTTATTCATTGTTTAATCCCAGATGTAGTCTTAAGTTTTGTCTTTTTTCCTAATCTTGTGTTGGTCTGGTTTAGAAAGAAATATACTCAATGGCACTGAAAATGGACAAAATGTATACATAAATGACAGCTTTGAGTCAAAAAGATTCATGAATAGATTTAGAATTTAAAAATTCCAACATTGTAAGATCTTTCCAAAACTAAAACAGAGCTCCTTCTCCACTTTCTCTCCTGAGATGCATGACTTCAGCCTCTTACTCACAGCAGTGGTAGAAGTAGTATGTGCGTTAAAAGCCCCCTCTTCACGACACTGGCCTCCTTAAGCATTAGTCTTAAGTGACTGCTAATGTGAGAGTGTCACGGTCGGAGGCAGAGTATAATAGTGTGTGTCTGAGGAGGGCGGGTACGAGGGTGCTACAGAAGAGAGGCTGACATTAACTGCTGGGCACACCACAGTATTTATATGTGACAGTGGCATGTTCTTTTCCATGAATAAGTGACATGGAAAAAGCACCATGTGAAATTAACAACCGAAAGCGCATGACTTGTCTCTCTTTTTATCCCCCCAAAAAAATCTTTAAAATGATGTAGTTAATCAGTTATGTTGTCACTGTAATAGGGCCGGATAATACCTTCGTTAAAGATTTCCAGTCAGGGTCCGGACCTCAACATTAAGTCATTTAGCAGTCTCTTTTATCCAAAGTGACTTACATTAAGATTCCTTTCACCAGTGTTACAGCTGGAACAACACTGGAGGCAAGGGGGGTTAAGTGTCTTGCCCAAAATTGAACCGCCTACCTTCCATTTGAAGGACGACCACTCTACCACTTGAGCCACTGCACCCCAGTAGGAACATAGCATAGAAACAGATCTGTTATCAGCTGCTGACAATGTGTAGACAATATTTTTTTTTTTTATGTTAGACACTAACAGATGTTTAGACCTGGTTAAAAAATAACAGATGTTAGTGTCTTGGGTCCCAATATGTTAATGTACTTGTTACTGACTTAACTTTATTCCAGACTCATGGTCCAATAAATAAATAAAAAAAACATACAATACAAAAATAGTGAGAGAGTGCATTACACAGTAGTCAAACCAAGAGATTACCAACAGTTATACATGAGGCTCTGTAAACCAGATTGTTGAGTGTTAACTCGAGCAGTCACAAACATTTTACTCGCACTGGAGTAATAGTCATCATGCACAATAGTTAGCCATGGAGTACCACAGGGCTCAGTACTACGTAAAGAACTTGATGACGGTAAATTATTATCTTCTAAACCCAGAAAAACTGAAATGATAATACTAGGCCGGCAAAAATGAAGAGACACAGCATCAGATTCTATAGTGACTCTGTGATGTTAATTTAGGTTTTAGTTGAAGAAAAGGTAAAGACATTTCATCTCTTAATTTCAAGACACTTTTTCAATTCTGAGATCAGAATCTGGTAAGAGAGCTGAGCTTATATCTCTAGAGGAAGGGGTTTGACCTGAAACTACTCTGATTGGACCAGGCTGTTCCTGTCTCACAGTCGTTACCATGAAAGGGAGGTGTGACTCCTGATGTGAGAGTCGTTAACGGCTCAGGTGAGTCGTTTGTTTCACTGTTCCATTAAGGTGTTGTTTGTTGTTTGGACAACAAACAATATGATAACTTGGATGACAGAGAACCTCTACAGTTAGGTTTGAGTTCTACTGTGTTCAGTTTTATTTGACCAAAATTTATCATTTTAAGTTTGCAACACCAAGGCAAGGCAAGGCGATTTTATTTATATAGCACATTTCATACACTGGGTAACTCAAAGTGCTTTACAGGAATAAAAGACAATTTACAAAATTTATATTAAGAAACATAAGAAAAATAAGAAAAATAAAAAACATTTTAAAAGAAGAGTGCAGATAAAAAACACTTTAAGTTGTAATGTAGGCGGAGCTAAAGAGGAAGGTTTTTAACCTCCCCTTGAACATTGTTAAAGTTGAGGCTGTTCCAGGTTTTTGCTGCATGAAACTTAAACGCTGCTTCACCCTGTTTAGTTCTAACTCTGGGCACGAGCAGAAGGCCTGTCCCAGATGTTCTCAGAGTCCGAGGAGGTTCATAAGCAACTAGCATGTCAGAGATATATTCTGGTGCTAAACCATTTAGAGACTTGTAAACCAGCAGTGCTGTTTTAAAGTCTATTCTCTGAGCAACAGGAAGCCAGTGCAGAGATTTTAAAACTGGGGTAATGTGGTTGTACTTCCTGGTTTTGGTGAGAACCCGAGAAGCCGCGTTCTGAATAAGCTGCAGCTGTCTTAACCCTCGTTTGAGAGACCAATGAGCAGGCCGTTACAGTAATCTAACCTGCTGGAGATAAAAGCATGGATAAGTTTCTCTAAGTCTGGTTTAGACATCATCCCTTTAACTCTGGAAATGTTAATGCAGATGATGTAATTGACTTAATATGACTGTGGAACTTCAAGTCTGAGTCCATGATGACCCCTAGATTTCTAACTTGATTTTTAGACTTTAGAGAAAGAGACTGCTGACACTTTCTCTTTGTTTCTGTGGCCCAAAGATGATTAGTTCAGTCTTGTTTCTGTTCAGTTGGAGGAAATTATTTTGCATCTACACATTAATCTGTTCGATGCAGTGACACAGTGAATGGATTGGTCCATTTTCACCTGCTGTGAGTGAAATGTAAATCTGAATGTCATCTGCATAATTATGGTAGCATACGTCAGCATACTGCATATTACCTGGCCTAAAGGAAGCATGTATACAATGCTTATAATAGAGGTCCCATAGACCCTGTGGAACCCCACGTCAGGGCCATTTGATCTGATACACAGTTACCAACCGAAACAAAGTACTTCCTGTCTTCAAGATAGGACTGAAACCATTTAAGGGCAGTTCCAGTGATACCTATCCTTTCCTCTAATCGTTGTGTCAGGATTCTATGTTCCACTGTATCAAACGTGCACTCAAGTCCAACAGAACTAAGAAAGAGACAGTGTCATTTGTGACTTTGATAAGTGCAGTCTCAGTCTGTGATGGGGCCTGAATCCTGACTGAAAAGGATCAAAGCAGTAAGTAAGTTAAGTAATAGAAAGTCATTAAGTTGCTGATATACAACTTTTCGATGACTTTCCACAAAAATGGCAGGTTTGATATGGGCGATAATTGTTGAGCACTATAGCATCAAGACTGTTCTTCTTTAGGAGAGGCTTAATGACGGCAGTTTTTAAGGTCCTTGGAAATGTTCCAGACTGTAAGGAATTATTGACTATATCAGTGAGTTGTGGTAACAAACTGCTTAGTACTGATTTTGGCAGCAGGTGGATGAACTCAGGCTGGAGACAGTTTTTTCATTAATGGGTGTAAAATGTGTTAACCCAACCAAGTGTCTCCTAGGTGGCTGCAGTGTTGTTGTATGCCCTTTGGACATGTTTAATGCCTTGAACCTTGTTATTGAAAAACAATGCAATCTCATTGCATTTAGTGGTGGAAACTAATTCTGGAGGAAATGGAACTGGAGGGTTTGTTAATCTGTTCACTGTAGCAAACAGGACACGCGAGTTGTTACTGCTGTTGTTGATGATCTCTGAGAAGAATATTTCTCTTGCTTTTGCAAAGTTTAATTGAACGCATGCAAAACCAGATTTTTTTTATCAGAGCAAGAATAAAAGGAATATCTAGCTTCTCTCACTCAGGATGAACTATTCCTGCTGATATAAAATGCACATATTCATTTATTTTTTATTTCTTTGTCTTGCTCTGTCAGTTTGGGGAATGGATGATCCCTCTGTAATTCTCCCTGAGGTTTCTTTGTTTTCCCAATGTTTTATTTATTTAAAATTTTTCCCCAAAGGAGGCTCTAAGGACAGGAGGAGTTATCTTGTTTGAGTGCAATAAACTGTCAATATAAGATATGATCACCACAAACTGTTGTTATCTAATAACACACAGCTGTAGGAAACACTGTAAAAGGCTTTACAGATATTCCCCAAACTTTCTTGTTACAGAGGTGAAAAAAATGCTTACAACACGAGCATAGCCCTGCTGAGTGTGAACGCTGTGTGACCTCCAGCAATAATCACTGCATCATATTCTGCAGAAAACTCTCAAAACCCCTCATCCTTGAGCTCTACTCCAAGTGACTGACATTTGAGTATCGCTTCATCTAACAGCCTCAGTTTATGCAGCAGCACGCCCATTGTGTAATCTGAGCAAATAGATGTTTGAATCTGTCACAATTCAAGGAAAAGCAATTCAAAAAAAGTACATCCTGCACCTTGTCAAATTGAATTTCAACCAGTGGTAAAATCCAATCTTATGCTCAAAGCTACTGAATAAAATTCTACTGAATAAAATTCTACTGAATAAACCTGTGTAGAAATTGCACATGTGTGCCTTAGGCTGGCCACATAAAAGGCCATTCTAAAATGTGCAGTTTCATTACACAGCACAATGCCACAGATGTCACATGATTTGAGAGAGCGTGCAGTTGGCATGCTGACTGCAGGAATTTCCACCAGAGCTGTTGCCCATGATTTGAACGTTCTCGACTATAAGCCGTCTCCAAAGGCATTTCAGAGAATTTGGCAGTACATCCAACTGGCCTCAATGCAGAACACGTGTAACCACACCAGCCCAGGACCTCCACATCCAGCATCTTCACCTCCAGGATCCTCTGAGACCAGCCACCCGGACAGCTGCTGCAACAATCGGTTTGCATAACCAAAGAATTTCTGCACAAATTGTCAGAAACTGTCTCAGAAACTCATCTGCATGTGTTGTCCTCATCGGGACTCAACCTGACAACCTGCAGGTGGTTGTCAGAGTGGGCCAACATTCCATTTATTGTGGCCAGATCTAAGGCACACCTGTGCAATAATCATGCTCTCTAATCAGCGTCTCAATGTGCCACACCTGTGAGGTGGATGGATTCACTCGGCAAAGGAGAAGTGCTCACTAACACAGATTTGGACAGATTTGTGAACAATATTTGAGAGAAATAGGCCTTTTGTGTGCATACAAAAAGTCTTGAGTTCAGCGCATGACAAATGTGGGCAAAAACAGTGTGTGAATGTGTGTAAAAGTGTGTAAATGTTTGTTCAGTATACAGTATATATTCTGGGTGAAGTCTGTCTGTAAGTTTCCTGATGTTTTTGTGAGTCAACTGTCACTGGTGTGGTGTATGGTAGGTGTGGGTTAAGTGTAGGTTGGTGATAGGTGTAGGTTGTTTTGTAAATAAAGAACATTTGAGTTAATAAGTTTAAGCAATTAACTCTGGGTGGAAGTGCTGCATACTCAGATGGGACTGTAACATATGAGCATCATGGATCTGCTGAACCAACTGATTTAAGGTCAGATTTTTGAAAAACGTAAGGTGACTGGGGTAAAGCAGAGTTTTATGGTGTGCCCAAAGGCTGGTGCAAAGCTCAAGGAGGCTGGAATAGGCGCTAAAAGGATGGCTACTACTAATGAGCGGCAAGTCTGATCTGCTGGGTTCAGAAGTCAAAGCACTGAGCAGATATCTGTCATTACAGTTTTTTTTACTCTGAACACAAAGAGGATGTATGACTAACATGCCAAATAATCTACAATTAATTGCAGCATTCACATTGGTCTAATGTTTGTCAGTGAACAGCGAGTGTAAAGCATTTTTAGCCAATTATAGCTCACCAGTCAAGGAAATTGTATATACAAAATACAAAACCAAAATATATTTTTTTTAAGTTTTGGCAAATCATGACATTTTTAGACCAGATATTTTTAAATTACATTACTGTCTACAGTCTTAGGGGAGACTGAATCCGCTATTTTTTGAAACCTGGTTCTAAAGTGGATAAATCTGAAAATGACCCCCTTGCGGTGTCGTGTGTACAGCCAATCCGTATATTTTGTGAAAACGATGATGTCATCGCATCACGTGTCGGCCTCGTCACACGTAACAGCAACAACAATAATGGCGGACTACATGATTGAGTTCGTGCTGCAGAAGCTACTAAGCCTACTAGCTTTATTACAGCAAAATGTATTGCTTCTATGCAATTGTGGTGAGCAACAAGCGATAATGGACAACACCATACGCCACATGCTCTTAGATCCACCGCGAAAGAGAACCAGGAGAGCATGTCCAAAGCATCTCTCGTCGGCCTGAGCAAGGAACTCAGTCCGTATATTGAAGGGCAAACAACAAACATGAGGGCACCAATTACTACACTCAAAATAAATGACTGCAACAATTTGAGAACTTGTTTTTATTAGAAAATAAATATTTAGGTCTTCGCCTTCTTCTTCTGCAGCGCGCAAGGTTATGCATGCTCAAAGTCTTCTTCTCCGTGTATAGTGTGTATCTGTGGCAGAATTACAGCGCCCCATATTGGTCTGGCATATATACTACATTGTTTTCAGTCGGTTTCAGTGGTTTCGTGTGTACGCAGATATTTCTTGAGACGACGCCGTGTTTACGGAATTTTTTTTTAGAACGGGGAAAAAAAAAGATTGGATAGGGGATGCACTGGCTTTGTGTGGACGTAGCCTTAGTCTTAAGCCTTGTTTGCCATAATCAAGTGTCTGTCTCTGTGAGAACATACAGTATACTACAGACTTATAAGATAAGGTATCTTTTGAGAGGTCTCCTCCACTCAGAGTTACAAAGTGGAACTAATGTTAATATAATCAAGTAATAAAAGAGCCATTCCAGTATAATGTGAGCCACAGCTTCATGTCACTATTATACCTGGTCACAGACCGTAACTTAACCAGACTCATGATTAAATAAAAACTTCAACTATACTGGAAACAACATTTTTTTTCAGGAGTTGAAGAGTCTGGCAGTGACATAGCTGTCCTTGAGCACTGTACTGACACATGAGTACTTCTCTGTCTAAGCAGGAGTTTTTGCCACAGCAGCTCTGAGCCTAATCCTCCCAGTCGAGCTGTTTGAATCTGGAGCTTTTGAACCTGATACGTGAGACATGTAAGACTCTGGGATTTTTCAGCTTCTTGTTGTCGTTCCTCTGCCTCCATCACTTCTCTTCTATCCAAACACAAAGGCTCTGGGGCTCAAAAGGCAAGGCTTTTACAAAAACTAATCACTGCGAGTTTTGAAAAATGCTCCAAAAATAGATGGCACCTGAGGCTGACGGCTGAGACTATTTTAAGGCTCTGACCACTTAATTAAATGATGATGGGATACAGGAAAATGTGTTCTCTGGAGAAAGATAGAGGTCCTGACTTTAGTCAAATTTGGCTTGGCGTTGATTTGGTTTATCACTTGCAAAAAGCTAATAATTTAAATTTAAAATACTTGGTTTTAAGCGATGTTTGGAAGATCTAACAGCATATTGTAATAATAATCTGTGAAAACAACAAGGCCATAAGATGTCATATAGACTATACAGTATTATCCCCCACATGCTCATTTAGAAGGGGGTCTGCTCCCATTGGCTGCTGGTCTACACAGTAGGATTTTCTATCACCATTGATTCAATGGTGACATAAAATCCAACTGTGGAAAGTGTCTTTTACAGTGCTGTCAAATTTTAAATTAGACAAAAAGGATCACATCAACCCAATGCAGTGCAAAGTTTAAGGTAAGATCAGGGCTTACCTTAGGGTCCCCACCTTCCTAATCAGCACCAGGACCTACATTTTGTGAAAGACCAAATGAACATGTTTGAACTAGGACCGGGACCGATTTGAGGAAATCTGGAACCTCCTGTGGCCTTTTTCGCCAAGAGGAGTTAGTTAAAGTACAAGTTCCCTAAAGGGGCCTAAAAATCCATTCTGATCCTTATGTTTTTGATTAAATCTAACTCTGATTCATAACTCAAACTGCCCATGAGTCTGTTTAAAGGGCATTGTTTTATTAAAATATAGCTATTACGCAGCCTTCAAAACAATATATACGTTTTCTTCCTGCTCTGCCAAATTGAGCACTGGGTAAGCTTTTGTTTTGAAGTAAATCAGTAGTATATTAATATATTGTATAGTGAATAGCTACTGCAGTCCTTTTACATGAAATGTATATAAGTATAACATAAGTTGTGAACAAATCCATTGACAGATGGCTGATGTAAAAATGGCATGGAGACCAAAAAAAAAGCATCTTTAAAGTTTGCTGTTTATGTGCAGAAACAACCTCAGCAGATGTCAAGCTGAAAAAATACGCTGAAAACAGTGAGTGGGAGAAACATTATCTTCTTTAAATGGACTCTTGAGTGCACCTTAAGCGTCAGAGTAAATATTTTGTGGTATAATTGACAGGAAGCCGACAGACGCTAAGACTGTTGTGTCAAAGTCCAAATTTGACCGACTCCCACTCCAACAATTAGTCACTGACTCACAAATCTGCCATGAGCAGGAAATCAAGCAACACTGAAAAACTACACTGCGTCTTGTCATAGAACAAGCTGCAGCTGCAGGAAGCTATGATAATGAGTATAAAGAACACAGCCCATCACCATTATATCATATTCCTCTAATTTTAGCCATTACAAAACAACATGGCTCTGGCTCCTTTAAAAAAGTGTACGGTTATGAGCTCTGAAGTCAGTGTGCTAATGTTTGGGTCATTATGCAGTGTTTTTCAGCATTACTTGGACAACTGTTGAGTCACTTGTTTATTGAACTGATGTAGCTCATTAGCAAGAGAGCAAGGTCCATGTCCAGAATAATACATTTTGATGGCATTTTTATCCAAACTACATTGACCTTTTATTATCACTAAAACACAAACCTTTGAGAACATTGCAGACTTTTTTGAAATCCATCAAGTAACATTTTTTCCGTCAAACTTTAGTAAATAGGAACACACTAGAAGCATGACACACAAGGCACAAATCAAAGGCCCGGTCTTTAATCCAGAAACAAAAAGTCAGTCCACATCTAAAGCAAACAAATCCACAATCTAGGCTGGGGAGCAAGTTCTGACAAGAGCCAGTACACAGCCCGGTGTTCAGTATCATGTTTGATTTCTACAAATTAAAATGTGGTTTCTTTGAGACAAAAAAAAAGCAGTCAATAAGATTAGGCGGCAAGAACAAAATTTAAACCAGAGTCAATAAATATCCCAATGATATTCTAACACACTGCATAAGCTCATGAGATTACTGATAGAAACAGTGGAGTATAGGGTTACTGTTTTGTTCTGCTGTGTACATTTTAAATCAAAATGCTTAAATTGGGTCTTTTATCTGTTTTAAATATTAGTATATATATGTTTTAAATAGGGGTGTGACGATAACCGCATCACCGCATCACCGCAATAATGAGATGCCTACCGCGGTGTGAGGTCATCACCGCACATGATTTTTGGGGTTATATTTAGTTTAATATTAAGTTTTGTTTTGTAAAAGCCTTTCTTTCGTTTTGTACAAATTGTCTCTTAATTTTAATAAAGGTTTCTTCCGCCAATTGCATGTATTTAATAAATAAGAAGCAAATAAGTAGACTATGAGGTCACGGAAGCGATCGCTTTCATTGCTCATGAACTGGAGCGAGTCTCAAATAAACTGAAACTCAGCAGGTTTGCCTTACAGACATGAGAAATATGTAGCCTAATATGTGTAGAGACGAAAAGATTTAAATAAGCATAGTGCAGTGTTCAGAACTCACACAGTAAACAACCAGCTTGATACAGATGGATCACTACTTTAGCAGTTAGCCGCAAATTTCCTCGGAGCGAAGATGGAGCAGTGTTTCTGATATCAGTGTGCGAGTGGAGCGGGAGCGGGAGATGGTAAACCCAGAGCTGGAGCTGGAGCGGAGTGATTCTTGAATGCATAGGGAGTGGAGCGGGGAGCGGGAGATGGTAAACCTGGAGCTGGAGCTGGAGCGGAGTGATTCTTGAATGCATAGGGAGTGGAGCGGGGAGCGGGAGATGGTAAACCCGGAGCTGGAGCTGGAGCGGAGTGATTCTTGAATGCATAGAGCGTGAAGGGGAAATTGCCGCTGCTCCACTCCGCTCACATACTCGACTCGCAAGACTTGCAGCGGGTGGGTGGGTGGGGGGGGCATATCGCGATTCTTGTTGCTTCATCACAGCGTGAAAAAATCCCATACCGTCACAGCCCTAGTTTTAAATATTAAATATAGTGTGTGGCATGCCTTACAAATGTCAGAACAGAAAAGATGAGGGCCACTGTGTCAGACTTTGGTCTAAAATCTCTCTCATTAGCTCTAGTCTCTGACATGATCTGCCTGAGACCTCTGTGATCCTGATCAGTCAGAACCGGAGCTCAGTGTGTATGTGTGTGTCCCCAGAGACCCCTGTGCCTCTTCTGGACATTAGTGTGGTCCTGTCTCGGAGCTAATAATTGGGACAGAAGCTCTGGATCTTGACAGTAATTTATGCTGCAGAATCACACATGAGACGCTGCTGGACGTCCCGATGACACAGAGGTGGCTGAATGAACTGGCTCCATTGGGATGAGTGGAGTTGACTTTTGACCTTGTGCCCTACACTGGGTGTTCACACTATTGATTGGTTTATCTGTTTGTCACGCAGCACACGACGCAGACTAACAAAAAAAGCTCAAAAACGGTGGCGAAAAACATATCTTTATCTGCATTTGAGTCCATTCTTACAAACCTATATGAGACTTACAAACTCATGGCCCTTTATCCCCTCCCCTCTCTCCGAGCCAAGACCATATCTCTGTAGCAACTAAGGCCTGGTGAGAGTCTTTGGCACAAGCAGTCTACTGTGAACATGCTTGTCTGTGAGTGCGGCTGATGAAGACGAGGGCCAACAGAGGGAGAGGCCGGGGGTCTACAAGAGCGTGGATCCAACAGAGAGTCACTAATAGAACAGCTTCAGCAGGTCATAATAAGTGAACCACAAAGCTCACTGACAGCCGTCTAAACCAGGAGGTTTCCAGTCAGAAAAATATAAATATGGGTTTGGGTCTGAATTGTCAGGTTAAATTAATGGGATAAAGTCACTATTAGATGTTTAGAAATTATTTAGTATCAAGACAAAACCACACTCTACTGTGTGTGGTGTGTGTGTCTTATCTTGGGACCTTTTTATCCTCTGGTCATTAAGTTTACAAACCAATCAAAGCTGTTTCACAATTGGCATATTGTTTAAAATTTCTATTTATTATGTACATTTTATTACATAAATTTTCATAGAAAGTCTTTCTAAAATGTTTGCTCTGTTGGCATGTGGTTTCACACTGCACTTTTGAATACTATATGTGTCTCCAGTCCACAGCGTATAACGGACTAACTGGCCCATTACACAGTTTTAATAGAGAAAACATATATTCAGATTGTTGTCGAGCCACTGGAGACTTGTTAGTGTTAATATTGAGTTAATAAAACAGCAGGAACTTCAAATGCACTGTTTGAAACTACTTTGACATCACTATAAAGCTGATTAGATAACACACTTGGCTGCACAGGAGGCATCATAGTGTAGCAATAAAATATTGCAAGAGAACAGAGTGTATGCATCTGTATGTCTATCCTCTTTTAAAACACATTGAAATCTTAAAATCCAAGAAATGTTAAATAGAAGTCCACGGCGAGCGGTTAACTATTTTTAATTTCTTTTGTTATGCTGTCATTTTTACACAGATGAAAGTCTAATAAATGACACAGGGAAACATTCTGATATATCAAGCTTTTTAAACCCCCTTCCCTCTGCTTAACTTGCCTGGACATGCGCCATCTAAAGGCAACTTGTTTAACTGTTGTCACACAACAATCACAGTGCTTTTCTTTACAACAGTGAAAACAAAAAGCGTGTGGCCTGACACTTTTTGGAGCAGACGTTACACAAAACAAATAGTTCTGTGTGACGTCAGCACTAAACTGAAATGCTCTGATTTGTTCGTGACGCATTAATAACAGGACAAACTGGTCAGAAAGTGTGTCTCTGTGATGGGTAGGTGGGGTTCTCAGCGGACACCATTGTGGAGAGGAGGATGAAGAGCATGATGGAGGTCATCCTCAACAACAGCAGACATCCTCTCCATGAGACTCAGGCAGTTCAGAGAAGCAGCCGCAGTAACAGGCTCCTCTCCCTCCC
This sequence comes from Perccottus glenii, assembly GCA_024416835.2. Lineage (NCBI taxonomy): Eukaryota > Metazoa > Chordata > Actinopteri > Gobiiformes > Odontobutidae > Perccottus > Perccottus glenii. The sequence goes on from JALDQB020000081.1 coordinate 14,768, forward strand.
TCTGTCGGACTGACAGAGATTATTCAGAGATTATTCAGTCTGGCTCCTCCAGCTCCTGGTAATGCGTGTGCACTTTTTATTATTGCTATATTTTTTAACTAACCTTATACCTAAGCGTATGTATGTATTTATTGTGTATCTAACTAATAATACATATTATTTCTTGGCACCTTTCAGTACAGCATTAGACATTAAACGATATTGATTAATGTCTGAAGCTGTCGAACAAATGT